>JBDPZO010000463.1:0-22164 GCA_039877585.1 Heterodera filipjevi | reverse complement strand
TTTAGCATGACATATTTGGCAAATGCCATTTATTTTGTGAATTCTCCGAATGCCGAATTGGATGGTAATTAATTAATAGACAATTACTTAATTATCAAATTAATTCACAGATGATTGTGTGGAAACTGTTCTTATGTTGGCCGATCGTTCAGTTGGATTCCATCATAAATCGCTGCGTCAATTTCTGATGAACAAAAGTTAAAAAGGGAACATTCACAAATTGAAATTGGCACATGGCTACGGCATTATTGGCATGAAGGTCAGAGTAGAAGGGGACTGGGATTCCGGGCAAAATCGGGATCGGATATGCCGAGACAAGGAAAATTTGATAATTTTTTGTGGTATTATCGAGTTCTAAATTTCCGTTTATCTTAGATTTTTCCACTATTTGTGTTCAGAACCTAATTGTTATCAGTGCTTAGTTTCCTTGGTTAATCCCGCTCCTGCTGGGTTCGGGCCGAGACTTGAGACTTGTTTTTTTAAAGTTGAGATCTGGGATATGGACCTGAAAACCGGGAATCCAGGACATGCCCCACCGGTCGGGACCTTTGTATTGGCAAACCCTCATAAAATACCAAAATAATTATGAGGTAAAATTTTAAGTGTGTCTTTCTCAAACCTAAATGCTGCGGTCGGTCTCGGTTCGGCGCGCTCAGTTCGGCGCGCTCGGTTCGGCGCGAGTTTTTCGGCGCAGTATTTTTTCGGCGCGTACTTTTTCGGCGCAGATTTTTTCGGCGCGCTCGGTTCGGCGCACTTTATAAAATGCATCTTTCGGCGCCGACTTTATAAAATCAAAAAATTTTTTTTTAACAATTTATGCAGTTCGAGATTTTCTTTTTTCACCCACTTTAATAAACATAAAGAACATTCATGGGTCCATAATATTGAATTGTTGACAATATTAACAAAATAACAAAACAAAAAAATGATCAAGGATTCATGACACACTTTTGCAAAATGCCTTGAAGAAATTCGACAATGTTTTCGTGATCAAAATTTTCAATGATATTCAAAATGTTTCTGTCAATGATTCGAAACTTTTTCTTCTTCGGTGGTGGGTTTTCCCCGTTCACAAAGCGCACGTAGTCCGCGTCACGCGCTCGCTGATCCATTCGAAGGACGTCGATGAAGCGCCAAATGGTGGGGTACTGACAGCTGAAAATTGTTTGGAGTCGACGATGCGCTGCTTCTATGTAATTGTTTGTGCGTTCTTCTTCGTTGACAGTTCGTTCATGTACATTCCAAAATTCCACTGGAAACCTTGGCCGTGTTCTGGTTCCATTTGGCAAAGGAACGCCCGTGTAATTGATGAGAAACCTTTTTTATAAGAAACGAAAAATATTAAAAAAAAAAAGAGTATAGTACCAGCCGAGAATTGGGTCCAATGCTGGTGGAATTTCTCCATTAAGAGCATTAATGGCGGAAGTCAAATGTTCCACCGGCACAAAAGCAAGGGCAGTGATCATACGTGCTTTTTCTGCAAAAACCGGGTCACTTCGATAGAGCTGAAATTTAGAAGTATTCAGTAAATATTCGTCGAAATTAAGTCACATTTTGAAGCCCTTCCTCAGCAAGGTGCTTATGCAGATTGTGCACGAGATGGAATAGACATCCACGTAGTTGTGCATTTGGAAACACAGTCATTGCACCGTCGATGGCGGCCTGTTCGAAGTCCATCGTAATTGCCGTTGGTGAAAATGCCGGCCATGCTTCAACGATCATACGGAACATGCGCTCGTAAAGCAGGCGTGACTTGCCCGTTAGAATCAGTGTGTATTCGTCCACGGCAGTCGTCCTTTCTTTCGCATCGCCAAAATTTTATTTCATTGTCAACGTTATATCTGTCGAAGGTATAGAGGAAACCGTCGTTCGATAATTTTTCCATTTGCCTTTTAGTTTTAATTTCAGCCATATTTCTTAAAGAAAAATTATATTAAAGAATATATACATAAACAAAAAAATGTTAAAAAAATTTTTCGATTTTATAAAGTCGGCGCCGAAAGATGCATTTTATAACGTGCGCCGAACCGAGCGCGCCGAAAAAATCTGCGCCGAAAAAACCCTGCGCCGAAAAACTCGCGCCGAACCGAGCGCGCCGAACTGAGCGCGCCGAACTGAGTGGTCCCGTAAATGCTGTGGTACAAAAACTTGTGAATCTGTTTGTGGGTTTTTCTAAAAGCAGCTGAAAATCCTTGAAAATTATTCTAAAAACTATGTAATTCTTCTTCCAATTTACCAAATGATGCGTTTCAATTTGCCTAATGTGAGCCGAGCCAAACCATTTTTTTAAAATTGAATTATAGAACGTAAATTTTGGTTTTTCTATTTAACACTACGAAAAACGGGAACCTGCGCAGACACCCTTCAGCGCAATAAGCCATTTGTTTCAATTGGCAAACTTACGGAAAAAAAAGAATGGCCTCTCAAACTGGGCGGTGCCGAAAAAACCCAACGCCGAACTGACCCGAACTCCGAAAAACTGATCAAATTAAATGTAATATATTTAATGCATGTTTTAGGAGAAAATTGTGGAGAATATGGAGAAGGAAGAAGGCCCAGTGAATGGCACACCTCAAAACTGAGTGACAACGGATTGGAAGATGAAATGAGAGAAAATTTGCTGAAACAAAAATTTGGGCGAGGAGAAATGTTGAAAAGAAATTGTTGAAAATTCTATCCATTTATTATTGATTGAGGATAGTATTGCTTTTTAGAACATTTTCATATTTATGGGATATTGTTTCATTTGATTTTGTCATTTGGAAAATTGTCCGTATAAATTCTGTTGTGATGACATCGGTTAAATTGGATCAGTCAGCGAAGGGCCAAAAAGTTATTTTCAGTTAAAAAAAAATTCATCATACAAATGAGTGAAATTGTTAACCCTGGTTTAGCCCAGTTTTTTTAAGCACAGGCGAGTAAAATCATGGTTGAAAACTAAACCTTGTTATAATAAAATGTTCCTTCATAGAAAATAACCTTTCTATTAATGGCATTATTATCAAATAAAAGCTTTCCGGGTTCCCATCGCCCGAACTCCATTTCAAAGGACGGATTTCAGAGGTATTCAAATGCTTTGTTTTTTCACCAATGGGTGGCCGCGGTGCCGATAGGCGCCAACGGGTAAATTTTTGAAAATTTTGGTGTATATTCAGGAAGTTGCCTTTTAAACCCATAAATTTGCTAACCGAACAAAAAAAGGAAAATAGGTATATCTCATAGGGCCCAAACTCAAAATGGTTTAAAAACGGTATGAAACACAATCTAAACCAGAGATCCCGTCGAAAATTTCCCGATATAAGTACATTTGTTTTGGAGCTTAATCGTGCGTTTTATTCATCAAAATCAGTATGCGCCACATATTTCTCTCCGCCAACAATTCTTCATTCTCCCAATTTCTTCATGACCAGCAAACGCCCCTCTTCTCATTTTTCCCCACCCACAGACAATGTGGCGAAAAAAGCGGCCTCTGACTTCCCCTATTCCGCACTCAGTGACCAACTCGCGGCGATTTCTGAGCAAATGAACGACAACAACAGCGACAACGACTCCCCTCTGCTCAAACAAAGGTTTCAAATTTGTGTCTCACTCCTACAGCAACTACAGCAACAACAGTCAATCATTCTCGAACAAAAGCGAGAACTCTGCCATTTCCAACAGCAACAAATGATGGAAGAAGCCATCCAAGAGCACGAACGGCGCCGAAGTGTCGTCGTAATGGGATTGGCCGAACCGACCGGTGAAAAGCCCTCCGAAAAAGTCTCTGCCGACCGCTCGGCTCTGTCAGAAGTACTCGATGAGCTTGGCATCGAGTGCCCTATTTCGAATTACCGAATGGGGTCCACCACTAACCAAGCAGGGTCAGGTCACGGACGCCCACGTCTGATGAAGATTATCTTCCCCGCTAGCAAATTCCAGAGGCAGTCGCTGTCGATGTGGAACAAAATCACGTGGAACGATGAAACAGCAGGACAAGTGGAAGCACCTGAACATTCGCCCGTCCGAAGTGTCGTCGTAATGGGATTGGCCGAACCGACCGGTGAAAAGCCCTCCGAAAAAGTCTCTGCCGACCGCTCGGCTCTGTCAGAAGTACTCGATGAGCTTGGCATCGAGTGCCCTATTTCGAATTACCGAATGGGGTCCACCACTAACCAAGCAGGGTCAGGTCACGGACGCCCACGTCTGATGAAGATTATCTTCCCCGCTAGCAAATTCCAGAGGCAGTCGCTGTCGATGTGGAACAAAATCACGTGGAACGATGAAACAGCAGGACAAGTGGAAGCACCTGAACATTCGCCCGTCGCTGAGCCCTGCTGAACTGGAGGAACGCAGACAATTGCAGAAAGAATGTGTAGAGAAGAGAAAGAATGGCGGTGATTGGATTGTGTATGCCGGACGTGTCATCGAAAGGTCGGAAATTCCCAATTTTCGTAAAAATTTTTGACACATAACCGAATCGCTTATTAAAAAGAATTATTCTTGCCAAGAAAATAATGTCTTCCGGTCTAACGAAAGAATTTTTAAACCACCTAAGCTTAAACAAGGGAATGTTAAGTGTTGTTTAATTAACATTAGGTCAATTATGAACAAAACGGATGAAATTTCACTAATTTTAGGAAAACAAAAATTGATTTGCTTTTATTGAATGAAACATGGACGAGGGATACCCCATCCCTAACTCCATGGATTAATGAAAATTACAATTTTATGTTTATCCATAGGAAGTCCAACACTGTTAACCGTGGTGGCGGTTGTGGGATTTTAATCAAAAAAGAAATAGGATTTTTTACTAAGTTTTCTGACTCAAAATTCAATTGTGAAATTTTCGTTTTTCAGCTTCAAAATTTGCAGTCACTTAGATTTATTTTAGTGTATAGGCCTCCAAAAACAACATTTAACCAAACAAAAAATTTATTCAAATTTTTAGAAAATTTTCACAGTAAAAACTGCATAGTTTTAGGAGATTTAAACCTTTCTAAGAAAGATTTGGTATGGAAAGATCTGTGTCCTAATCCCTTGAGTAAATTTGGTGAAATATTCTGTGACTTTTTTTAAAAAATTTTCATTTTTTGTAGCCACGAATGAACCCTCTCGAGGGGATTCGTGGTTAGACCTGATTTTACCCGCTAATGATCAAATTGTCACGCAATGTACTATGGAAGGAGGTCTTTTTTCAGCAGATCATTTAGCTCAATTCTTCACATTGACTGTTCCAAAAACACAAAAAAAAACAAAAAATTATTAACTTTCGACGGTTCACCCCGTCGAATGTTTCATTTTTAAATGCAATTATTTCTTCTAGAATTTGTTCTCTGTCTTGTGAACATTTTAGTGTTAACGAAAAGTATAGTGCCTTCTTAATAGTACATTGTTAAGGACCTTAAACGAGTGTATTCCAATAAAAAAGTTTACGAAAAGAGACCTGGTCCCAAAATATCCTCAGCATTTGTTGGCATCCATTAAAGAAAAAGCAAGACTATATAGGCTTTGCAAAACTGATCCAACGAAAAAAACGCTGTATGATAGCATTTCTTTACACATTAAAATTCAAACAAATAAATTTCATTCTCAAATAGAAAAAAAGACTATTTCAAAGGGGAGACACTCTATTTTCAAATACGTTCAAAAATTTAATGGCAATCCCTTTGAAATACCGAATTTAGTTTATGAAAACAAATGCTATCATGACAATGCAGGAAAATGTGAATTGTTTGCCACTTTATTTGCAGATTCGTTTAGTAATCTTAAAGATGGCACTGGCCAATTAAGTTTAGCCAATAACCATCAGAATAATCAATGCGTTATTTCAGATATAAATTTTAACATCATCGAGACTCAAAATCTTTTACGTTAATTGCCAAATAAAAATGGCACTTCTCCTGATAACATTAGCCATAAGATTCTGAAAAACTGCCATTCTTCGCTGGCAACTGTTATTACTGACTTGTTTAGGATTTCTTTAGACTCTGGCTCACTTCCAAACATTTGGAAGGAATCGATTGTTTTCCCTCTTTTTAAAAAGGGGGACAAAATTAATCCTGAAAATTCTAGGCCTATTTCTTTAACCTGCTCACTTTGCAGGGTTATGGAAAGAATTCTTAGCAGAAATATTTACAATTTCCTTCTAAAATACAATAAAATTTCAGAGTCCCAATTTGGTTTTGTAAGAAATAGGTCTACAACAAATCAATTAATAACAGTTGTCGAGGATTGGTATGAAGCAATCATTAATGGGAAGAAAGTAGACTGTATTTATATTGATTTTCAAAAAGCTTTTGATTCTGTGCCTCATAATCTGCTTATTCAGAAAATGGAAAAAATTGGTATAAGGGGCAAACTCTTAAAATGGATTACTGCCTTTCTAAGCAATAGAACTTTTCGTGTTAAAATAGGGGATTCTTTCTCCTCTTTTAAAAAGGTTGGCTCTGGCGTCCCCCAGGGCTCTGTTTTGGGTCCCTTATTGTTTTTGATTTATATAAATGATCTCCCTGATGTGATGCCATCAGGGGTGAATATCAAATTATATGCTGATGATGTTAAAATGTATATATGTTATAAAGCAAGAACAGAAACTGAGATTATGCATAAAGCATTGCATAATTGTTGGAATGGGCAAATAAATGGCAAATTAAAGTTTCAATTCAAAAAACTTTTGTACTTTATTTGGGGAATAAAAACCCAAGAGAAACATATAAAATGGATGCTAACACAATAAATGTTGTGGATACAATCAGAGACTTAGGCGTAAACATTGATGATAAATTGCAATTTTCTGATCACATTTCTCATATAACTAAGAGTGCATACAGTATTTCCTAAAATAGAACCCCCGGGGGTTCTATTGTTCAACCCCCCTCAAAAGGGGGGTTATATTTTAGGGAGGGGGTTCTAAATTAGGGGGGGGGGGGGGTTCTATTGTTCAACCTACTATTTTTTCTTGAAAATTGCACATTAGGTTTTTGGAAAAAATAAAAATTTATTACCGCCAATCAGTTCAAAGTTTCGTTTTGTCATTTAAGGAAGTTTCTTCTGCATATATTTAGTACCTATTACAAATTCTTTGACCTTCTTTCAAATGGACGAGCAAGGTACCTCATCGGAATTGTCAAAAAAGGTAACCGTTAATGCTGTACTTTTCAATTTTTCATTCATCAATTAGGTCTGTTGCTACTGCAACAAGCCCTGTTCGGATGCGCATCAATGCAGAAAATGCTTAAAACCGTGCCACGCAATCCCGCTCTGCTCATTTTCTACGGATGGAGAAGAGGGATTTGGCGCAAAAGTCACATGCGGTGACTGCTGGCTAGAGGAGGATGACTTTGCCGTCGACCAAAATGCGAAGTCCGCTGAACCAACAGCAGAATTCTCGAAAATGAACAACGACGATGCGTTGTCACGGTTCATCAATGAGCAAATCATCGCAGAAGACAATAACAATCAAATCATCATGGAAAACAATAACAACAACAACAGTGGCGGGGAGTCGACGGCACAAACGCCGCGCAAGCGTCGTGGCTACACCATCGACGAAAAAATCAACATTTTGGACTTCGCAAAGAAGTCTTCCATTCACGCTGCCAGTCGCCATTTCAAAGTGGACCGAAATACCATCCGTGGCTGGAAAAAGCAGGAGACGGGCCTGAGGAAAATGTAACTTTCTAAAGATTTTCATTTCTCATTTCTTTTAATTAAGGCTGGAGTTGGCAATGCGAAAGCGGCTTGTTGGTGGTGGAAGAAAGCTGGCTGACGCACAATTCGACGAGGCTTTGGCCGGATGGGTTCGTGAGCTGCGAGAAAAAGAATTGCGCGTCACGCGCAACATGATTGTCGCGCAAGCACATCAACTGTCCGTCAACAACAAAAACATGACAAATTTTATGGTAAATTAAACTTTTTTTTCTATTTTAATACGTTTCATGCTAAGGCCAGTAACGGATGGCTCGACTACTTCATACATCGTCACAATTTCTCTCTACGCCGACCAACGACAGTGGCACAAAAAGCACCTGAAGAGTACGCCGACAAAATCGTCAATTTCATTATCTACGTGCAGTACCTCTTACATAAACACAAGTGAAATTTTTTTTGTCTTAGTATGCTAGTTTGTTCGGCAATTCTTTCTTCGGCGCCTCGCGTCTTCTGGTCTGGGACAGCTTCAGGTGCCATATCAGTTTGGCGACGAAGCAAACGCTGAAACGTCTTGCCATCCATTGTGCTGTTGTTCCAGGCGGCACCACCAAATTCATTCAGGCAAACCCAAGTGCTTTTACAGAATACCTAATTCAAAATTGACATTTCGAAGGCCCCTGATGTCTGCTGGAATGCGCCGTTCAAACACAAAATTCGCGAGCAGTACAACGACTGGATGGTCCACGGGGAGAAGCCGACAACTTCAACCGGGAATTTGAGGGCACCTCCAATGGAAGTCTATTTGGAATGGATCGTTTGGCATGGGAGGCAATTCCAAAAGGACTTATAGCCGACTCTTTCGTCACGTGTGGCATTACAAAAGAAATCGATGGCCGAGATGATGAGAAAATCCATGCTTTTAAGGTTTTATTCGAATTGTTTTTTTTAGTCTTTTAATTTTAGAAGGACGGAGCAATTCCAAATGGGCTCGCTCTTCTGCAAGAACGCCGAAAAGAAGAAGCAGTCGTCAAAGGAGTTGAAGAAATCGATTTGGGAGAGGATGATAGTGACGCTATGATTGATATTTGATACATTTACCGGTTTACCTATGCTCTTTTTTCGTTATTGACTATTGTATTTTCAAAAAAAAAAATTTTTATTCAAATAATTGCACTTTTTCAAAAAAAAAATTTGAGGGGGGTTATATTTTAGGGGGGGGGGTTCCTAAATTAGGGGGGGGGGCTCTATTGTTCAATACCCCTCAAAAGGGGGGTTATAATTTAGGGGGGGGGGGTTCTAAATTAGGGGGGGGGTTCTATCTTAGGAAATACGGTATTTACGTATGCGCTCTCTGTTTCGAATAATTAAATCCAAATCTTCTAAGATTTGGATTATTTTGTACAAAACTTATATTAGGCCATTATTGGAATACGCTCCGGAGGTTTGGAATCCGACTCTTCAAAAAAATATACAAAAAATAGAAAAGTGTCAAAAATATTTCACCAAAAGAGTGCTGTTTAAATGCAGTCTCCCTTCCATTCCATACCAAAAAAGGTTAGAATACTTACAACTGCCAACACTGGAAAGCAGACGGAACCTGTTTGATCTGTTCATGGCCCATAAAATTGTTTATGGCCGAACAGATCTGAGATTATTTACCATTTTTAAACCATCCTAACGCTTTAACATTCCCTTTTATAGATTTAATACAAAATATAAATTAGGCAAAAAATTTATTCCCTTTGCGGGGAGGGCAACAAAATTGTGGAATCAACTTGATAAAGAACTTATTAAAATAAATTCATTGAAACAATTCAAAACCAAACTCAAAAATAAAACCCTTTAGGGGAATATTAGACCGGAAAGACTGGACTTTGCTTTTTTCTATAAGTGATTTGGTGTCTATTTTACGTATTGACCTCATTCTTTTATTTTTATTTTTGTGGTGATCTTATTTCCCTTGTATTATCCATTACTTTGGACAATTTATTATGTGATGTCCACAAAGTAAGCGGATTTTTTCCCTTTTGTGGACTTTTCTTTATTACAATAAATAAATAAAATAAATGAAATTTTGAAAAAGGAAGGGTCGGCGATGCCGATAAGCACCGCCGAGAAAAGTTTTGAAACTTTGAGTATTATTTTGGTAACAAATGTGACAAAAAAAAGGACCAATTTTTGAGGATTTTTAAAAGAAATTTTGAGAAACCTACGTAAGTGGGCGTACGGTGGTGCCGATAGGGGCCACCGGGAAAATTTTAAAAAAATATTCCTTTTTATGCCTTGAAATTCACGCTTATAATCAGCGTGAAATTTATATTTGCGCTAAACCGAAAAAAAATATGTGATACATAGAAATTTCTGTCTAAATATTGAATATTAGTGAATCGTGTTAAGATTTTGTTTAAAAAATTCGCTTAAAAAAATAATTTTTTTCAAATATTGCTATAAAAATAGGAATTTTCCATTGAGTCCCAAAAATCAGTACAAAATAAGTACACTACTTACGAATAAGTACATTTAAAATTTATATAAGTTTTGTAGCAGGGGCCGGCGGTGCCGATAGACACCACCTGGAATTTTTTTTAAATTTATGGCCGAATTGTTAATAATTTCCCCAAAAAAAGGTATTTTTTGAATTTTTTTTTTTCAAAAAAAAAAAAGACTCCTAAAAACATCATTAGGGGGGACTCCACTTTTAGGCACAAAAATCCTCAAATACAGTCAGGTGCAAAAGTATTGCCTCAAAAAAATATTTTTTTTTAAAAACTGGTTTTCTCAAAAATGAGGGTGAAAAAAAGGTCTTATTTACGCAAAAAGAAATATCAATTAGTGTACTAATAAATACCCAAAAACCGCCCCGAAAACTCTTTTTGTCCTCGAGAAAATTGGTCATGATCCAACTGACCCCCCATTCTGACGGTGCAAAAGTAATGCATCAAAATGTTTAATCGATGAAAACTCAATATTTTGAGTGTCCAGAAAATCTAAGAAAATTCATGTTAGTATAACTTTTAGTACTGATCAAAAAAATTAACTAGACCAACTCGACCAGATCACTCTTTCATAAAGTTCTGAAAACCCAGAAATGGCTTGAAATCTGGAAAATTTTTGAAAAAAATTCCTAGGGGGTTGAAAAATTTTTCTGAAAAAAACGAGTAGGGCCATTAGAAAGAGCCTAAAATTCTCTACAGAATTGCTTTTGGATGGTAGGTCTACCATTTGTCCTCATGCAAAGACATAAGGTGTCAAATTCGGTTACCCCAAAAATCTGATTTCTACAGGATTTCAGTGGAAAATGAACGAAAATGAATATTTTTGTAATGGCAGTTTTAGCATCGTCCCGATCAGCCGCTAAGACAAGTCATAGAGCCACCATCCCAAAAGCAATTATGTAGAGAATTTTGTGCATTTTCTGATTGCCGTTGAACATTTTCTGCTAAAATTTTTTCCAACCCCCTAGGAATTTTTATTCAAAATTTTTCCAGATTTCAAGCCATTTCCGAGTTAATCAAAAAACATTCTGAGGCATTACTTGCGGACGACAATTGGAGGCGCGATATTTAAGAATTTATTCGCTAATGTCCTTTAAATCCCAAAATGAACTACATAATATATTTATGCATTGGGAAAATAGGAACAAACGCAATAGATAAACAATGACAGCAAAATGAAAGAAATAGGAAAAAAGAAACAGATAGAAGAAAGACCTTGCCCGATGCCTTTGGCAACAAAAGTTATGGCCACACCCATTAAAAATTGTACGAGTTGCCTTTGTTTGACCCGCCGGCGGTGCCGATAGGCGCCGCCAAAAAAAATTTCGAAAATTTATACCTGGTTTGTTAAAGATTTTTAGATATTTTTTGAAGAAATACTTAAGTACCAAAAATCGTTTCTTAGGGGGTCTTTTTTTCGAAAATTTTTCGTCGTTTTACAGGGGTCCGATATGTTCTTTTTTTTAAAGAAATGTTCTTTTTTGGAGGGGTCGAGTCTTTTAAATCAAAAATGTTCTTTTTTTAAAGAAATGTTCTTTTTTCAGCCCATCATATTTTGTCCTTTTTTCTTACTGTGAGGTAAAAAAGAAAACAAACTGTTTTTTATAATTTTTGAAGTGATTTTTTAATGTCTCATTTCAAAGCCCGGCACCTAAAAAAAATGGGTTAAGAATCTCGCCAAAATTAAACAGAATTACGATCTCACTTGCCCCGAAATTCCTGTCCCAAATTGCTCAAAATGACTATTGGTAATGGAAAATATGATATTTGAACTCATTTACTTGCATAAATTGATCAACAATTGCTGCGCAAGCATTTTTCAAATGTTCTTTTTTTGACCTCAAAATCTTTTTTTTTGGAATGCATGTTCTTTTTTCGAAAATTTTGAGATCGGAGCCCTGTGTTTTACCCAAAATTCAAAACGAAAATTCGTCTAGCCCTGATCGGCATCACCGACCACCATATTTTAATTCTTAAAAATATAAAAAAGAATCCGAAAAATGCATAAAAAACTTAAATAATCGTGAGGGTAAAACATTGAATAATTCGACATTCAATGAAAAGAATTTTAGAAAAGCAAAATTTGTCATTTTGTTATAATATTTGAATTTCGAAATGGGCCTCGAAATTCCTATTTTGAATTTTTTGAATCAGAGATCGGAATCATTAATCAATATACTATGGCACAAAATTTGTTTTTTTTTAAACCGGCTTCATTTAGCCAAAATCACCAATTTTAAAAAAGTTTGATTTTTTTAGATTTTGTTCAGAAAAAATAATTAGATTTTGTTCAGAAAAAAAATAATGTTTTTTTTTTGTTTTAAATTTGTAATTTTTAAAATATTTAAAAATTTCTAGCAGGTTTTTTAAATAATTTTTGATATTTATATTTTTTTTCTTAATTTCTTTGGAAAATTCTTAATCTTAAGAAAATTTCTCGGGGTAGGGTAGGGGGGATGGCGGATTTAACAAACGCCCATAGTGGCGGAATTTAACAAACGTCCTAGCACGGCACTCGCCCAAACGTGGGCGCCCAAACACGAGCGCCCAAACGTGGGCGCCCAAACAACATGGACCCCTTGCCACCAATTTTGGAATTTTGTAAATTTTTTTAACAAAATGCCAAATTTTATGCTTATTCTTTTTTTTCAATTTTCTAACTAAAAAATATCAAGACATGGCTTTTATACAATTCTTCTCTATAAATTTTATTCCCTTTTTAAAAATTACCCTGACGACGCCTAGCTAGCAAAACATTAAATTGGGTGATTTTAAACTTGAATAAATAAAAGATTTACTCAAAAAATTTATTTTTTGAATTCGAATAATTATTTTTCTATTATTTTAATTAATGAAAACTACAATTAACTTCAGGGCGGCCAATATGCGGCCCAAAATATGCGGCCCAAAATATGCGGCCCGAAATATGCGGCCCGAAATATGCGGCCCGAAATATGCGGCCCGTAATATGCGGCCCGAAATATGCGGCCCGAAATATGCGGCCCGAAATATGCAGCCCGAAATATGCGGCCCGAAATATGCGGCCCGAAATATGCGGCCCGAAATATGCGGCCCGAAATATGCGGCCCGAAATATGCGGCCCGAAATATGTGGCCCGAAATATGCGGCCCGAAATATGCGGCCCGAAATATGCGGCCCGAAATATGCGGCCCGAAATATGCGGCCCGAAATATGCCGCCCGAAATATGCGGCCCGAAATATGCGGCCCGAAATATGCAGCCCGAAATATGCGGCCCGAAATATGCGGCCCGAAATATGCGGCCCGAAATATGCGGCCCGAAATATGCGGCCCGAAATATGCGGCCCGAAATATGCGGCCCGAAATATGCGGCCCGAAATATGCAGCCCGAAATATGCGGCCCAAAGACCATTGCACGCAAAAAATGTTGTAGGATTTTTTTTATGCACTTCTCACGAAACTTCTTAGTGCCTTTTCTTTTTTTGAGCGTTGGATGGGTGACTCTGTCTTCAAAGCCCAATTTTTTTGAGTTCCAAGATATTTTTAGACGAAATTTTAACAAATAATTCTCATTTTTGAATTTCTCACTTTTAAGCATTGGGACTTGGGGATTGTCACATTCCACGTCGACACTCTTATTGAGAATTGGACGCCGCTTTTTTCTTTCCTTTACTTCAATGTTTTACGAAAGGTGGGAATCGAGAATTAAAAGCAGAAAAAACAATAAATTGCGACCCTTTCCCTGTTTAAAATGTAAGGTTTTATTTTGTTCAGATTGAGCGCAATATGGAACCGGACACCCCTGGTCAATCCGATTCTGAGTGATCATTGATCAGTGACACAATACCATCAATAATTTTTGCCAGAATTGATCATAAAAACTTTTTTAATTTCATGCACAAATTTTACGAATAGTTTTAGAATAAAATGCAGCCTTTTATCTGCAATTACATGATTTAATTCTTTTTTTCAATCACTCCGTTCTGATTAAAGATGAGATCAACCCTAATTGATTTGCTTGCTCCCTTACTTGATCGATCTTAATGCCGGCTAAAAAAGTAAATAAATATAATTTCATAGAAAAGAAGTCCTTTTTGTTATTTTAAACTTAGTTGCTACCAGTGTTCGGGCCTCATACTTCATATTCATACTCGTACTCATACTCATACTACGAGTATGAGTATGAAATATGAGAAAAAAAAGGTCGGTAAGAGTGTATGAATATTGAGAAAAACGCCAAAGTCCGAACCTCATACTTTCTATTTCCACAAAAAAGGACCGAAAATTAACCATTTTTATTGAAAATCTGTTAACAAATAGGCTACAAAATTTCAAAATTTTCCCCGGTGGCGCCCTATTGGCACCGATTAGCCGACATTTGCAGCTCCGACATTTGCGGCGCGTGACCCAGAAAAAATTTGTAGAATGAACTAAGCTAATTGTTCTTAGTGCCATTCGAAAGCCTTTCTCGAAACTTAATCAATTCTTAAAGCGAAATGTTTCAATCAATTTGCAATAAATGGTCCGTAAGTAATATAAGGCCCATTAATCCGCCCCAAATTTTGAAGCGAATGTAAAATTTTCCCGGACGCGCGTTCTCATTACACAAATGTCATGTCTTCTTGCGGGACGATGATTCTTTTTAGCCCATGACGGATTGCCCCTTGGATTTTCATTCCGAGGCCTTGAACGGAATAGATGGCGCCATTCTGCCAAATTCTTCCAGTCATCAAGGTGTCAAATCCTAACAACGCGATTTTCCGCGAGCGACATCATTGACATCTTGGCAGCCGCTCCGAACGATTCCCCGTAATAAAACTGCGATTTGGTTCAATAGAAAGAACAGCCCTTGAGGATGCCGCTGTTGGTAGAGACCTTGAGCTGCAATATATGCTGTGGCAATTGCGTCCTTAGATGGGTGAAATTTTTAATCTCGGTAAAAAGCACAAAATGAGAGCAGAAAAGAGTACCTGTGTGTTTTCCGCTAAATTTCCTTTTGCCGTTCGTCCAGGCCCATGACTGGTTGGATGAATTGTTGACCAAATGCCCGCCGGGTAACCTTCATATTAAACCACCTAATTAATTATCGAAATTATCTGCCGTTCAACGGTTGTATTATGGCAAAACATTGTGATTATTGTGGGCGGAAAATGTCACATTTTACCTTATAGGTGAAACGAGGGGTGGACGGCATTCAATTCGTTTTTCGCCAACTCGTTTTTGAGTCAACTCGTTTTTATTGTATCATCTCGTTTTTTGGCTTGAAACCTTAAATTCGATTAATTTTTAAAATTTTTTTTCGCTTTTTAGTTATTTTAATTTTAAAATCCTTAAGACCATAATTAAAAACCTTTAGTTTATGCAAAAAAAAATTCGTTTTTGAAAATATGGCGCCGGATTCATGTCGCGAGATTATGGCGCCGGATTCGTGGCGCCGGATTCATGGCGCCGGATTCATAGCGCCTGATCCATGCGCCGGATTCATGGCGCCGGATTCATAGCACCGGATTTGTAGCACCATACTTTGATCTCCAATCCGGCGCTATGGATCAGGCGCCATGAATCCGGCGCCATGGATCAGGCGCTATGAATCCGGCGCTATGAATCCGGCTCCATAATCGCGCGACATGAATCCTGCGCCATATTTTTCAAAACGATTTTTTTTTTTTGCATAAACTAAAGGTTTTAATTATGGTCTTAAGGATTTTAAAATTAAAATCTAAAAAGCAAAAAATTTTAAAAATTAGTCGAATTTAAGGTTTCAAGCCAAAAAACGAGTTGAAACAATAAAAAAAATAAACACGAGTTGGAACAACAAAAACGAGTTGACTCAAAAACGAGTCGATACAAAAACGAGTTGGCGAAAAACGAGTTGAACTTTTACCTTCGTTTAGCGCCAATTCGTTTTTACCCCAACTCGTTTTTAAACCTATTCCGCGTTGGAGCGCAGACATCGGTAAGTTAGACAGCCATTAGACTTGTAACACGTAAAAAACGAGTTGGGCTAAAAACGAATTGGCCCGAAACGAATTGTCCGTCGTCCGGAACGAGACATGGTGTAAACGACGCATTTTAGCTTGATGGTGGAAACTACTATGGTTAAAACAACGTGACACCCTCAAATAGCTTTGCAATCAGGGGTGCCGGTCTCATGGCAAACGTACAAAGGCAACTGTACAATTTTAATGGGTGTGGCCATAACTTTTTTAAATCGGCCAAATTCTTCAAAGTTGGTATCATTCGAATGCTCTCCAAGTTTGAAGCGATGATTAAGCAGTGAGATTAAGCATCTCACAAAAAAGTTATAATTTCAAGAACATTAAAAATGCACAAAAGCAGACTTTTAATTTTTTGTGAGATGCTTAATCTCTTAGCTTCGGTTTAATCATCGCTTCTAAACTTGGAGAATATTCGAATGATACCATGTTTGGAGAATTTGGTTGACCTAAAAAAAAGTTATGGCCACACCCATCAAAAATTGTACGAGTTGCCATTGACCCGAGGTGCCATTATGCCTGGAAACCCCGGCATTTGCCGGGTTTTATGATTCTTGCCTTATTTTGCCGAGTTTTGCAAAAATGGTTTGCTTTTTAACAAATTTGCTTAAATTTACATATAACTCGTTCCGATTCACTCGACAAAGTGAAAACTGGTGATAAATATATTGTACGAATGCTTTTTTGGGTTTTTGCGATGACATCCCTGATTACAACAATCCCGACTATTAATTACCTTATAATCACCATGGAAAAGGGTTTTGAGATTTTTTTTTGATCAAATCAACATGTTATTTGTGTTTGAAATCACCTTAGTGACTAAGGCTTAGTCGTTGGATATCCATTTTTGCCTTAGAAAAAAGCAAACCTCGATTTATCACTGTGCTGACACCAATCCTCAATGCGACGCCAGGCTGGAAGGAAAGTCGCTGATCTTCCAAGCGCGGCAGCTTACAAAGCTCAGGGTGACTCCGTCGCATGTGCGTGCGAAACGTATTTTCAACTTTGCAACCCGAGCGGCAATGTCTGATTTGTTTCCATTACTTTATTAAATTTTATTCATTGAAAAAAATTTCGTCCATTTTAAAAATGAGGTTCTGAGAACAAAAGTGTAGGAAGGGAAATGTATATATAAAATGGAATGACATTTCGCCAAATTTTATTTTCCTTTTTTAAGGGTTCGTCAATTGCTTAGAAATAGCTTATTCATACCTTCTAAACACTTACAGCTTTCAATTGATACAGAAATGTTAAAGGTCCGTACTTGGTCATTACAAAATTTATTAATATGGTCATTTTAAATTGCTTTACTTACAAGCAACAGTAATTGCTTCTGCGTTCCGCTCCTGAATGTTTTTGTATTTGATTTCCCTTCACTCTGGCGATGGGAAGCGGCGATTGCATGGCTGGTTATCAAGGAGCAAACCGCAAATGAACTTAAATAACACATTCCTTGAATCCATATATTTGCCGATAATTTTTGCCTGTCTGGTAAAAAAAGCTAAACTCCCGACCCCAGACCCCAAATTTTTATCATAAAAAAAACCCAATAGTCGACTTAAAAAGTCAAAAAATCGTCAAATTCACTAGAGTCGTAAAAACCGCCAAAGAGCATTAGAAATGGTAAAAGGCATGGAAATTGGCAAAAGATAGTGTATTTTGAAGGCAAATAAAAGAAACACTATCGCAAATCAGTTATAAAAAACCTTAAGGGCCTATTTTTCCTTTTTAATTTTTCTTGTAAAATTTTCATTAAACCCATAAATCGGCATCATCTCTGTTGTCACTGAAAGGGCACCTTCTCACAAAAATTTATTGTATTTTGCCCTTTAATTAACCTGTCCTTGCGCTTCATTTTCCATGGTGCAAAAAAGGCGTTGGAAATCAATATCTAGATGAATTTTAGCAATATTCAGGTGTACGTTTAACGAATTAACGGTATATGGTCCGATAGCTATTGGTTAGCTCTATTAGCCTACCAAATTTCAAAAAAAGCTAACAAACAGCTATTCAACCTTACCAAGATTATTTAATTTGGATGTGTTTGAGCAAAGTTATGACCAGTTGTTGACGAAAAATCTGCGAAATGGCGGAATTTATGAAATGCCCAAAGTGGCGGTTTTTATGAAACGACCCAGCACGGAATTCACTCACTACTTCTCATTTCATCATCTGCCACTTCGGGCAGTCTTCGCCTGTCTTTGTCTGCTTGTCCCTCTTCCATCTCCGCTGGTTCCGACTGTTTCTTGCCTATTTCCACCTCCTGACAAGTTGGGCGGTACTGTCAAGTCACTGCACTTCGCATTATCTCCCGTTTGACCGAGTCAATGTGAGACGACGAACGCAGAATTTCCATACGTCGGTCGTCACGTAATTTATACCGCAAACTGCTGATGTCCTGCTTGATTTCCAACAAGTCGCCCTCATTGACGCCGTCCATTTCCATTGACTTTTTCTTAAAGGCATTTGTTTGCTTTTCCTCTCTTCAAAGGCTTTGGTGCTCTTCGATTTGCCTGTTCATGGATAAATTGGGTGCTGGGTCGTTTCATAAAAACCGCCACTTTGGGCGTTTCATAAATCCGCCAGTGGGCGTTTCATAAAAACCGCCATAATGGGCGTTTCATAAAAACCGCCATAATGGGCGTTTTATAAAAACCGCCCAATGGGCGTTTCATAAAAACCGCCTTAGGAGAAAAACATAGAGTCGAGAAGCTGGAGATGATCAACACGAAAATGAAGCAGAACTTTGCCACAGCGACAAGCATACAGCCCAAAGAGATCTGCAACGGTCCCAAGTAGTGGTTGGTCTGGAACAAGTAGATGATCCGTGCGAAGCTAAAAAAAAGTCGAAAACCGAAAAAAAAGTCAATGATTTTTTGGTACTTATGTCCTTTACGGACCATAAAAAAAATTGGTTTTCAAGGCATAAAAACATCTTTCTATGGGCTTTTTGGCGTCGCTGATCACGAATCTGACACCAGTTTCGACGAATTCCGAATCCCTGACTCGAATTTGAACAAAAAGTCCAAAATTCTAATTTTTCAAAAAATCAATTTACGATGCGAAAATAACAATAAGCTGAACATCTGTGCCGCAAACAGTTTGGAGATTGTGACTCCCTCTTTTTTAATTTCTGGTCTCAAGTCGCAGAATTTTATGTTTTTGTCATGGCATTGTGTTGAACTTTTGTTATTTTTACATCGTAAATTGATTTTTTGAAACATTTGAATTTTGACTTTTTGTTCGAATTCGAGTGTATGCCTCTATTAAAATTTAGTTTGCCTATTTGTATTTTAAAGGAGAGAAAGAAATATAGACTCTTAATTCTTTTTTTGGCTTTTTTAAATTCAGAGGAAAGGGGGCCGGCCGTGCCGATAGACGCCGACGGGAAAAATTTTGAAAATTTGAGTCGAGTTTGTTAACAGATTTTGCCTCAAAAAGGATTCTATTTTGAGGTTTTTTGACTTTTCTACTCCGTTTTTTCTAAAAAAAAGACAGAAAGCATCAAAAAGCCTGAAAATCTCAAAAAACCACAAAAAGCCTCATTTTGAAAATTTAGCCTCATCGGCCTCTCAAAAAACCACAAAATGAGGCTAAAGCCTCACATTTGGGAGCCCTGTTTTTAACCCTATTTTGCCCCTATTTTTCGTTGAGCGCAGACAGCGATAGGTTAGCAGGGATGCCATTTTGCCTTAAAAACCCGGCATTTGCCGGATTTTTGGGGTCCGTGCCGGGTTTTTGCAAGTGCCGGGTTTTTGGGTTTTTTGTCTTATTTTGCCGGGTTTCTTATTTTCAGTCATTTTATTGAACTTCGACCAAATTTTTAGGCCCAAATCCGTTATCAAATTCCGAAAAATTTCCCCGGTGGCGCCTACCGGCACTACCAGACCCCCCCCCCCCCCTTTCGTCTATGTTTACCCAAAATTTTTCTCAAAAAACTGACAAAATCGCACTTTTTTGGTGAAAACAGCAGGCCGGAAATAATGGTGCTAGGTCGTTTCGTAAATTCCGCCAATTTGCAGGTTTTTTGTCAAAAGCTCTGCATAACTTTGCTCAAACGCAACCAAATGAAACAATCTTGGTATGGTCCGAGCTATTTGTTAGCTCTATTAGCCTTCCAAATTTCAAAAAATTTGATAAAGTTTTAAGAAAAATATAGAGATTTTTGCAGTTTATGGCTACAACTTTCTTAAATCTGAATCAAATTTTTTGAAATTTGGTATGCTAATTGAGCAAACTAATAGCTATCGGACCATACCAAGATTGTTTCATTTGGTTGCGTTTGAGCAAAGTTGTAATCAGTTTTTGACGAAAAACCTGCAAATTGGCGGAATTTACGAAACGCTCATACTGGCGGAATTCACGAAACGACCCAGTACGGGAAATAATCACTACCGTAACCAGTCAGCCAGAACTGAGTGCCGTAGGCTACGGTTTTGACTGTTTGATCGCGGGATGGTACTGTCGAATAAAAAAAGTTACCGTTAATTAGGGCTCTAAGCTTAGTATCAAGAATGTTTCGGTAAATAAATGTAACCGTTTTCGGCATGTCTTTAAGTTTAAAAAAATTCAAAGGGGCGGGGCCGGCGGTTTGAAAATTTTTGAAACTTTGGATGTCTTTTTGTAACAGTAACAAAAAAAAAGAATCAATTTTGAGGATTTTAATTTCCAAAAAACCACAAAAATCTACAACCATTTTCAAAAAAAAAAAAATCCACTTTGATAAAGAATGATATTAAATTAAAAAGAATTGGTATCTTAAGATAAAAAAAATTCAAGTCTTAAAACTTTTCAATCTTTTGGGGCCCAAACGTTGACTAATGACTAGGGCTGCCAAAAATATGGAAATAAAATCGTGAAATATCGCCATAAAATATGAATCAAAAATCGCAAATATGGACCAAAATATGGACATAAAATATGGGCAAAATGCCAAAATATGGACAAATATGGAAATATGGACATAAATCGCCAAATATGGAAAAATATTGAAAATATGGATTTAAAAAACCATTCTAGAAGCTTCAAACCAAGCTAAAAACATGTTTTACATGCGTTTTAGGCTGTTCCGAGTTCAGGAAAAAAATATGGATTTCCATATAATTGGCAGCTCTACTAATGAGTGATTTGAGTTGTTCATCCAAAAAAATTTTAATCCTATAATAAATTTTGGAAGTGTGAATTTGTTTGTCAGCAAAATTTTTCAAATCAAATTAACGCCAAATTTGTGTTGGCGTTTTGTTTGGCGTTTTGTTTTTTTAATCTAGAGTTTTCGTGAAGGAGGGTAGGGGAGAGGGAAGGGTAGGGGAGAGAAGAGGAAAGACATGGAAATGGAGGGTAGGCAGAGGAGAGGAAAGAGAGGGAAAGGGATGGAGGGGAGAAGGGAGGAGTGGGGGAGGAGGGGGAGGGAAGGAAGGCTAGGGGATGGGAGGGGAAGAGAGGAGGAAGGGGAGGAGGGGAGGAAAGGAAGGGTGAGAGGGAGAGGAAAGGAGAAGGAGGGGGAGTAGGGGAGAGGAGAGGAAAGAGAGGAAAAGGGATGGAAGGGGAGAGGAAACATGGGCTGTAATTTTGCACCACAAAAACACATTGCAATTTTCAGATGGTCCAAGAATTTGAGCTGGGCAATGACGCTGCAACAGCAGTACCGCAAGCGTGTTTTAGTTACAACGAGCACAGTTATATATTTTTCCTGCAAGCGAATGGAGAAATGTCAGTTTTCCGTGCTCATCAGCAGAAAATCGTTTCAAGTTTTACGCAATATGGTCGCCTGATTTTTGATCATATCGCTGGTCGACTTTATCTTGTAGACAGGCAGGAAAAATGTATTAACGAACTAGCACTGAAAGATTTAGAGAAATGGTGGTTGAAAAATAATGAAGTCAGACAGACAAATGTCACAATAGGAATAAGTCATACAGGTCTCCTTCCTGAAGTCAAAAGTGATTTAAAAATTGCTGACGGCCAGGTGTATTTTATACGTGAACATCGGATGTATAAGTATCCAATAGGGAGTTCGGGTAGAGCCGTAAAATTTATCTCAAACTCCAGTGATATTCGGTTCAAT
>JBDPZO010000462.1:0-19505 GCA_039877585.1 Heterodera filipjevi | reverse complement strand
CGTCACCACATTGGAATCGCATCAGCAGTTCCAAATGTGGACGATGCCTTAGGCCAGGCCATTTGGTCCATCGGCAATCATATGTCGTCAATGATGAGATGATGCCGATGTCCCTAGTGCCCACTATGGCGACGCCATATGTAGTGGGCAAATTTGCCGTTCCACCAGCACTGCTGGCAGAACCGCGTTGTCGCCGCCCGCTGGGGTGGGCCAGACGGACGGCGAACACTCGCCACGACGGCAGTGCGCTGTCGTCGCGACCACAAACAATGGGCGGGAAACGGCGTCGGCGAGCAAATCGCGACAGCGAGTGGTTGTGAGCGATTTTTTATATACCATTCATTTTATTAATTTATTTTTTGATAGGGTCAAAAATAGGATAGAGAAATAAATTGGGCGATGTACTATTTCCAGGAAGCGCTCATTTTCTTTTTGAACAAAGAAACAAAAAGGCCTAACTATTTCTGCCTTTTAATGCAGGGTTCCGATATGTTCTGATTTATGAAAAAGGTTCTATTTTTGCCCATTGTTCTTATTTTGTTTTAATTTATTACTTTGGAGTAACAAATGAGAAAAACCGCCGACCCTTCCTTTTTCAAATTAAGGATTTATATGTCTCATTTCAAGGCCAAACAGCTAAAAAAAACTCTCTAATTTGTCAAAATTATTTTGGGTATGAAAAATAGGTTTTTGATATTCATTTACTCGAATAAATTGATATACAATTGCTGTGCAACCAATTTTCAAACAGATTCTGATTTTTGACCCCAAAATCTGATTTTTGGACTAAGTGTTCTGATATAAATCATAAATCATAAAAAATCTGAGTTTTTTGCAATTTTCAAATTATAAGTTTTTAGTGGTTTTATGGAAAATTACCGGGAATGGGGGGGGGGGGGGGGTAAAACGGTAATTTTTGCCCGGTTTCCCCATTCCTGGGTCATCGTCGGTCCCCGTTCCCGTTCCCGGGTTTTTCAAAATTCCGGTCTCTAAAAATTATAGCACTTTTTTGTGGTCGCACGAATCTTTCGGACCAATCGTAGTATCCAGCACTTTTTTTTCTAAAAATTTTGGAAATTTGAATGAACTTTTTTGGTCCTTTAGCTTTTCGTTTTTTGACGCCCTAAGGATAGAATTTTTTGGTAAACATTAATTAATTTTTAAATAGACAAATAAGGGGAAAAAATATTTAAAATTATATTTTAAGCCCATTTTGTTAAATGTGTTTGATTTGGAATTTTACAAACTTTTTGGGCGAGTTTTATCATTTAAAGTATGTATAATTTTTTGATAAAAATTACCCTATTTCGACTTTACGCTTTTGATTTTGTTTTCACTTTTTATATCCCTGCTATTCGGGATAGGGATTTAGTGAAAAGCCAGGATAGGGATTGACACTGGGACCAAGATTTGCCAGGGGCCTATTTCAATTAAGGTCGTATCTCTGATGCGACGTCATATCTCCGATACGACGTCGCATCATGTAATTCTGTTTCAATAAAAAACGTGCGATGTCGGACATTTTGTTTCAATTCATCGTCCCGACGTCGTATATACGATCGTCGTAACACCATGGAAAAAACGTCCGATGTCGTATGTTTTGTTTCAATTAACAACTGATAATCATAAAACTGACATCGTTTATACGACGAGAACAAAGGGAAGAAATCGGGTAAACTCATCCGTGGTCTCACCCACGTATTTTCCACATCATAAAACTAAAAAATTTCATAAAAAATTTTAAATTTAAGATAAAAATTGGGATTAAGAGGTTTTTGATAGAATGAGGTCTTCTCTTTGAAATGATATATATTTTTATGAGAATTCTTATATAAAAAAATAACTACAAAAACAATTAATAACAAGCCAAATTTCATCAATTATTACAAACTCGCATTCATCTTTGTCAAATCCTTTTACATATTAACTGACCTGCTTTAATATATTACAAATAATTGTTATATTTTTTTAAATTTATTTCAATAATAATAAATTTTAAATTAACAAAAATTATTTACATGATTATATAAAAAGTGGGATTTCACGATGTCATTATGCGATTTTCTCATCATGTCTTGTAAATTGAATTGAAACAAAATAGCATCATATTCATGACTTTTCGTCGTATTTCCGATTTTTCTCCCATCTTATAAATGATCATCGTAAACACGATGATTCGTCGTGAAATGATGAGAATTGAAACAAAATTTTACACGATATGACGTCGCATCAGAGATACGACGTGAATTGAAATAGGCCCCAGGATGCAAAATGTTCCGACAATTCACATACTTGTTTGATCTTTTTCGTTAAATATTTTAAAAATTTTAACTAGACTAAGGCACTGTAAAAATTTACCGCGGCAAAAATCGGTAAAAAACGTAAAAATAAGCACTGTTAAGAATGGGTTCAGAAGACAAAAATAACAGAGAAATTTGAGAGAAAAAGAAAATTTTAACGTAAATTGCTGTTTTGGCATTATGTTTTAGGAAATTTTTTTTTCCGCCAAAATGCTACTTTCTTTCATTTTTTCAATATATTTTTTTGAATTTCAGTTTTTTCATTAATGCATTAAAAAAAGCAAAATTTAAAACGTCATTTTTACACAAACTTCCCTTAAAGTTCATTTTGAATTTAAAAATCTTCTCCGACGGCGCTTATTGGAACCGCCAGACTTTTTTAAAATAAGATTTTCTCTCAAAAATTCTTTAAATGATATCTTTAAAAAATCGAGAAATTTTAGCTAAAAAGTTAGAAAATTTCTACCATATTTTCACCCAATAATCTCACGTCCGTGGACCGCAGTTAAATATACAGCTAATAATATTTTATTTTATTACTTAATGCTTTTTAAAATTACCGATTTTTTGGGTCGGTAAATCGGTAAATTTCCGATTACCGACCGATTTTGGGGGAAATCGGTAATCTGTAATTACCATTTTTTACCGCGATACGTTACCGAAAAATCGCATTTGTTTATTTTAACTGCCTATTATTTGTTTCAATTATTTTTAAAACGACAATGTTTGTCCCCCAAGTCAGCTAGCTGATTGACTATTTAATATTAACCCAACTTTTCAAAGGGCAATTTGCCAATAGCGTAAAATATATCGTAAAAAATAAAAAAAGATATTTTTTTTTTTGATCCTATTACCACTTAGGGTTGAGCGGTACTCGGTGCTTTTAAAAAACCGGTACCGGTACTTTTCAGGTTGAAAACCCGGTACTTTTTGGCTGGGAAAACCGGTACTAGTACGGGTACCGTGCCGATACCGGTCAAAACCTCTGAATGTCGAAATCCGACCCATCCCTCGTCCCTTTCTGTATGGCATTTAAATGATGTATACAACCTGCTTGTTGCGTACAAATGTATTACACCGTACTGTATTTATGACACAATAGTGCACTTTGTTTGTCAGTTGATTGACTAATTAATTTTAATCCAATTTTTTAATTGGGCAAATTGCGTAAAACATATCGCTAAAAATTAAAAAATAATTTTTTTTTTTTTGAAAATCTACTACCATTTGTGAGGTGGCATCAAGTTGCACCTCAGCAATAATGAGCACATTTACACACAGATGGCAAAAAAATTAAAAATGCAATAAACGAGTAGTTCTAATTTTTTCCATTTGATTGACTAATTTTTGGACAAACATTTAAATGTTGGCATTGTGCCAAGAGTGCATTTCAAATATGCCATAATGACCTTCAAAACGGTGCGAAAACACTTTTTAATGAGGGCATAATGCCAAATGCTTAAAACCGCCTAAATATATGGACTAACCTTAAAAAAGCCTAAAATATGACACCGAAAATGGGAATAATGACAAAAAAACGTCACAAAATTTGGCAGTAAATTGGTTACAAAAAAAATTTTTCGGCCTGCAAACAGTTATTTGTCATCGTAACACCAGGAAATTAGCAAAAATGAATAATTTTGGTAAATTATTTGACAATATTTGACCAAAATTTTTTAATTTTGACAATTTTTTGGCCAATATCTTTTAGTTTTTTAACAAGTCGAATAAGAGATGGATCTTTGTAGCAAATTTGGGAAAATAGTTGCCCTAGATTAGCACTAATAAATACAACATCTACACACAAAG
This sequence comes from Heterodera filipjevi, assembly GCA_039877585.1. NCBI lineage: Eukaryota > Metazoa > Nematoda > Chromadorea > Rhabditida > Heteroderidae > Heterodera > Heterodera filipjevi. Next base: position 15,396 of record JBDPZO010000462.1, on the reverse strand, counting down.
CAACAAAATTAATGAGCTGAATAAGAGGATTTGTTGTAGCTGATTATTTCTATTTGGACAAAATATTTAATGAGTACAACAAATGAGGAAAATTGTGTCTGCACGTTTTTAATTGCATTAATTTGCATTGTGCCAAAGTGTCATTGCCTATTTAAGCAAACAAAAATGATTATAATTATCATTCATTTTCTTTAAGGGCCTCTAAAAATGTCCTCCAATGACCACCACCATTGACTTATGTTGAATTGGTACGTCAAAATGGGGGCCAACATACGGTGGCCATGTGGCTGATCATGGGCGAAAAGTGTGCACTGTCCACGGTTGGCATTCTGTTCAATGCCATTTTGGTGGCTGCTACCGTAAGATCAAAGTAAGCGATGGCAATACAGTAAGATGGACCAGAAAACTAAACAAAGTACCGTAAGATAAGCAGGTAATCATTAAAATAGCTATTTTCTCGCTATTTAAGTAAATTGAGGAATCGTGGACATCTTCAGCAGGCACATCTAGGTGCCGGGATCAGAGATGTCTATTTACCAAAAAACCCTTGGCATTTGCCATTATTTGGAGTTCGAAGACTCTGTGTTTTGGTATTAGCCTGCAATATTTCAAAACGTGAATAAGTTACCAATAAGTGAGGTCTAAAAAGCTGAAAACAAACCCAATTTTACCAAATTTTTGGTATTTTTTACGCTAATATATTTTATTAGCTGGACAATTTTTTTTTTCTTCAAATTTTGACATATTTTTAACTTTCCACGACATAATGTATGGCAATTTGAAAACTCAGTCTGGTTGCTTCTAATAAAATTTATCTAACGGTGCCAAGTTGAGAATCATGTCATATATTGGCAAAATGTGAATTTAAACTCATGATGTGAATCCATGCAGGAATCTTCGAAGCATTTGCCATGGGCTGATTGGATTGGATTCGCTGTTTTTGACATTCTTCCATCTGAGCTCTCTGATCATTTTTCTGATCGCTCTTTTTGGCATTACTTTTGTGCCACTTTCAACCTGCTTTTGGCTTCAAGCAGTGCCAATCTTTGGCATTTTGACCGCATTTACTGTGATGCTTCAAATTGGGCTCGAACGACTGGCGAATGTTGTCTTCCCAATTTGGTATTTAAAAATAATAAAAAAATTTTAAATTTGAAAAATTAAATTAAAAATTTGTGTTCAAATTTACTAAATGATTTCCTTTTTTGTTGGAAATGAATTAATAACAACTTGTATTTTTTTCTTAGGAGTATGAACTCGAATTCCACTCGTTTCCATCAAATGTTTTTTTGCTTCTCATTGGTGAGCAGCTGTTTTTTGATTTGGTTTGATTACATTTCTTGCAGCAAAAGTGCCACCAAGTCAGTTAATTTTTCACATTATTTGACCATTTATTTTTTTGAATATTTTCAATTCCTTTATTTTGATTATTACATTATTTATAGGTTGGTCATGTGCTTGGTCTCGGACATAACAGCATTTGACCCATTTTATACGGTGTCCTATTACCGTACTCTCGTCATGCACAGTTTACTCTTTGTCACTTATGGTGCAATTTGGGTTATTCTGAAGTTCAAAGTAGGGTAGCACGGGAACCGGGACCGGGACCGGGGCGGGAAAGGTCCCGGTCCCGTTTTTGAAAAAAAAGGAAAGTCCCGGTCCGAAAATTGGGTCCGGCGGGACCGGGACTAACCGGGACCAAATATGCACTGGTAAGAATGGGGGTCTGACTAAGAAATTGTTGAGAAAATTGGAGAAAAGGAAAATTATGGAGGAAAATTCGTTATAAATATATTTTTATTAATAATCTATCCAATGATAATTCAGCGTGGTGGTAGAAGTATTGCTTTTCCCAATCGTTTGCTTGGGTTCCAATCCCTTCTAGCAGGAAATTTAAATTTTTTTAAAAATTTAATGACTTTTCAAAAACCCAACAGCTAAAAAACTTACTGCGAAATGTACGAATTGCTTATTTCCAATTTCAATTTGCTCAAAATGATTATGTGTCATGAAAAATATATCTTTAATACTCAATTACTTCGATAAATTGATTACGGTTGCTGCGCATGATTTTTCAAAAATCTTCTAATTTTTGACCCAAAATTTGATTTTGGGACAGAATGTTCTGACTTTGAAATTTCTCATATCGGAACCCTGGGTAACTAGGAGGATAAGGGTTCATTTAGACTTAATGAATTACTTTATTCATTTATTTGATAATAGAAAAGTGATTGAAGATGAATGGGAATTCAATGAAAATTCATAAGAAAATTTTTTCGTTTTTTCAAGAAAAATTTTTGCTTCAGAAAAAGTCCCGGTTTAGTCCCGGTCCCGGTCCGGTCCCGGTCCCGGTTGAAAATCGAGGGCCCCGGTCCCGGTCCCGGGTTTTCCTGGCCCGGAAAGTCCCGGTCCCCGGTTTTTGTCAAAAGCCCGGTCCCGTGCTACTCTAGTTCAAAGACCCGAAAAGTAAATGATAATTACATTTTTAATAGGATAGTTGATGCGGTCGGTTAAACCAAACCGAAACTAAAACCAAGACCAATTATTGGGGCAAAAAACTTAACCGGGTTTTGGGACAAAGACGGGTTTAACCAAGCACCGGGGGGGGGGGGGGAAGAGAGGGAGGGATCGGTTCTAACTCTTAAGAGGGAATTCCTTAATTTTTGAACTTTTAATTCTTAACCGACGGGTCCATAGGCGAAAACTATTTATTTTTGAAGTATATATATAAAAGAAAAAATTCCTGGAATTTTAATTAACTTAATTATTTATTGAATAAAATTGAAAAAAAAAATTAAACTTTTTAAATTACTTCCTTTGTTACTAAAAATAGAACAAGCTATTTTTAGAAACGCAAAATTTCTCCAAGAAAATTTTCAATGCTCTGATGGTACTCGTCCTTGTCGAACTGTTCGGATGGTTTCCGACCTTTTTCTTGGCCAACTTTTACAAATTGCTAATTTTTCACCCGTCACAAACTTTACATTGCCAATATTTATGGTTCTATTTCATGTGTCACCGCTTCAACTAACGCTCCGACCCTTTACTATTTCAAGTAAAGTTTAAATAATTGTTTAAATTAATAAGGCAAAAATAAAATATGAATTTTATAAATTAAATTAAAAATTATTTTCATTTCAAATAAAAATTAATTAAACAAACAATAAAATTAAAAGAATAAACATCGGGAAAATATTTCCAATTCAATTTTGGTGAGTACTAAACAAAAACCAAAAAATAATAATAATTTTTACACTTTCATAACTTATAATTCTTGCCATTGCCAAAAATTTTCATTGCGATATACAATGACAATTATACCGTACTGCATTACGTAATTTGTGTACTTTCTTTGTTAATTGGGTTTCTCATTAATTTTAAAACGAATGGCAAAATGTCACAAAAAAATAAATAATTTTTTTTTTTAATTAAATTCTAATCACATTTGTGAGGTGGCAGCAAGTTGCACCTCAGCACTAATGAGAACGTTTACTCAAAAGGTTTAGCAGAATGATGCTAAAATGACTAATTGTATTTTTTCCATTTGATTGATTAAAAACTTTTTAATGAGGGCGAAATCGAAAAAATGTTGTCAATTTGATTTATATTCATTTGTATTGTGCCAAAGTGCATTTTAAATAATGCCATAATGATAATGGCATCAAAATGGTGCGAAAGTACAAACAAAAAAAAATACAATTGCTTAGGTGGGGCATTGATGAACGAAAGCAGTGATGAAATATCTTACAATAAAGCCATGCCCATTTAAGCATCAAACAAAAATTATTCTCATTATTTCTTTTTTCGTCCCATAAAAAATGTCCTCCAATGCTTCGGCACCACCACCATTGACTTATATTGAATTGGTGCGTCAAAATGGGGGCCAACACACGGTGGCCATGTGGCTGATCATGGGCGAAAAGTGTGCACTGTCCACGCTTGGCATTCTGTTCAATGCCATTTTGGTGGCTGCTACCGTAAGATCAAAGTGAGTGAGGCCAGTACAGTACGACACCATCTGGCCAATGAAAAACCACATAGAATCATTTTGATTTTTGTTTTTCTTATTGTAAAACAAAACTATCCGATGCAGAAGCCTCAACAGCATGTGCAGCGTGCTGATCGCGTTGGATTCGGCATTTTTGGCACTGTATCAACTGAATGCCCTTGTCACATTTATTCTCCCCGCTGTTTTTGGCACAAATTTTGTGCCAAATTGGTTGTGCTTTTGGCTCCAGGCGCTGCCTTCTTTTGGCTCTTTGATGTCCTTCTGTTTGATGTTCCAAATTGGGCTCGAACGTATGGCCGGTGTGCTGTTCCCAATCTGGTAAAAAAATGAGTCGATTTACACATGGCTAAGCAAATATTGGGTAACGAAAATTCGAAAACCCGGCCAAAACTCCGGCAGGGCCTGGCCAAAGCTAGAGCAATATAAATTGTCAAGCGGTCTCATTAGATGCCGTAAAAAAGTTTTAAAAATTTGGAGATTTTACCAACAAAAAAAAAGACAATTTTTTTGAAGACATCTCCAAAAAATCTGTCATAGCAGCACAAATTCTATGTTTATACCATACTGTATTTCCTCTAATAGAAGTACCGGTGGTTGTGTTTTTCAACCACTTTTAATGGGGTGCTTTTATTAGAAGGGGTGATTCTATTAGAGGAAATACGGTATATAATAAAATAAAAACTCATCAAATTAGTTTTTTGCACACTTTTATTTTCATGTTTTATTTTTCATCTTTTCCTTTGCAATTTTCCTTTTTGAGGTTCAAACAAGGCCGCTTCACATGCGTACATATCATAGTTTTGTTGCTCTCTACAGTATCCAACTGCTTTCTGATATGGCTACAGTACGAACTGGCGAAGGGTGACAATACGTAAGTATGAAATTTGTTTGAAACGAACACCTCCATGACCGGTTAAGGGGCGGGCAAATCAGAGATTTTTTAAAAAATTATGAATGTTAAACTTTTATAAGAAATTTTTCTTGGTCAACCAAATCAAACATTCTTGGTTTTTGGGTAAACCGATAGGCGCCGCCGAAGAAAATTTTGAAGATTTGGTGTGGTTTACTAACCGCTTTTACCAAAAAACTGGTCATATTTATAGATTTTCTCGAAAAAAATTTATGCAAATGTTGCCCGGCGGAGTCGATAGGCGCCGAAGGTTTTTTAAAATTTCTAAGAATTTTCTTGGAAAAAATTTGTCAAAGAAGGGTTGGATATTTTCATAAATTATGAATTTAACGACTGATATTGGGAAAAATAATTTTTTAAAATAATTCAATTTCCTGCCATGAGGGGAATTTGAACCAAGGCAAAGAAAGGGAAAACAGTAGTTCGACCACCTCACCGAATTATCATCGTGATAGATTATTAATATTTTGACTTTTTTTCCTCCTAATGGTTTATAAGAAAAATTTTTGCATGCGCACGAAAAACGACGCCGCACGAAAAACGGCCCGGTCGCTTATATTTTTATATATTTAAATTTAATTTAATGCCAAATAATTTTGGCATAATGTTCAAATTTAAATAAAATTCCAAATTCTGCAGTTTGGTTTGTGCACTGGTTCTTCTGTGGGCGCATTGGGCGGTCTTTACTACACAATTGCATTTAATCGAACAGTGATAATGCACATTCTACTGATCATCATTTACATCACAATTTTGTGGTTATAAAAATTCAAAAAGGGTAAAAATTTCAAAATTTTTAACTTTCTGCTAAATTTAATTGAAAATAAAACCTAAAAATATAATTTTATTTGACAATTTTTTTTAAATATGAATTTTTTAAGTTTTCAAAATCAAATTGAAATGTTTTAATAACATATTACTAATCAAACTATTCTAAATTGAAAAGGGCATGCGCTAGGTGCTGCCGAGAAACTTTGATTTCTATGAAACCTCATTGAAAAAATAAGTACCAATTTTCATAAATTTCCTCTTTCCCCCGAAACGGAGTAACAGTTAACCGAACCGATAAAGGAAAACCAAAACTTCTCGGTGTAAAACAGTCAACCCAAGTTACAGAGCATAAGCCCAGGCTTGGTTTAATTAAATGCAAAAGTCGAATTCCTTTAGCTGGGACACCCAATAAAGTCATAAACTTATTTTTTAAGAAATTTTATTTTAAAAATTTTAAACTTTATCTAAATGAGTTAACATTTGCTTAAAATTGCATTTTTTAGAAAATGAAAATTTTTCCAAAAGCATCTTCCGCTCTTTGCTTTTTCTCGTCATTCTCGAAGTGGTCGGATGGTTCCCAGTAATTTATAAGGCCGAAATCTTAAAAAGTGCCGAATTCTCGCCCATCACCGCCATTTATATCAGTACCGCATTCACCACAATTTCCTCATGCATTACGGCATCGGCAAATGCACCGGCACTTTGTTATTTTAGGTAAAATCAAATAATATTCATCTTTCCGGCCTTTTCGGTATAACTTTTTTTAAAGATTCTTTATTTAATGGAAAAATAAAGTTTTATTTATAAATTTAAAATTTGTTTTTAAGCCGTTTATACCGCGGGGAAATGAATGCCTTTTTGGTGAGCATTGGCATCAAATGGTGTGGCACCACGCGACAACCGCCGCAGACCAAACCAGTTTCAATGAATTCGGTGACCCAACACAACAATTGGACCCATTAATATATGTTGCATCATCTGATTGATCAGAGAGAATACTGCTGTTTTTTTTTTGGTTCCGTTTTTTCGATGATTTTGCGACGGTAATTAAATTTTCCAATTTCCAGAATCGTATTTCAAATGTTAGAAGATTCTGTGTGGGCATCTGCATTTCAATTTATAATTTTCTTCAAATACGTGATTTCTGCTTCTGATTTTGTAATTTTTTTTCATCAGTTTGGAAAATAAAAGTAATAAAAAACGACAATTTATTTAATTAATTCACCGCATGGATAAACCTAAAAGGTTTCGGCAACGTTAAGACGACCAATTTATTATGAAACAAAATTTTTAAGGTTATAATTCATTTTTCGGTCAGACAAAAATTTTTTCAAAAAAAAATTCTTTTTGCCAGAAGCCTGAAAATCACAAATTTTCGTCAAAATTAATCGTAATTGCGAACACTGGCGACCCGTTCCGATGGTTTGTCCCCGACAGACTTCGGCAATCCCTGTACAACCACACTCCGGCGTTGTTCGTGGTCCTGGATGGCGTCCTCCATCATCTTTTGCTGTTGGTAATGGCTCAGTTCACGGTTTTGTTCGAGGATGACCGATTGTTGCTGCTGTACTTGTTGTAGAAGCGAGACACAAATTTGGAACATTTGTTTGAGCAGTGGAGAATCGGTTTCGCTGTTGTTACTATACATTTGTTCAGAAATCACCGCGAGCTGGTCACTGAGTGCGGAATAGGGGAAGTCAGAGGCCGCTTTCTACGCCACATTGTCTGTGGGTGGGCGTTTGCTGATCATGAAGGAATTTGGAGAATGAAGAAATTTGGAGAATGAAGAAATTTGGAGACTTATTTGGACCACAAAAAACATGTAATTGGTGCTTTTGACATTGTACCCCATTAATTTATTCGCTGAAATAAAAATATAAAAAATCTGATGGCAATTATGTGTGCCATTCACAAAAACCAAATTATAATGCGCCATAATTATTGCATTGTCGACAGCTCAGAGAAAAGGTTCAAATATAGAACAATAATTTTATTCATTTTTTTCATTCATAAATTTATTTTTGATAAAAAAGTTTGGCAAAAAATCTTATTTACATTAAGTAGTTTTTTTAAAGAACAATAATAATGCCATAATGACATCAAAATTTTTACCTAGTCTATGGCAAATTAATTTGTTAAAATTCAATAACAAAAAAAAATGGTGGCTTCTACCGTAAAATCAAAGTAAGCGATGATGGTACAGTAAGACGAGCAAGCTAGTGAAAAATTAATTAAGAATCTTTTGTGTTTCGTTTTTCTTACTTAAAAAAAAAGTACGCGACTGGTGTACAGCAGGGATGTTGCAAAAGGAAAAATAAAAAGCGAAAGGCGAAAAGCGAAATAAGCGAAACCAAAATAAAAAGCGAAAGGCGAAAAGCGAAAAAAGCGAAACCAAAATAAAAAGCGAAAGGCGAAAAGCGAAAAAAGCGAAACCAAAATAAAAAGCGAAAGGCGAAAAGCGAAAGCGAAAGGACCAAAAAAGGCGAAAAAGCGAAAAGGCGAAAAGCGAAAACGCGAAATTTTTTTTTGGGAAACTTAAAAATTTTAAAAATTTGCGCCAAAATCTTCATCATTCGAATTGTAAAATTAGAGACCGGTTAAAAATAATTTACGGGAGCGGGATCGGGAGTCAGGAGTTGAAAAAAAACGGGACCGGACTCCCGTTCGGGGTTCCCGCCTTTATCCCGCTCCCTTAATCCCGTTACATTTTGCAGGAGTCCCGGGCGGGAGTTTCAAAAATTATAACTTAAGACATAAATTAAATTGGTAAATCATTTTGACCACTCTTTTTATTTAAGTGCACGAAAAAAACAACAAAATATTTAATAATAAAGAGTCGGCGGTGCCGATAGGCGCAGCCGGGAAAATTTTGAAAATTGCTTGTATTTTGGTAACAGTTTTTCACAAAAAATGACCAAATTTCTGATGCTTTTCGAGTTAAATTTTGAAAAACATAGGCGAAAAAGGGTCGGTGGTGCCGTTAGGCGCCACCGGAGAAAATTTTTGAAAATTATGGCTCATTTGTTAACAAATTTTCTCAAAAAGTGGTCAATTTTGTGTCCTTTTTTGAAAAATTTCAAAAGGTAGAGTGTCCGGAGGTGCCTTTTTTCTACGATTCGACCCTCCAAATAAGGGCAAATTTTAGAAATAAGGACAATTTATGATTTTTGGTACATTGTGAAGATTAGTGAGATAATTTTTAAGAAAATCTAAGTTAAATGGTGTCCGGAGATACCGTTAGACGCCGCCGGATTTTTTTTAAATTTAAATGATTTAATTTTTGCTTTACATACTTTATTAATTGAGAATTTTTTTTGTTTAACATTTTTTTTTCTCTAAAATGCGTATATCCGCGGACCATGGATGGATATGCCAAAAATTGGGACGGAGACAGACGGACAGGGATATGAACCCCTCAACCAATGACACCAACAATTTATTAATTTTCTTTTCTCCGAGATTTTCCTACGTATCTTCTAAAAAAAACTCTATCTTTAGGGGTGTACTTTTATTTCGCTTTTGCGCCAAAAAGCGAAAGGCGAAAAGCGAAAAAAGCGAAACCAAAATAAAAAGCGAAAGGCGAAAAGCGAAATAAGCGAAACCAAAATAAAAAGCGAAAGCGAAAAGGCGAAAGCGAAATGCCCAAAAAAGGCGAAAATGCGAAAAGGCGAAACGCGAAAAGCGAAACTTGCAACATCCCTTGTACAGTAAAACGAATGGGACGATGCAAAGCAGTTATTGATACTGGGATTTCAGCGCTGCTACAGTAAAAAAGCAAGCGAGTACAGTACCATAAAAAACATTTAAAACGAATGCCCCTCAATTTTAGATCATAATCATTTACCGTATTTCTTAAAATAGAAGACCTTCCTTAATTAGAAGACTCCCTTAAATAAAAGACCCTTTTTAAACGGGTTCAAAAATATAAGACCCAGAGGTCTCATTCAGAAAGATGAAGAGCATGTGCAATGTGCTGATCGCGTTAGACTCAACATTTTTGGCACTCTACCAACTCAATGCTCTCATCGCTTTCGTTCATCCCGCTATTTCTGGCATAAATTTTGTGCCAATTTCGTCATGCTTTTGGCTTCAGGCGCTGACAATGTTTACTTTCTTGATGTCCTTGTGTTTAACATTCCAAATTTGGCTTGAGCGTCTGGCAAGTGTGCTGTTCCCAATTTGGTAATCTTATGTGCTTGGAGTTATTTTTCCCCTTTTTAAATAAATTCTTTAAAATTTAATAAAAAAAATTTTCTATTTTCCCACGCAATTTTTTTCTTGAAATTTTTCCTTTCTTTTTTGAGGAGTCATCACGGCAGCTTCACTCGCTTTCATGCAACGCTTTTACTGATATTTACCGTATCCACATGCTACCTGATGTGGCTACAATACCAATCGTGTGAGGGTGCCAATACGTAAGTTTCGAAAATTTCGTAAAAGCCAGACCCTCTCTGAATTAGATTTGCACAGCGCTCAAAGAAATTCAGTAAAATTTCTGACAAATTTGAACATTTGACTTTTATCAGAAATGGATATATCAAAATATAAAACACGGTGTCTGACTTAAGTCTTATAGGAATTTTCACATTTGTTTGTTATTGCATTTCCAATTGAAATTAAAAAAGAAAATTCATTTACATAGTTTGGTCTTGTGCACTATTCCTATTGCGACCATATTGGGCAGCCTTTTCCACACAATTGCATTTAATCGAACAGTGATAATGCACATTCTGCTGATCATCATTTATATCACTATTTTTGTGATTATAAAATTCAAAAAAGATAAAAATAAATGAATAAATTTCAAAAATTTTTTAACTAAATTTAATTGAAATAGAAGAGGAAATCATATATTTACTTTGACAATAAAATTTTATCACAAGCTCATCTTTAATCGGTTCAGCGCATGAATAAACACAATTTGAAAACTCATCATTTATTAATTTGTTTATATTTTCAAAATGGTGCCAATTTTCAAAGAAGTCAATGGCATCAACCACAGAAATGTTGAGAGGGTGCTAGTGCGTTTCCTAAAAAGAGCCAACCTATGCGCGTTTCTTAAAAAGGCTATTTTTAAGAATTTTTTGAAAAAAACTCGACGTAACTTTTCTCAAAAGCAACCAAATTACACAATCTTCGTATGGTCCGATAGCTATTATTAGGGCTGGAAGTTTTTACTTATTTTTTCTGCGGCTTTAACTCGACGAGAAATGCACGAAAAACACATTTTTTGTTTGAAATTTTTGCGTTTTAACGCCCTTATTCGATCTTAGAAATCCTTATTTTGGATATTCGCCCTTAAAATAAGTTTGCCCTTATTTTGGCGTTTCGTCCTTATTTTCGCCAATATTTTGCGATTTTTAAATTTTCAAAGGAATATTTTAGGATTTTATGAAATTTCTTAAGAAAAATACAATAAAAAATGAAAAAATGCACCCCTAAGAATCGGCCTAAAAAATTTCAAAAAATACACCCCTAAGAAAGGACTTTTCCAAACCCAAAAAAATTTGTTAAAAATAAAATTTTGGCAGTCAAAAATTGTTAGAGCATTATTTTTGTAAAAAAGAGTAAGGGCCGGCGATGACAATAAGTGGTGCCGTCAGCAAAGTGAGAATTACATTAAATTTGCCAAAAGATTTTGAGCCAAAGCCCCGGGGACCGAAACCGTGGATTTTTAGTGCAAAACCGTTAAAACGCGAAAAAAAAATTTCGGAAAAGGGCTAAAAGGAAAGTTGTTTTTTTTAAGAATTTCTTTAAAAAAATGGAAAAGAATGAAAGCTTTTTCCCTTTTTAAATTACTGTTGACAAAAGAAGTCATTTTTATCAGCAGATTCTTTTTTTATGTTATCAGACCAGACAGTGAGTGAATGGGGTCGGATAAGCAATTTTTGTAGTGATAAAAAAAATTGTGGCCCCTAACCCATTCTAGCTATTTTTTTACAACTTTTAGTTAAAAAAAAAAGGCCTTGGGAGGTAGGGATTTCACATGGACCATTTCAAAATCCCCGACCCGATTCGGGGAATTACGAAAGTCGTCAATTGCTTTTCAAATAAAATGAGAGTGTCTTTAAATGAGTTTTAAAGACTTATTACTTGTTTTGGAAATTTTTATTTTATTTTTTTCTCGACTTTTTATCAAAATTTCCTCCCCGACAAAGGTGGGTGCTCCCCGACATTTTTTTAAATTTCTCCAGCCATCCCCGACTTATCTCTCCCCGAAGGGTCGGGGATTAACCCTATTTCAAGGGTGAAACAATCTTGGTATCAAGCAAGTTTCTCAAAATATTACTCGTCGAGTACATTCATCACTAGGGCGAGAGGATTCTTAGTTTTTTAACTATTTTTTCTGCGGCTTTATTTCGACGAGAAATGCACGAAAAACACCTTTTAGCTCGGAAATTCTTCGTTTTAACGCCACTATTCATCACTAGGAATCATTATTTTGGAGCTTTGCCACTAAAAAAAATCATTTTGGAAGTTGGCCACTAAAATAATTTTTTGCCACTATTTGGCGTTTTGTCCAAAATTTATTAACAAAACTGCAAAAAAAAAAACAAAAAATACACCCCTAAAAATCGACCAAAAAAAAAAATACAGAAAAATATACCCCTAAGAATCGACCCTAAAATTTTCAAAAGTAGACCCATAAGAAATGAAAAAAATTTCTCAAAAATTCAATCTCCAAAATTTCTATTTGCTCCTCTGATATCTTGAGACTAGAACGGTTTTTTTCCGTTTACAAATCAATTTTGGCTGATAATCGTGTCTTTTACCTTTTACCCCCGTAAATTTTGAAATGTATCTTATTTGTAACTACAATCAGTGAATAAAATTGTTTGCCTTCATTTTAACTTATTTTCATATAAAAAAACAGCAATTTAAAAAATTATACCTTTAAATTTGGAATTTTTCGACCTTATTTTCGCCCTTATTTCGCGATTTTTTCGCCCTTATTTACGGCCTTAGTTTGGACTTTTTTGCCATTAAAAATCCTAGCCCTAGCTAGTAGTTAGCTCTATTAGCCAAAAGCTAACTAATAGCTATCGGACCATACTAAGATTGTGTAATTTGGTTGCTGCTTTTGAAAAAAGTTATGACAAGTTTTTTTCAAAAAATTCATAAATTAGTCTCTTTTTCTAAGGCGCCCACTTTGTGGCGCCCAGTTCACCCGGTTCACTTTTTCCATTTCCTTTCAAAAAAAATAATAATGATTGGGGCTGTCAATTTTATGCAAAAGTATATTTTTTTCCTGGACTGTACATAGTCTAATTAGTAGGGAAAACACTCACTAATAATGCTAGTTGAATTGTTTTACATCTTCCATCAATTCAAAATAAAGCCGTGCTCAAGGTGAAATTTCTAAAAAAACGTCTTAAATTTTCAAAAATTAAAAAAAATTGGCGATTTGACGCTCAAGCCGACTCCAACCGAATGCAACCGCCGTCGCCACATTGGAATCGCATCAGCAGTTCCAAATGTGGACGATGCCTTAGGCCAGGCCGTTTGGTCCAAAGGCAGTCATATGTCATCAAGGATGACATATGATATGCCGATGTCCCTAATGCCCACTATGGCGACGCCATAGGAGGCAAACTGCTGTGACACTGCCACCATGGAGGCCAGTGGGACAGCGTCGTCGCCGCCCGCTGGGTGCGCCAGGCGGACGGCGAACAGTGGCCACGACGGCAGTGTCCTGTCATCGCTACCACAACAAGCGGGAAACGGCGTCGGCGAGCAAATCGCAACAGCGCGTGGCTGCGAGCGATTTTTTATATACCATTAATTTTATTAATTATTTTTGATAGGGTCAAAAATAGGTTAGAGAAATAAATTGGGCGATGTACTATTTCCCTGATGCGCTCATTTCTTTTTCAACAAAGCAACAAAAATGCCTAACTATTTCTTTCTTTTTCATGACCAAAGTCAACTTTATGGGTGTAGCTCAATTGCGGGGACCGCTATCTCCGGACCAGCCACTTTGAACCTCATAACTTTTTTCTAAGTTGATCAAATTTTTCCAATTTTGATATGATTCGAATTCTCTACGGGTTTTGAAGCTTTTATTACGACATTGTTAAGCGATTTAATAACTGGCGAAAAAGTTTTAATTTGAAATTTGCAAAAAACTCAGAAAAGTCAAAATTCTTGTGAGTTTTGATTTGTAACTTTTTTATGGATTTGTTTTTTTTTCATTTTTGAACAACTAATAGATGTCTTGAAGGTCTTTCGAATGATATAAAAATTGCAGAATTTGATCAAGTTAGGAAAAAGTTATGAGGTTCTAAACTTGACTGTTACGCAGTTGAGGCACTCCGACTTTATTAAGACAAAATAAATATGTATGAATAGGTGAAATTTTCAACAAAAAAAAAAATGCATAAAAAATGTTCATTTTTCTTTGATATAATGCAAAACAATGCCACATCGAGTTTTGTTTTCTCCGAATTTACACCGGTTTCAAGCCATTTTCTGATCAAGAAAAGTATTCTGACAACGAAGGTTTCGTTATGTACAGGTGAAATTTTCGAAAGATTCATCAAAATTTTTCATTTTTCTTTGATACATTGAAAAAAAATTCTAAATTGAGTTATAAACTAATTTTTTTTTTCATTTCTTTTCAAAAAGAAATGAAATTTCACTTTTTCCCATTTATGCAATCAAATGCATTTTGCAGAGATTTGGCTCTTTCTGTCGGCTATTTATATTTTCTGCTATAAATTTGAAAAACCTGACTCGGAGTCAAAATTTATCTTCTGTATTTTGCCTCTCAACCTGACACTGTTTTTATTTAATTTTTTTTTAAAAACTGCCCTAGCTAATATATGCTGCAAATTTTTTTGTTGTATAAATGCTTTTTAAATCTTTGGTAAGCGTTTTAAAAAAAAAATCATATTTTTGACCAGAGATTTTCTTATTTCACTGCCTTAAAATAACTTTTTTTTTGGCCCGTCATTTTTATTTTGAAAGAATTTTGGTTCAAGCTTGTTTATGTGGCCAAAAATAAAATTTTTTGATTTTTTATTGTATTTATTAAATTTTTACTTGAAAAAATACCGGTTAGTACCGGTACCGGTTGAGTACCGGTACCGTTACGGATTTTTTCAAAAGTACCGGTACCGCTCAACCGGCTACCGGTCCGAGTGCCGAATAGAACAAAAAAAATTCTGAGTTCCGAATGGCACAAAAAAAGCCAAAATGGCTTTTGTTTAAAAATGAAAACATAAAAGCCTAGACCTAGTCGAGCTTAAGCCTATGCCAAAGTTTAGACCTAAACTAAGCCTTAATTATAGAGTAGTGTCAGTTTAAAAAAAATCGTTCGCAACTCGGCCTATTCGGCACTCGGACATTATTTACACTATTCGGCACTCGGAGCGGAAGCGGCTCAACCCTAGTTTATTGGCACAAAAGAAAATTACATAAAGCTTAAAATTTGTATTCAACAAACTATGCATAAGCTCACCCAATTTTTTTAGAAACTTTTAATAGTAAAACAAGCGTTACGAATAAACAGTTAGCCTAACCGAAACCAAAAGCAGCTTTTGGGCCAAACCCCAAACCACACCCCGGTGATCAGAAAACCACCTAACCGAAAAAAAAACCGGTTTCTCGAGTACGGTTGAAAACAAATCAAAAAAACATCCCTAACAAATAAGGATAGACTTTCAAGGAAGATGATTTAGTACAATTTTAGTGGAAAGTTACACCA
>JBDPZO010000460.1:0-25707 GCA_039877585.1 Heterodera filipjevi | reverse complement strand
TATATTTTCATTGACAAGAAAAAGGCAAATAAAATTTTATAAATTAATTTTTAAATTATTTCCATAAAAAAGTGCAAATATTGTTTTAATAATATTATTTAATTTTAATAATATTTTCAAGACAAAGAAAAAGGCAAATAAAATTCTATAATATAAATTTTAAATATATTTCCATAGAAAAAGTGCAAATATTGTTTTATAAATATTATTTAATTTTAAATAATATTTTCATAGACAAAGAAAAAAGGCAAATAATATTTTATAAATATAATTTTAATAATATTTCCATAGGAAAAGTGCAATAATGTTTATAATATATTATTTATTTTAAATAATATTTTCATAGACAAAGAAAAAGGCAAATAAATTTAAAATATAATTTTAAATAATATTCCAATAAAAAAAGTGCAAATATTGTTTTATAATAATATTATTTAATTTTAATAATATTTTCAAGACAAAGAAAAAGGCAAAAAATTCTATAAATATAATTTTAAATAATATTTCCATAGGAAATGCAAATATTGTTTATAATAATATTATTTAATTTTAAATAATATTTTCATAGACAAAGAAAAAAGGCAATAATATTTTATAAATATAATTTTAAATATATTTCCATAGGAAAAGTGCAAATAATGTTTTATAATAATATTATTTAATTTTAAATAATATTTCATAGACAAGAAAAAAGGCAAATAAATTTATAAATATAATTTTAAATAATATTTCAATAAAAAAAGTGCAATATTGTTTTTAATAATATTATTTAATTTTAATAATTTTTCAAGACAAAAAAAAGGCAAATAAAATTCTATAAATATAATTTTAAAATATATTTCCATAGGAAAGTGCAAATAATGTTTTATAATAATATTATTTAATACTAAATAACATTTCCATAGACAAAGAAAAAAGGCAAATAAAATTTAAAATTTAATTTTAAATAATATTTCATAGGAAAAGTGCAATATTGTTTTATAATAATTATTTAATTTTAAATATTTTCAAGACAAAGAAAAAAGGCAAATATATTTTATAAATATAATTTTAAATAATATTTCCATAGGAAAGTGCAAATAATGTTTTATAATAATAATTTAATTTTAAATAATATTTTCATAGACAAGAAAAAAGGCATAAAATTTATAAATATATTTTAATAATATTTCCAGGAAAGTGCAAATAATGTTTTTATATATATTATTTAATTTTAAATAATATTTTCATAGTCAAGAAAAAAGGCAAATAAAATTTATAAATATAATTTTAATAATATTTCAATAAAAAAAGTGCAAATATTGTTTTATAATAATATTATTTAATTTTAATAATATTTTCAAGACAAAGAAAAAAGGCAATAAAATTCTATAAATAATTTTAAATAATATTTCCATAGAAAAGTGCAAATAATGTTTTAATAATATTATTTAATACTAAATAACATTTCCATAGACAAAGAAAAAGGCAATAAAATTTATAAATATAATTTTAAATAATATTTCCATAGGAAAAGTGCAAATAATGTTTTATATAATATTATTTATTTTAATAATATTTTCATAGACAAAGAAAAAAGGCTTTAAAATTAAATAATTTTATTATAAAACAATATTT
Organism: Heterodera filipjevi; assembly: GCA_039877585.1. Taxonomy (NCBI): domain Eukaryota; kingdom Metazoa; phylum Nematoda; class Chromadorea; order Rhabditida; family Heteroderidae; genus Heterodera; species Heterodera filipjevi. The sequence continues at coordinate 24,090 of JBDPZO010000460.1, read as the reverse complement.
GCACTTTTCCTATGGAAATATTATTTAAAATTATATTTATATTAATTTGAATTATGAATGCAAATAATTGTTTTCTAAAAGAAATAAATTTATATCTGCTCCTAACTTACTTTTTTCAACTTTTATAAAATAAACAATAAAATATTGTTTTTTTAATTAAAATTGAATTTAATATGAATTCTTTTTCTTATCGGTTATCTTTGGTAGTGCCATTTTGGTCCACCCCAATTTCTATTTTGTTAGTATCGTATCCTTTTTTTATTGAAAATAAATGATTTAATGTAATTTGGCATTTTCAAATTCCTTTAATTTTTTTTTATTATTTTATTGGTTTTTGGACTTTTTCAAATTTTTGTTTAATACTCGAAAGGGATAGATTAGGGATGAGAATTTATATAATGAATTATCTCGCACTTGGTAGTTTGAGATTTTCCATTCCTGTCTTAATTAAATTTATTTGATGTTAAATTTTAATAATTGCTTCTTCTCTTAAACCAATTTGTTATATATGGCTAATCTTTTTTTATTATGACTTATTCTTTTGTCTCAATGGCTATATTTATGCTTGTTGTAGTAATTATTTTGTAATATTTTTTGGAACTATAAAAATTATATTCACTTTTTTTAACATTCTTCATTTTATTTAATACTTCGGAAAAAAAAATGAATTTTTAATTTATTTTAATGCTGCTTCATATGACAAATAGGACATTTGAAATTTGATTTTTTTTTTTCAAAAACTAATTGTTGATTTTTTTATGGTTAAAAATTCTAGAAACGAAGTATTCCAAATATTTTTCATTATTTTATTAGGTTTTTTATAAAAAGTTTGAGGAGAGAAAATTTTGGGTTCTATTTCACTTTATGAGTCCAATCGACTTTTATGAGTCCAATCGCGGTTTATGAGTCCAATCAGAAATTATGAGTCCAATCAATATTTTATGAGTCCAATCAGAGTTTATGAGTCCAATCAATCTTTTATGAGTCCAATCATTTTTTTATGACTTGAGTCCAATAAAATGTCGCATTTCTAATTTATTTCACTATTGCTAAATGTCACAAATATGTAAGGCACAATTACAATGGGTATTGATATCTAATTTCTTCAAGAATATTTTGAAAAATTTTCGAGTTTCCATGAAAACGACGGAACATGTATTGGTAAAGATAAGTTGGTAACATGTCAGAGTTATTTTTTAATTCTATTAAAAGAATATTAATTATTGATTTATTAAAATTCTTGTTACGAGCCCGTCTTGGGTGTTTTGAAGTTGGCCAGCCTCTTATTTCATTCGTATTTTAGGGTTTATTTGTTTATTTATTTTTTGCTTGGCATTATTTTAAATTTAATTTTATTACATTATGTTTATATTCTTAATCTTTGTCGAATTTATTTTTTGATTATTTTTTTTATATCGACGACAACCGGATAAATTCCCTCTTGAAATTTATTTTAATGGATTTTGGAATGAAATTTTCCAATTTATTTATTCGATAATTTTTTTTAGCTTACACTAAACCTTTTTTTTTCAGGGGAGTTTTTTTCATAGGTTTAGGTAATCTAAATTTTTGGTCATCGACCTAAGATTCTTATAATTCGAAATCCAAAAATGTGGAGTAAAAATCGCGAAAAATGGCCATAAAATATTATTTAAAATGGCTAAAACTGGATAAATGCCAAAATAAGGACCAAATATGGACCTGTAATTTTATCAAAATCAGGAGAAAATGGGAGACAGGGGATGCAAAGACGAATGTATGCAAATGCAAAATGTCACTAGAATAAAAAATGCCTTCTCCGGGGATGAGTTACTACTGATGCCACTGGTCAACACTTTTCGTATTGATGTTTAGTGACTTAAGGAAAAAGAGAGAGAGAGAGAGAAAAAAAAGAGAAAGTGAAAACATCATAAGAAAAGAGCCAGAGACAAAGACAATGAGAGAGCGACGGAGAGAGAGGGAGAGGGAGCCTACGAAAGTGCATGTTAGAGGGGAAGAAAAAGGACAAGAATGAGAAAGAAAGAAATGAATGTGAGAGGGAAAACGCAGAGAAAAAATTAAGTGCAGCCAGACACATCGAGCGAGACACACTTATATAGTGCACAGAAAACTGAGGAAATACACCTTAAAAAAAATTATTGAATAAATTGGCGTCCTTTAAGAGAAAAACAAAATGATTTACCGCTTTTATTACTTAATTTTCTCCAAAAATTTTCGAAAGGATTGAAGTTTTTTTTAGCAAATATTGAAAAATTTAACCCATTTTTTAAGAAAAGATATTTGGCAAATATTTTGGTTTTTTTGACATTTTTAGCTAATATTTCGCCGCTTTTTTTATTTATCATATGATTTTGCCAAATCAAGTAAGTTCAAATCACACATATTTCCCAAATGCAAAAAATAACATGAATCGAGAGAAAATCATGCCCAAAAAATCATTTTCTCGTTCGGCGATGAAAAAATAAATAAAAAAAAACCAAAGCAAAAATAAAAATTAAAGAAAATAATTATACTAATAAATGATAGTTAAAAAAAACATATTTAATGTGCCTAATTTACAAGAAAAAAGACAAGGAAATAATTCACATACATAAAAAATTAAAATGCTTTAATTGAATTGTGTAGCCAATTAATGTACTCCGTTTGTTTATCGATTATCAGTAAACATTCAACGTGAAACGGTAAAATTTACTAGAGACCGGACGGGAACGGGGCCCCGGTGGAGATATCCCGGGGACCCGTTCCCGTTTCCGGGTTTTTGTGAAAAATTACCCGGAACGGGGGCCCCAGCAAAACGGGGATTTTTGCCCCAGTTTCCCCGTTGTCGGGCATCGTCGATCCCCGTTCCCGTTTCGGTCAATTGGATCGGCTAAAAACGGAGTTAAATTTTCCCATTGAAACGCCCTAATTTTTGAAAAAATCCTTATAAAAGATCACTTTTTGTGCTTAATTTATTATTAAAATACAGTCAAATTTCAAAATTTTCATCAGCGGCGACTGTCGGCACCTCCGGACATTCAGCTGTTACCAAAAATACACGAATTTTCAAAATTTCCCGGCTGCGCCTGTCGGCAGCGTCGACCCTTCCTTTTCGAAATAAAAATATTTTGTCTCTTTTCAAAGTGGGCAGCTAAAAACTTGCCCGAAAGGTACGATTTGCTTATTTCCGGTATCAATTTGAACTGATTATGGCTAATGAAAAATATAGTATTTAATAACTTTTTTATTAAATAATAGGGTTTTCAAAATGTTCTAATTTTAGACCCCTAAATCTGATTTTTTGGACTGGATGTTCTGGTTTTGTCATCTAGTATCCCGGTTCTACCGGCACCGCCGGACCCCTACCCTAAAAATTTTCGAAAACTATTCATTGAAATACCAAAAGTTTTGAACTTGATTTAAGGATCACTTAAGTCGAGATGCACAAAATGCTTACAAGAAAAAGAAAATTCGTGAAAAAAATGATGGTTAAAAACCAAAAATAAATATTTTTAGGAGTTTGATTTTCAGCATAAACAAAATTGACAGAAAAAAAAATATTCTTCAACCAAAATATAAAAAATTTAAACAAGAAAAAAAAAGCGTTAAGGAGTAAGTGCGAGGTTATTTTACTGAATTCAATAAAAAAAACAAAGATATATTATTGGTAGCATCATTTTATGGATAAACAAATAAACGACAATTTGTTTCTTATTTAATTCAAATTTAATAAATTCAGAAATAATTTTTAATTGAGTTTTTTTTCATTATTTCAATTATCACACTCGGACATACTTTATTTAAAAAAAAGCAATTACAATATTAAAAATAAACTTTGAAATAAAAATTAAAATGATAAAAAATGGCTATATTTTTAGAAAAAAAAAATGCACAAGATCGAAAATGGATCAAGAAAAGTTATATAATTCCTTATGTTCCCGACAGGGTTGTGCTGTGGGCAGCGGGAGACAACTGTGTTCTCTTGCTCTTGAGGTGATGCTCGACATTCCTGGCTAGTGAATCGACAAAAATTACGAAAAAAATCATTTAAAACAAAAATTTTAAATATCAATAAATTTAGAAAATTAAATAAAATAAAAGTACAAAATCCTTTGGGATTTTAACAAAAAATAAATAAAAAAAAAATCATAAGGCATATTATCAAGTCCTCAAAAGATGGTAAATTTTCCAAAGGGCGTATGTAGGAGAGAAAAGATATAGAAATTGATTAAATGTGAATGAAAATGTAAAGTTTGAATTATTAGAATTAAATGAGAATATTGTGGTATTTATTAAAAAGCACTAATAATATTTACCTAATTATATTGTTAGTAATTTCACTTAATCTTTTAAATATATTACGCTTTAATAATATTGTTTTATGTAAAACCCTTCAAATTTTAGTATTTTTAATTCTGATAGTTAAATACCTAAAAATAAATAATTTTAGGAGTTTGGATTTCAGCATTAAAAAAAACTGAATTAGAGAAAAAAAATATCCAAAATACAAAAAAATTTAAACAAAAGAGTAAAAAAACAAAATGTTAAGGACAATAAGTGCAAGGTTATTTAATTAAAGATAAGAAAAAACAAAGATAAATTCGTGGTATCATCATTTTAAGGATAAACAAATAATCGACAATTTATTTCTTATTTAATATAATTTAAAATTGCATGTTGAAATGAAAATGAAAAATATTTATGGCTAATTAATTATTATTTCTTGATTATTTCAATTATCCACTCGAACGTGGTTTATTTAAAAAAATGCAAATTTAATATCATATCTTCAAAAAGGAACTTTTAAATAGAATTTAAAATTCTAAAAAACGGCTATATTTACAGGAAAAAAATATAAAAATGAACATAGATCAAGAAAAATTATAACATGAGAAGAATCAAATATGCATGTTCCTTACTAAAACTTTTTATATAATATAAAAAATATTTCACAATATAAATTAAATTGCTAATTAACAAAAAGTGAACAAATACAAAGCAATGCACATTAAAATAAATATTTAAATAACGACAATTACACAAAAAAACAGCTGTAAGCATTAACAAGAACAAAATTTTTTTTCACCACGCCTGCAGATGACCATAATTCCCTCGGATGAAGAACACTACGCAGGTGCCACCAAGCAAACGGGTCTATATTTAAAACAAAATTTCATAACTCACAATTGCTTTTAAAAAATAGCCAATTAAATAATAATTTAATAAATCCAACAATACATGAATCGCCTCCCCACGAAATGTCGACTCCACGAAATGTCGATTCCACGAAATGTCGATTCCACGAAATGTCGACTAAGCCAGAAATCCACGAAATGTCGACTAAGCTAAAAATCCACGAAATGTCGACTCAGTCAAAATTCCACGAAATGTCGACTCGACTTTTTGTCGACTCACCCAAAACTTAGGTTCAAAAATTCATTCCCATTTTTTTCGAACTCAATTAGACATCTATTTCGAACATCGAACCTTGCGGGGATTAAATTAATCGAAAGTATTCGGTTTTTGGCCGAGTCGACATTTTATGGAGTCGACATTTCGTGGAGTCGACATTTCGTGGATTTTTGGCTGAGTCGACATTTCGTGGATTTTTGGCTTAGTCGACATTTCGTGGAATCGACATTTCGTGGGTGCGCCTACATGAATGATTCGAAATAACCCCGAATAAAACATTTAGAATAAATAATAAAATTATTTTTTTTTATCAAATCTTATTATCTAATAAAAATTTTTACTACAGACATTAAACAGAAAAAAACACTAAGTTGAAAAAAAAATTATTAATGAAAATTTTAAGTTTAAATTTTTTATCGCCAATCTAATAAGATTAAAAGTCATTAAAAAGAAGAATGCCGAAATCTCGCCATTAAGCGATTTTAGATTCTAATAGATAGAAAAATTGTTTTAAAAAAATAATATCTCCATTAAAAAAGGATTAAAATAAAAAAATAAGAATAAATACTGAAAAATAACAAACAATAAATAAAAAACCTAAAAAAAAATTAAGTTTGCTTGAAAATTGAAAAAAAATTAACATAACAACAAAAAGCATTGCAAACTTCAGACCTGAAAAAATTAAATATAACAACAATAAGCCTTGCAAACTTCAGACCTACCTTTTTACCCATATTAAAAAACATCTTAATTAGTTAAAAAAACGAACTTTTTGCACTCACTTCTTCAAGCCTGGGGCATCTTAGAAAAATTCAAATATATCGCAAAAAGGACAAGAAAATAGCAAAATGTGTTAATAGGGCTGGGATTTTTAGGTTTTTACCTATTTTTTCTGCGGCTTTAACTCGACGAGAAATGCACGAAAAAACACATTTTTTGTTAGAACGCCCCTATTCGGCCCTAGAAATCCTTATTTTGGATGTTCGCCCTTAAAAATCATTATTTTGAGTGTTCGCCCCTAAAATAATTTTTATCCCTATTTCATTTTCATGAATAGTTTTGAAAAACTGGAAGCAATGCTCAACAATAAAATATAAGAAATATTTTTTTAGAAGACACACACCAAAATTTTGACTGATTTTTGAAAATAATATAAATCTATCTAAAGAATTCAAGCAGCAAACAACAGCACAGGTGGTCAATTGAACAAACAGAGATCGCATCGAAAAATTTTGCAAAATAAGAACATCGCTGGTTAAAAATAAGGATTTGGGGTCAAAAAAATTTTTAAAACGCGATTTCAAAGCTTTAAAATTATTTTTATTCAACAAAATCAACTGTTTGTAGCATATTTGTTCTCTATGGCAATATTTTTTAGGTGTTAGGCTTTGAAATAAGACTTTTCATTTTTAATTTTGAAAAAGGACGGGTCGGCGGTGCCGATAGGCGCCGCCGGGGAAAATTTTGAAAATTGGTTGTATTTTGGTAACAGTTTTGCACAAAAAATTACCAACTTTCTAATACTTTTCTAAATAAATTTTAGAGATCGGAACCGGACCAGATCCCGACAGGATTTTCCCGGGATCCTGATCCGGTTCCGGGTGTTTTTGGAAAAATAGACCCGGACCCGGAGTCCGGAAAAAACAGGATTTTTAATCCCGCAATCTTGTCCGGTCCAATTCCGAATCCGGGTCCGGAATCCGGATCCGGACAAATTTGACCACGGTAAACCGGATTTCGTTTTTTTCTTAATTTTAAATAATTTTTACATATAATTTTTTTGAAACGATTTGCTTGAACCCAATTTTTCTAAAAATAAACAAAAATAGTCCCTTTTTCTGCAAAATTTCTTATCAAACACATCTAAATTTTTTAAAAATTTTCCCGATGGCGCCTATCGGCACCAAACTTTTAAAAAGCAAGACGAAAAAATGTTTTCGATGCCGGAAAATTTAGGAAAATTGTAAAGCGATGGCTTATTTTTTTCCTTTTTTTAAAGTGCTATTTGAAATCTTTTTTTAAAAATCTCAGCTTTTTATCCCAAAAACGGTGCGCTCAGTTCGGCGCCAGACTCGTTTAGGACTTTGTAAATTTTTTCTTTCAAATTTTACCAATTCGGTATTGTTTGAAAGCTTAAAGTGTTTAGAAGGTATGAATAAGTTATTTCTAAGCGATCGACTAACTCTTAAAAAAGTTACAACTTGAGGACGCAAAAAAGTCAGAATAAACGGACGTTTCGCCACCCGACATTTCGCCACCCAAGCCAAATTCGGACGTTTCGCCACCTAAGCAGAAATCGGATGTTTCGCCACCTAAGCAAAAATAAGACGTCTCGCCACCAGTTTTGCCACCTCTAAGAAAAGCCACCCATTTGCCTTCAAAGAACTCAAATATGTTGTCGCTACTCCATTCAATGCTAAAATTTAAATTTTGGCTTCGGTGGCGAAATGTCCTGTAGCCTTGTGGCTTTTTCAAAAAAATATATGATGGCTTCAGTTTCGCAAAACAAATGTATTTTCTTTTTATTTTTTTTTCAACAAAAGCATTTCACTTTTTATTAGAAATTTTTCAAAAATTTCCGGTCAGAAACATGTCTGTATGAAATTTCATTTGACATTTCGAAAACTTTGGTGATGTTACCTTTCGAATTTAGTGAAACTCGAAAAAATAGACTAAGAATTTTCTTTAAAAAAATTAACATTCTACTTTCAATCAGACCTAAACACTCAAACTTTTTTCCCTGTGGCGCCTCACCACGGACCACCAAATTTTATCCCGAAAAAAATTTTAGGCATCGGAATTCTTATTTTGCTTTTTTGATACCAGCGATCGGCTTCAACCCTGGTACATATCAGTGTTGCCGCCCGAAACCCGATACCCGAGGTTTTTCGCGACCCGAAACCCGAACCCGAAAATTTTTGAGTGCCCGACCCGGAACCCTAATTTTTTCTCAACCCGAGGAATAGACGATAAAAATATGTACTGGTAAGAACAGGGTGACTTCCCAGTTCTTGCAAGAAATTCTTGAAAATTGACACCATTTTATAGTCAAAATCTGTTAGCAAATTCACATCAAAATTTGCAAATTTCCCAGGCGGCGCCTATCGGCACCACCGGACCCCACAATTCGCTTAGGTTTTCTCAAAATCTATCAAAAAAGCCATAAAAATTTGTCTTTTTAGTGCCAAAAAGTTGAGGGGTTTTCTTTCCTTTCTACACCTATTTTCTAATTTTTCGATATGATTGACAATTCTCCAACTTTGATTAACCTTGAAAAATTGGGAATTTTTTTAATCTTTGGCCCCAAATAAATAAGAAAATTCTTTCGGCACTTATGTAGCCTAGGGTGCTAACCTTATGTAGCTTAAGGTGCTAATTTGAAAACCAAAATGGGGACCCTTTTGATTTTTTTGACTATTTTTTTATTTTTATTAAAATGTGTTTGAAAAAATTTTAAAAGATCGCTAATAATAAATATTTATTTTGGCTAACTCTGAAAAAATAAGAAAAATTGTCAAAATAATCAAAAGGGTCCACCTCCTCCCCCCCTTTGGTTTTCAAACAATCCAAATTATTTTTTGTTTTTAAGACCAAAAGTGTATTTTAGAGTTGATAAAAAATATATGACATTAATTGGTCAATTTTAAAAAACAAAAATTGTCAGAAAAACCAAAGGGTCCCCCTTTGATTTTCAATGAGCACCTTAGGCTACAAGGCTACATAAGTGCCGTTCTTTCTTTATCCAAGGGATGGTTATATTGAAAAACTTGAGCGCCCAATTCTTAGGAAAATAATATAAAATGACAGGTTTAATTAATAATTCTTGTTTTTTCATTTCATTTGGCTCTATTTTTTAATGATTTATTTTTAAAGTATTTTCTATTTTTTTATTAATTCTTCGCTCATCTTTTTTCTTTTGTTTTTGTGCTGATCAGCTTCTGTTTTTTATCCTTTTTGCTGTCTCTTTTTTTTCTTTCTGTTTGTTTTTCACGTGAATTTCAATTGCCGGACTTCCTCCTCTGAATTTGTGCGGAAATGCCATAATTTATGCCTGTCCATCATAATTTCTGTTAGTTATTATCGTAAACATTCTTCTTCCTCAGATTGTCTTGTCTTTATCCAATCGTCGCTTCATTTCCTCCGCCACTTTTTCCGTAGGGTATTTAAAATGGATTAAATTTTATTTAAAAAATCAAACTTTTGTTTATTATATTGAAGCTAATAATTATTTATTTTTTACAACAAAAATTAAATTAATAAACGAATTTAAAATGTTTACTTATAAAAGCGTTCTTTTGGCTTTGCTTTTGGTCTCTATTACAAATGCAACACCGGGTAATTAGTAATAAAATTTAATCACTAATTATAATTTTATTTTTTAGAATTTTCCCGAAAAATTAATCTGAGAAACGGTCAAGAAGTTACAATTCGCCTAATTCGGGATGAAGACATTAACGAATCGGCCGACATCATTCGAGAAGCATATTTGGATGACTGTAAGAAAATTAAACATGCCACGTCAAAGCAACGCGATGAAATGCGGACAGTGCCATTGGAAAGAACGCGGACGGCACTCCGCAATTTCAAAGCGGAAGAGGACGGCGTACTTTTTGTTGCTGAAGCTGAAGGGTGGGGACATTTATGAAAGGCAGAGATTTTAAAAAAAGAGACAAAAAAATAGATGAAAAAGGGCAATTAATGCCGAAATGCACAGAGGGCATACTGTAAAAAGAGAAAATTATTTCGGGGGGGCAGAGAGAGGGAGAGGAGACGAGAGGAAACAGAAGGAGAGAGAGAGGAGGTGAGAGGAAACAGGAGGGGAGAGAGAGAGAGAGCAGGGGAGAGAGAGAGAGGGCGAGGGGGGGAGAGAAAACAGAAAGAACCCATTGATAAACAGATAATTAAATTTACATCAAAAGGAATTCGGGTGGCACGGAACTGATGGGCTGTATCAGAATGAAGCTGAACCGCGAGGGAAACACAAAGGAGGACGAGGGCCCATTCGCCCAAATTGGACCGTTTGCCACTCGGTTGGCTTCTCACGGAACAGGCATTGGCAGCGCGATGATAAGCGCTGCGGAAGAGTACGCTACAAACCATTGGAAAGTGTGCGAAATGCACCTGGACGCACACGGCATTCCCGAGCCAAAGAAGGGCGTTGTCCACACGTCGCCCCCACTGCTACAATTCTTTGAACACAGGGGATATCAACGGATTGGAAAGGTACACTCGAGGAGACGCGGGGCGGGCCACAGAACACCGAATTGGCCATACTCCGAAAGTTGCGGAAGATACTTGTTTATACATACCTTTAGACCATTTGGTTCGACCCGGAAACAGCAAATTACGTAAAAATAAATGGATCACTTTGCCATCTGGAGAAGATGGTGAAGAACACATGTTTGGCATCGGAAAAGGACGAAAAAACGGGCAAAAGAAAAAGAAAGATGACGGAGGGGGAGAGCAGCAGCCCAAAGCGTGGAAAGATGCACATGGACAGCAGCAGCAGCACGGGTAAATGCAGGAAGGACTTTCAGATGAAGATTTATAATAGTATCATTCGAAATAACATAATTCGACGAATTATATTCCAACGGCAAAAGAAAATCAGCAAAAATGATCAATTTTTTTAATAATGCAAAGGGACGTCTGCCGGGGGGGGAGGGAAATTTTTGAAAATTTGCGTGTATTTACAGAGGCGATCAGAAACTACGCACTTGATGCTGTAAAGAAACAAGATGATCACATTGACACACTGGCGGAAGATATCGTCGACTTTGCCCACGACATGGGACTGATCAAACGTTTGGAGGACGACGAATCGCGGAAAAGGTGACATTGCTGATCAGCAGGAACAGACGGGGGATTCCAGACAAACTTGAATGGTTTCAGAACATTCAGCGTTGTGGCGTCCATCCAACCGATCAGTCTGTTCCCGTCACCATTCCCACGTTCGGTGTACCAACAGGCGATGGACGTGCACAGAGTGCAATTTGAAAATTAAAAATACGACCTAAAAATTGAATTTCTTTTCTCTTAGGGCATGCAAAAGTTGTACTTTCGCGTTTCTTGTGACTACGAATATTTGACAAACGCAAGCGAACAAATTATCAAAACGAATGCATTGTACGGAAGAATGGCCAAAATGATGGAACAAATTCAGGAGGAACGCATAAGACAGCCGTATCAATTATTTTTGACACGATCGGTCAGTGGATTAGTATAATAAACTTAATGAGACCAATGGTAATTAGTAATTATCCCCCCGCCCCCTTAAGGATTATATGGTGGACAACGAACAGAATGGACAGCAGCAACAATTTGGCCTAAAGCAGGTAATTAATTAATTAATGTTAATTGTGCAATTGCTTAATAGGCCAATTAATAAAACATATGTGCACAGATTGAGATGAATATCGGCAGTGTGGTCGGCTCCGCAATGGGCGCCCGGACATCCGAAGTGCACCGGCGAATGCTGAAAAAGGTGGGATTGGACGAGACGAATGTGCCGGAAAACAAAGCATATAACACATTGGCACGGGGACTTTTCCAAGCATGGTAAGTGACAGCGAAAGATGAATTTACAAAAATTGAATAATTTAAGTATTTATGAGAAAATCCAAAAAAAAAAAATTGTCTAAAACATTGCAAGAAATACTGAAAAACATGGATTTGTTTAGGCTCAGATTTGGCGATCCGAATGCCGTTGTCGTTTTTGCCGTTCTGCAAGGGTCGGTCCATCGTTTCGACGAGCGTACCATTGAATACGAACTGCAGAGAATTTCCGATTATCAAGTGCAAGTTGTGCGAATGTCGTCGAAAGAGGCCTATTCAAAGTGAGTGGAGGAGAAGAAAAAAAAGCGAATTTAAATAAATTAAAAAATAAAGGATAAAATTTATTTATTTAAATAATGAAAATTCAAATAAAAGGCGTCAATTTTTGTGAAATTTACTCTTCTCGCTTTCCAACTCCGTAAGGTTACTTCTCGACGACCGTTTCGACCTCCGTTTGTCTTCCGACAATCGAAGGGTCGCCATCGTCTACTCGCGGAGTGGGCCATTGCCGGAATGGACGGAGGAGGAATGGCAGGCACGACTGACCATCGAACGGTCGACGGCCATTGTAAGAAGAGAGAAGGCACAATGCCGTAACTCGGCAATTAATGGCCATTTTTTATGCTCCCACTGCTAAATTATGTGCCCTTTTTGAGAACCCCTCAAAGAATTAAATAATTAATTGTGTTAAAATAATTCCGAATTCCTTAATTTTTTCAGAAAACTTCTACAATGTTTAGTGCTTTGAGCTGTTGAAAACGGATCCAACAGGTGCTGCCCTTTGATCCTTTTCAATTGTTCATTTGTTTTTCCTTTGAAGTTGTTGGCACAGCCCGAAATGGTCGAACGGTTTTTGCCCAAAATGGAAGAAAAGGAAACGGTGAAGGCAATTCGGAGAACATTTGTTGGACTGTGGGGATTGGAAAATGACGACGAAAAGACACGCCAATTGGTCAAAGTAAAACATAAATATTTGACTGAATTCTTAAAATTGGTCGGAATATCTGACACTTTGTTACTTTTCACTTTTTGCTTCCCCCGCCCCCCCCTTCTTCTTTTTGGCACTTAATTTGGCCTTTTGTTCAGCGTGCCATCGATAATCCCTCACTTTATGTGCTGAAACCACAAAACGAAGGCGGAGGACACAATTATTTTGATGAGCAACTTCGAGAGAAACTGCTGCATTTTACGCACGAACAGCGCGCAGCACACACACTGATGCAGCGAATTAATCCAGTAACAGTGAAGGTAAAATTGGGCAAATTACTATTCGTCATTACGGTATTTATTTTGTAATTATTATCAACGGAATTTGAACCGTAAACGAGAATACAAAATTCCCCGTTTTAACAAGGGCTCCGGTTTCCGATGTATTTAATTTTTAAGCATTAATGGATTAGCATTAAATTTAATTAATTAATTTCCTAATTCCATTTTCGACTTTTCATAAAGTCTTCTCGATGAAGCGATTAAAATCAACGAATGGTTTTGCAGAATTACTTGGTCCGTCCCACGGACGAGAAGCCCGTGCTGGACGACGTCGTGGTCGAGTTGGGCATGTTCGGTTACTTGCTGGGTAACAGAATTAACCAAAGCATTGTGAAAAACGAGCAGCACGGTTACCTCGTCCGCACTAAACACGCGTCGTCCGCGGAGGGCGGAATCACTGCAGGGGGCGTGTACGACTCGCTGAACTTATTCTGAACAAACCGATAACGATCACTCATTCATTGTTACAAAAATTGCCCCAAATTCTCGGCGTCGCCTTTCGGCACTGCCGCCCCCTCCTCTTGGTGAAAAATATAAACAAACACAACAAAATTATTAATCATATTTATTGCATTAATGTGATCAAAAAAGCTTTACACAATTTCTCTACAAAACTATTTTTTATCAAAAAAGATGCCTATTCCAACTCGGTCTGATCACTCCTTCATGGTGATTTGAAAACTCGATAATGGCTATAAACTCGGGAACAAATTTTTGAGGGGTTTTGAATTTTTTTTGTGTAAAAAATAATATGTCGGACAGAGAGAATGAAATTCTCTACGATTTGTATCATGGGTCTATCTGTTTTCTCTAAGCAGAGGATCGTAAGATCTAATTTCCGAATTCCATTTTCCGTATTTCTTGAGTGTCCGAATTGCGATTTCCGAAAAAATCTTGGCCGTCGGCTGACATCCCGGTATATAGGTATGAGCCAAGCAATGATGGTGCATTACGTGCTTTGGTTGTCGAATTTATTCACTTCTTAACTCTCGCCAGAGCAAATTATCAACCATTTCATGGCCTTGCAATATGGGCAGCTTCAAATAGTTTTGACCGATGGAAATGATTTCTCAGCCTTTGGCTTATAAATGTGTAGTTTTTCTGGTTTCCGGGAATTCACTATGCCCAAATAAATAAAAAAAAATATTTACCTAAATTTTGTACATTTTAATTTCTTGAAAACCTGTTCTTAGTTCAAAGGAGGTCTACGGAAGAATGATGAAAATTTGGACGGAAAATAAAGTTAAAAAAATTAATTTTCTTATCAGAGTTCAACAATTGATTATTCCATTCTGTTGAAAAACAAAAATATTAATTTTTAATATTTAGCAAGTCAGCTTTAAAAATTAACATTTTCATGTAAATTCGCTTCTCCCGCCCAAAAGCAAACAATAAAAGAAAGCTACTATTGTAGTTACCGTATGCATAAAGTGGCAAAATTTCTCAATTGAGAATAATAATTAGAGATCGGAACCGGACCAGATCCCGACCGGATTTTCCCGGGACCCTGATCCGGATCCGGGTGTTTTTGGAAAAATAGACCCGGACCCGGAGTCCGGAAAAAACAGGATTTTTAATCCCGCAATCTTGACCGGTCCAATTCCGAATCCGGGTCCGGAATCCGGATCCGGACAAATTTGACCACGGTAAACCGGATTTCGTTTTTTTCTTAATTTTAAATAATTTTTACATATAATTTTTTTGAAACGATTTGCTTGAACCCAATTTTTCTAAAAATAAACAAAAATAGTCCCTTTTTCTGCAAAATTTCTTATCAAACACATCTAAATTTTTTTAAAATTTTCCCGATGGCGCCTATCGGCACCAAACTTTTAAAAAGCAAGACGAAAAAATGTTTTCGATGCCGGAAAATTTAGGAAAATTGTAAAGCGATGGCTTATTTTTTTCCTTTTTTTAAAGTGCTATTTGGAATCTTTTTTAAAAATCTCAGCTTTTTATCCCAAAAACGGGTCGGTTTCGGTTCGGTGCGCTCAGTTCGGCGCCAGACTCGTTTAGGACTTTGTAAATTTTTTCTTTCAAATTTTACCAATTCGGTATTCTTTGAAAGCTTAAAGTGTTTATAAGGTATGAATAAGTTATTTCTAAGCGATCGACTAACTCTTAAAAAAGTTACAACTTGAGGACGCAAAAAAGTCAGAATAAACGGACGTTTCGCCACCTAAGCAGAAATCGGATGTTTCGCCACCTAAGCAAAATCAGAATTTTGGTGTATTTTGCTTTATAACTTTTTTATAGGTGGGTAATTTTTTTCAATTTTTGGAGAGTTATAGAGCTTAGCTACTAAGTAGCTTTAGAAAGACACTGAGTTTAAAGAATTTGGTTGTCTAAAAAAAAGTTATGGCCTCCAAAAATTTATTGATTCCCAACTGAGTGGTCCCGCTTAAAATTATATTTTTAACTAGCGAAAATTTTGATGGTACCCCTTGGCCGCTAGCGCCACCGGGAAAATTTTTTGAAAATTATGGCCCTTTTGTTAACAGATTTACTCAGAAAGTGATAAAATTTTTTGTCCTTTTTTGAAAAATTTCAAAAGGTAGAGAGAGTGCCCGGCGGTGCCGACAGGCGCCGCCAGAAAATTTTTTAAAAAATAATAACGAAATCATTTCAAAAAATTGTAAAAAAACAACCATTTTTCTAATTTTTTTACCTCAGAGTAAGAAATAAGGACAAAATAAGGATCATAGGCTCAAATAAGGACGAAGCTTAGAAATAAGGACAAATGCGATCTCTGGTTAATATGCATACTGAAAATTTTTGAGTCTTATTACAGAAAAAGAGACAAGCCAAAAAGAGCATTATTGCACAATAAAAAGATAATTAAAAAAATATATATATTTTATCTTTAATGAAAAAAGGAAATATTAAAGATAAAAAGAAATAAAGAAATATAACAGTTTAAGTATTTTGTTTAAAATTGAATAAAAAAGAAAAATATTGAAAGACAAAGGTATTTAATTAACCAAAAATTTAGTTTATTACTGTATTTCTATTAATTAATTAACTGGAAAAAAAAAATTATTTATTAATTTTAAATTAAATGTTGAAAATTTTTATTAATTTTATGTGACTATGTTCTCATTATTCTATAAAAGAAAATAATTATTTTTTAATGACTTTTCTTGGGTAGGCACATCATTGGTATTTATTTCTGTAATAATCTTGTTATATTCAATGTTTTTTTTTTGTAATTTTCTTCTTTTAATTTAGGAAATTATCATTTTTTAAAGAGATAAACCGTTAGAAAAAAAATTAGCAATTTTATTTATTTAAGTTTGTTGATATGTGATTATTTATGATTTATTATAACAAAGAAATTGACCAAGCCGTGTACAAAATAGTGACAATTCCCGTCGAAAATGTAATTGCCAATCCTGCGCATGTCAGGATTAATCCTCCGTAATCGTAATTTTAATAAATTTCGAGTTTATAATTTAAAAAATGAAATTTTTCTAAATTTCTATCAATATTTATTTTTTTTCAATTTTAGATATTTAACAATCAGTGCATTACTTTTATCTCTTGATGCCAAAGATAAAAAATATTGTTTATTCGTACAAGCCTTTTCCGAGAACAATCTTCAAAATCAGAATTGCTGTCAAAGTCGGCCAGATTGATTTCGATCGAATTAAAATTAATTTTATAGTTAATAGGAATGATGATGCTGTTTAATGCATAAATTTTGCTATTATTATTTTGTGAATTACATAAAATATTTATTTCCTTCATTAATTTCACTTTCTACCTGTTAGCTTACTCAACGTTCATAGGTACGATTTATTATTATTTTTTTATAAATTCAGGCTAATTTGTTTTACTTACGCATTCTTTTTTCACAAATTTTCGCACATTAAGATACATATATAATAAAGTAAAATAAATGAAAGGTTGTTGCTGAATTGGTCAAAAGCAAATTCGGGTTTTGTGGCGATATTATTTGTTTTGAAAGATTCTTGATTCCTTCAAAGAAATTGTTGCGTTTCTTTTAATGAGTTTTATTAAAAGACATGAATACTTTATTTTTAAATATTTAAAAGTTCGATATTTAAAGAAATTAAAGGAAATTATTGGGGTTTGTATTTAATTATTTTTTTACCTGATAACAAAAAAATTTAATTTTTTCTGTTTTCTAAAAATTGGGAATTTGTTGATTATCTTACGGCTGCCTCCGTAAGTTGAAATAATTTTGTCCTTTTCAGATTCCTTTAGTAATTATTTAAATTTTAGTTTGGCATGCTTTGCCAGTTAATTTTAGAAATTTTGTATTTCTTTGAAATTCGTATGTTTTGCATAAAAGCGGAAAACGGGAGGCAAGGGATGTAAAATCGGTAAAACTGCATAACTACTACAAAAACGGCAAAAAAGGCGTTGAATATGGATTTATATTAATTTATATTCCTTGAAAATTATTCAATTCGAACCCAAAAAATGGCGAATCTTTAATAAATATTTTAAGTGTGGAATATGAATCTTTTTCAATTTTTTGATGCTTATAGAAAAAAGCAAAACTAAATTTTATTTTTATAATTAATTGTTCCTTATAACACAACACTCCAGGATAAATTAAAAAAATCAATTTTATTATCAATTTTTTTCAAAATTTGCTAAAAACTTGGTTCATTTCAGAAATTTTTCAAAAAAAGTTGGTTTTCGTGTATCTCTACCACCGATAACGAAGAACCAGATTCGGAAAACGAGGAAATTTTTTGAAGAAAGTTGATTGATTTTTCTCTTTTCTATTAAAGGACGCCAATTACTTCAATAATTTTTTTAACTTTTTCTCTGCGTTTTCTCTCCCACATTCATTCATTTCTTTCTCATTCTTGTCTTTTTTCTTCCCCTATAACATGCACTTTCATAGGCTCCCTCTCCCTCTCTCTCCGTCGCTCTCTCATTGTCTTTGTCTCTGGCTCTTTTCTTATGATGTTTTCACTTTCTCTTTTTTCTCTCTCTCTCTCTCTCTTTCTCTCTTTTTCTTTAAGTCACTAAATATCAATACGAACTGTTGACCAATGGCATCAGTAGTAAATCTCCCCGGAGAAGGCATTTTTCCCCCTAGTGACATTTTGCATTTGCATTCATTCGTTTTCTGCATTTGCCTGTCTCCCATTTTCTCCGTTTTTTCCAAAATCTTAGTCTTCAAAAATATTCTACTATGTAAAATTTGCCCAAAATCCTGAATGTGTGGCGTATGCAAAATTGTTCCAAAATCCAAAAATGTGTGGCGATATGCCACAAAATAGTTCTTTTTTATATACTAAAGAGTCGTCGCTCAAATTTGATAATAATCGAAAATGCGTTTTTGGGCATATAATCTTTAATGACAAATCAACATTAAAAAAAAGCTTATACAGATTTATCAAAAAAATTATAAGTGGAAATTTATTTTTGAAAAGACAAAAATCTATTTAAAATCTAAAAATAATAAAGATTACTTATTAAAAAAGCGAAAAAAAGAAAAAAACAACTTGTATTTCACAAAATAAATACAACAATAAAGTGTTGATTTAATAAACCCATGTAAAAAAATAAAAATAATTCTTTGAAAAAACATCAAGCGATAAGGAGCCGAACCGCAATTTTTTTACAAAAAAATCAAAGAATAACACGGCATTGTTCATCTTTTGTATGTTATGTGAGAAGCAGGCTGGCAAGTTCAAGAAATTAAGAAATAGAAAAAAAACTAATTTGACTGCTAGGATTAGAAATTTTATTACCTTAAACAGTGGCTAATAAATTAATATTAATATTCAAATCTAAAAAAAAAATTTAAGAATTGCCTTCATAATTTTTTTCTGATAAAGAACTTCATTAAGAAGCAAAAATTAAAATTTTAAGAAATCAATCAGAAAACGCATTTATTGATAGGGACGCGAAAATCAATTTTAACTTAAAGACAATAAAACTAAGAAAATCTGTAACAAGGTTCAATGAATGAACAATTAATTTCCTATGTGTGTTTATTTATCAAACTGAATAAATTTATAATTGCACTCAAAATTAAAAAAATATAGTCAATAAAGTTTTAAGAGAAGATGAAATGCAGAGGTGAAAGAAATTTTTAACCAGGCCGCAAGGGTCTAAGAAATAGAAAAAAAATACAAAAACAATCCTATTAGTAAATTCCAATTAAAAATAAATAAATTTAAGTTGCAGAGATTATATTATTCATGGCGAAAAAATTGTAGAATAATGGTATTTGAGCGAAATAGTTTACCCGAAGGCAGGATATCCCCATGTTTTATAAAATGTACACCACTTTACGAGAAAGAAGAAAATTCATAGGAAAAAAATGAAATTGTTTTAAAGAAAAGTTAAATTAATATAAAAAACAATAAAAAAAACCCTAAAATAAATTGGCCAAGCAACACGGAAATTCAAAACAATTCAGGTTAGAATAATTGGGTGGGCCATGGAACTACCAAAAATAACAGAAAAAAAAAACATAATTTATTTGAAGAAACTTTAATAAAATAAAAACTTGATTGAATTTTTTTTTTTTGATACCTAATTTTACTTTGCTTACGAATTAGGTGCAGAATACACGGATATGGGACAATACTATTTTAAAATAAAAGAAATCAAATTAATTTATTTGAAAATTTTAATTAAATAAAAAGGCTTAAAAGAATACTAATATAATATTAATTTAAAAATGAAATTTTATGATTCACAGAAATTCATTTGTTTCAGAAAAGAGAAGAATCAATAAAAAATAAAAAGGAAATTAAATTTTAAAATAATATAGTCAAGAAAGTTGTTGGCAGGAGCAGTGGATTGTATTATCAAGGGAACAAAACCAAACAAAAACAAAATAAATAAATAATACCAAATCAAATGTAAAACTTGAATTTGAAATAATTTGCTAGCATGAACAAAAAAATCAACTAATTAAAATAAATTAAATAGCAAAAAATTAAGCGGTAAGAAAATAATATAAAAAAAAATTTTTTTTCTATGCAAAACGCCTACTAATTCAAAAAAAAAAAAGATAACTAAATAAAATGAAGAAGAAAAGATTATTAAAAATAATAATAATTTAAGATAAGATAGTTCGAATTAATGAAAATAATACATTCGGTGTGAACCCATAAGAACGTAAATATGACGAGTTTTCTTTTGAAATTTAAAAAAATTATTTTTCTTCTTTAGATTTCTCGTGGGAAAGGTGATGGCAAAAGAGCCCAGTTTTAGAGTTTGCATATTTTTTTTTTGTGCATCAAATTCTATTCGAAAAATCCGCGAAAAACGAACGATTTTTTTTGCCTCTATAGAACACTATTTTAGCCCTTTTTTGGCCACTATTTTTCACCTCTATTTTTTGCCTTTTTCCTCCTTTTAGTCTCTATTTTGGTATTTTAAGGCAAGTTTTTTTGAAATTTTGGCCGATTTTTTAAGTAAAATATCAAAGTTAGTATATAATTGGCATTTTGTCTAAATCAAAATTTTTGACTAACGGGCACGCAGAATTTTATCCCTCAACCCCTCAAGATGTATGTGAGAAGCGAAATGAATAAAATTATTGATTATACTGAAAAATACGCCATTATGGTTTCTAGCGCCTTTAGTTTCAGATTTTTCTCCTCTATTTTGGCACTTTTCTTGATTTTTTGCTTCTATTTTGCCTTTTTTTAACCCCTATCAAAAAAATTAGCGCCACATAATTTCCCATTTTTTCCATTGATTATCTTTTCTGCCTCAACACATTATTGATTCTCACCCAAAGAACTCTTTCCTCCGCATTCTTTCCCATTCCTTTCACTTTGTCTTTTCATTATATTTGTGCATCGCTTGCCCTTAAATCAAATAAAGAATTTTTTTTGTTTCTAATTTATTAATTGGGTGAGTAACAAAATTAAAAGAATTTAACAACCAATTTCATGGGGAATCATCTAAGAAGCTAAACAAATACTTAGACAATCATTGAACGTTATAATTAAAAAAAAAATATATATATATATACTAGGGCTAGGAAAATTTGATTTCCCGGATCCGGAACCGGATTTTCAAACTGCAAAAATTTTTCGCCGGATCCGGAACCGGATTTTCATTTTTAAAAATTTACCGGTGGGATTTTTCCGGATTACGTTTTTTTGAAAAATTTTCCGGAGTCCGGTTTTCAAAAAGCCGGATCCGGATCCGGTTCCGGATTTTTAAAAAATTTCACTTAATTCATAAAAAAAAATTATTTGAAGAGCAAAAAATCAGCAAAAATGACCAATTTGATAGAAAATTTGCGCAAAAAATGCCTAATTTTTTGTGATCGATTTTAAGAAAAATCTAATAAATAAAGCAAATGGGTTACGGCGGTGCCGATAGGCGTCGCCGGGAAATTTTTTTTAAATCTGGGTGTGCTTTAGTCAGATTTTGACCAAAAGCTGGTCAATTTAGGAGATTTTTAATGTTGATAGACGTCGCCTGAAAAATTTCGAAAATCTTAGTGTTTTTTCGTGAAAATCTTTGCACTTAAAATGACCAATTTTAAGGGAACTTTAAGATAAAAAAATTTACGCGAATGGGAGGCGGGTGGTGCCGATAGGCGCCACCGGGGGAAATTTTTCAAAATTAATAGTCCATTAGTTAACAGATTTTCGCCAAAATTGGTCAAGGTTTAAGTTATTTGGAATACAAAATTTCGAGTAAATAATTTTTCCCAGATGAACCCATTTGTTTAAATTTTGTTTAGAAAAAGGCTTATTGACAAGATTTTTCGAATAATACCAAGAGTATGTGATTTGGTTCGCAAACAAAAATTATTAAAGTTTTGAATTGAATTGCTTTCTGGTGGTATCGAACCAAATCAAATTTTTTTGTTTTTTGGAACAGGAGTCAACCAACTAAAGAACTAAGCCACGAATAATCCATAAATAATTCAAAAAATTAATTTATTTTGGTGCAATTTCCCACTAAAATTCTTATCTCAGTATCTTCTTCAAATTACCATCGTTAGCCGGATCAGGAATAATCCGGAAATCCGGTTTTGAAAACGCCGGAACCGGATTTTGATTTTCAAAAAATTGCCGGTGGGATTTTTCCGGATAATCCGGAAAAATCCGGTGAGGCCCAAAAAACCCGGATTCCGGACCCGGATCCGGAAAAATCCGGCCGGAGTCCGGTCCGGTTCCTA
Source organism: Heterodera filipjevi (assembly GCA_039877585.1). Classification (NCBI taxonomy): domain Eukaryota; kingdom Metazoa; phylum Nematoda; class Chromadorea; order Rhabditida; family Heteroderidae; genus Heterodera; species Heterodera filipjevi. Next base: position 1,730 of record JBDPZO010000460.1, on the reverse strand, counting down.
GCACTAATATGAAGGGATATATGAGAATTATAATTTTTTTTTATTATTTATCTTAATAATTTTAATATATTTTCTAAATCTCTTAACTTGCAAATAAAGCATCTTCATTAGTACACCGTTATATTTAAATTTGGCTTGAATTTAAAATTAACTTTTCGTCTATTAATTGTTTTGCAATTTTATTTTTTAATATATTGAAGAAGGCTTAATACCATTCAATACATGAAGAAAAAAATTCATGGCTCGAGAAGAAATTGTCATTGTTTAAAAGGTTATTCAGTTATTTATATAAGCAAGGATAATATTCTGTTAATTTTCATTCATTAATAATTTTATTCTCGATTATAACTTTTCATTATCGTGTTTATTTCTTTTGTAAATTTACATTTATTGCAATATAATGTTTTGAAATATTACCATTTAGCATATTTTTTTCTATCTCGTAACAATGCTGAATTAATTAAAATGATTTTTCTTTTTTTCTCTAATAATTTGTTAATATCTAATTAAATTATTTTTATTTTTATAATTCCAAATGGGCTTCGGCGTATTTCTTGTTCATGCTCCGCCTGATTAATGTGATTCATAGGTTTTCCCAGAGAAAAAATTGCTTATTTATTTTTCTCTATGTTTTTCATTAGTCAGTTAATACAAATATTCATTAAAAAATTTTCAATATTAGGTTTTATTTTTTGTTTTTTATTACTGTCTTCAAAATTAAAAAAAAATTATTTTTGATCATTTTTTTATTTAAATAATTTTTGATCAATCATTTTTGTTAGATCAGAAGTTCAAATAAATTATTTAAATTTTTCAATTTACCTAATATTTTTAATTCCATCCACTTGGTTTATAGTCGAAATGTTTGTTATTGATTTTCGTTACTTATATATTTTTTGTTTATAAGAGGATTTATCGTTTCACTAGAAAACAAAGTCTTTTGTTTTGAATTTATATTTATCTAAAATTTGTTTATTTTGTTAAAAAAATTTCTGAGTTTCGATTTCCCATTTCCAAAAAAAAAAAATTGGGCTCGGAATTCCGTTTTGCGATTTTTGAAATCAGAGATCGGCTGCATCCCTGGTGCATACCAATTCAACTCCTCGACCCGGGACTGAATTGTTCACCTTCATAAATACACCAAAGTAAAAAAAATGAATAAATTGAGGTCCTCGCGAAAAAAAGAAAAAAATCACAATTATTTCCGCTTTTATATTAATTTTTTCAAGAATTACTCCGTTTTCCAAATCTGGTTCTTCATTATTCGCGCTGAACAACAAAAAAAAGTGGTTCTTCTGAATGAAGTTTTGATTCAAACTAAAACTTAAATCAAAAATCATATTTTTTTCTATGATTTTTATCAACTTGTTTACTATGGGTGTGGGGATTTATGAGGAAAGCCGTTTCAGTACGGAAAGTAAATTTAATTAGTTTAATTGACATTTCAATCAAAATGAATTTAAAAAACTTATAATTTCATTATTTGCTTAAAGTAATAAAGTTGGAATTTTTGTCATGCAAAAATCAATATCATTCAATATTATCATTAGTAATAAATATTATTACTAAGTAATAGCTATTTTATTTGTCAAAATTTTTATGCGAATATGGATCTGGTGGTGCCGAATCGGGGGTGGGAGGCGGATGAAAAAATCCCGCGGTCGCGGATCGCGAATCGCGGTTCCAATTTGCTGCTGTCGCGAATCGCGGAAAAAAACGCCGCGAATCGC
>JBDPZO010000459.1:0-25457 GCA_039877585.1 Heterodera filipjevi | reverse complement strand
GATTTATATTTTTTATGGTAAAAAGTACGAGTCGGGGTTGTACGAGTTCGCCCTGTACGAGTCAGGCGTCGTCCAAAAAAAATTAGCTACAGGGTGACAAATAAGTCCTGTCCCACTTTTGAATATCTTTTGAACCAATGAGCCTTTTTTCTTAATTAAATATTCATTTTAAAGCCTGTTCTATTCTCAATAATGGCTAATAATAGTCTGGGACTAACACGGTGATCTGAACCAGACTAAATGAGAAATAGGATCTGACTGGACAAGTAAACAAAAAGGGTAATCCTCATCAGAATTGGATTTATACATTGCCAACGGTACGCGACATTTCTTTCCCGCCGTTTCTTTCCCAGGACACTTCTTTCCCAAAATTCTTTTTAAAAAAACCTAACTATACCCCCTAGTTTTTCTGAAAAAATCATCTCTTATTTTTTAAGGCCTATAGCCCAAATTTCTTACTAGAAATCTAAACCAAACTTTTTTCAAACAAACTTAAACCTAAGTTTGTTTGCAAACTACTACTAGTTTTTTTCCAAATCCAAGCCTAGTTTTTTCGAAAACCTTATGAATTTTCTATTTCTTTCACCAAAAACTTGGTGGCTATGTTTTTATGAAAAAATGAGGGTATAGATTAGATTTTCAAAAAAATAGGTTTAAGCTATCAAAAAACAAGGGGATTAAGTTTTTCAGAATAGGGGGTGTTTTTTTTTTAGGGGTTAGGTGTTTTAGAAAAACTAGGGGATGGATAGTTCTTTTACAATTTCCGACAAACTTTCAGCTTCAAAAATGGGGGACAGCAATCAGCATTTGGCGCCGGTGCTGGTACCACATCCGCATCATCATCAGCACTGCTTTCTTCCACAAGCCATCAACAAAAGCAGCAACAACAACAACAACAGGCTTCCGCGTTGATGGAGCAGCAGGTAATTGCCGCGTTGGCTGCCGCTGCAGCAGGCTTTCCTGCTGGCATTGGAGTAGGCTCGGCACCCACTGGCACTGGTGGTGCTGGAGCTGCTTCAACGGCACCGTCATCGTCGGCTGGTACCACGACGAAAAGCGGCGGTGGAAGCGGTGGCGCCACCAATGCGTCATCATCGGCTTCTGCGGCTGCTGTTGACATGAACGCGTTGACGGCCAGCGCTGCGGCGCTGAGTTCGGCCGACCTGTATTTGGCCGCAATGGCTTCGTCCTTCCATTCATTCTTGGGTGGCACTGGTGGTGGTGGTGGCAATGCCGTTGCTGCCAACTCGGCAACAATGCCGAACAACAACAACAGTGGCATTTTCATGCTAAATCAACAGCAACAGCATCTGCAACAACTGCAGACTGCTGCTGCTGCTGCTTCCACCACAAATCCGGCCTCCTCAGCTGCAGCAGCAGCAGGTGTTTTTTTGTTTGTTGTTGTTTGATTGATTGAAAAAATCATGTACAATCAAATAATTCACTTTAAATTTGTCGAGAAAATTTTTGATTTCGAAATCTGTGTGATCCTTTTGTTCCCCCTCCCCTCCCTTTTCGCCTCTTAATTTTTTAATAATTCGTTTTTTTTTAAATCATCTAAAAAAATAGTGTATTTGGGCGAGGAACGCCATGCCCCATCCATCCGCTTCTCGTATAAAAATAAATTACCAGGCCATCGATCTTTATTGCTAATACTGCTGGCTAAAAACCAATTCTCGAGTTTTAGTGTTAAATATTGGTCTCTAGTCTTGGGAAATTTAGGGTCTCGAACGGCTCTAATAAATAGGGTTTCCGGATGGATTCTTTGAATTTCAGTTTTTTCACGTTTTTTTTTTATTTAAAATCTATTCCGTTTGTTCCCCATCAACAGCGTTGGCCTCTTCCTCTTCCTCATCCTCATCAATGGCCAGCATGAATGCGGCGTTGGAGCAACTGTTCCAAGCGGCTGGAATGGACGCTTCCTCGCTGATGATGGGACTCAATAGCGTGGCGACGAACAAACCGACGGCGGCAGTGCCGGCGGCACCTGCAACGCCGTCATTTCAGCACCTGCAGAAGAGTATTGTTGGCACAAATCCGCGTCATTTGTCTGCCAACACAAGCAGCACCACCACTACTACAGCGAGCAGTGCAACTGGCGGTTCATCTACTGCTGTTGGTAGTGGTGTTGACGGGACGCCAACAAAAAATGTGCTCACAAAAGTGGAGTCGGCAAAGACAAGTGCGTGCGACCCGTGTCAACACATTTACAGAAGGGGGGACAGTCGATGATTGCGGAATAATTAGAAATAGAAATTTCAATCGCTAAAAAATTCATTTTTTTTTTTTGGAAATTAGAATTGCCAAAAAACCAAACACGAATTTTTGGGGTCGGGGTTGTTTCGGCCCCCACGTTTCGCGCCCCCACGATTCGGCCCCCGTTTTTTCGGCCCCCACGATTCGGCCCCGGGGTCGTTCGGCCCCAAGCACAAAAATAGAGAAAATTGTAGCCAAATTTTTTTTTAAAACTTAACCCCCCTAGTTTTTTTAAAAACAAGTAACCGCCTTATTTTTTTTTGAAAACAACCCCTCAAATTTTTTTTTTTGTAAACTTTACAGACTCCAAATTTCTTTGAAAACTTAACCCCCTTGTTTTTTTGAAACCCAACCCTAGCCTTGAAACCTAGCCCTAGTTTTAAAAAATTTATTTTTTTCAAAAAAACTAGGGGTAGGTTTTCAAAAAAACTAGGGGTAGGTTTTCAAAAAAAAATTAGGGTACGGTTTTACCATTTTTGGCTTGGGGCCGAAACAACCCCGGGGCCGAAAAACGGGGGCCGAAACGACCCCGGGGCCGAAAAACGGGGGCCGAATCGTGGGGGCCGAAACGAGCCTGGCCCGAATTTTTGATGGGGGGGATAAATATTTTCCGCCATAAAATGAAAAACCCAATTTTATTAAGAAAGAAATTGGGGAATTTTTGAAAAATTTTGCTTTTCTGTCATACATATTATCTCCTCTAGGGCATAAAACTAATTTTTTGGCTAAACCTGCTAAAAAAGTTTTCAACTATTTTGAATTTCCAGAAGTTTATATTAAAACTTTACAATGAACCCATTAATTTTAAAAGTCCTAGAATTCTTAAAAAAAAAATCTATTTTTTCGTTATTTTTTTTTGTAATTTTTAAATTTCAGTCTCTCTCCCGCTAATGGCTGCAACATCAGATGGTATATCTTCTCTACAACAACAGCAACAACGTGCCACCGAAAGTCCGGCACGTAAATTGGGCATTGCAACAGTTGGTGGATCAAGGGGACTGAAGCTGAACGCGGTGCTGGAGAAGTTGAACAATGCTTCTTCAACAAGTTCAAGCTGTGTCATTGTGACCAGCAATGCCAGTAGTGGAACAGCAGAAACAACACCTGTGGCCACAGTAACATTACCGTCATCTAATACCACTACAACGTCTACTGTAACAATACCCTCTCTCCTACTACAACAACAGCCCCTGTAACAGTACCGCCATCTCCCACTACTACTAACACAGCTGCTTCAGTAATACCGTCACCTCCTACTGCTATTACAGCTGCTACAGTAGCAGTACCGTCATCGGCGACTACGGTTACCTCAAGCGTTTGACCAACACAACCGGTTGGGAGAAGAAGAAGAAGCAGTTCAGCAGCAGTCGTCGAGCAGTGTTGCGCAGCCACAACCGCAGAAGGAGGAGGAGGTCAATGGTGGTGTTCTTGTTTGTTGTTGAAGAAGAAACGGCACATAATGCCAAAGATGATGATGATCATTTGTTGCCAAAAAAGAGGCAGTTGAAGAAGAGAAAGTTGTTGCCACCAAGGAGGAGGAGCAGGATGAGGAAATTGGTGAAAAAATGGACGACAAATGATATTAGGGTAATAAAATTGAAAATTCTGGTTAGACCAATCATCGCCAAAAAACCCGCAACGAACCGGACCTTTAGAAATGAATGGCATCTGTTTTTTGTCCGATCTCCTCCGATTTTGTGTATCTGCTGGATATTTATTACATACATACACATACATTCGTGGCAAAATTGTGTAATTTATTGTCATTGATTGATTAAAACTTTTTATTTGGAAGGGTGGAAGTTCAAAATAATACAAAAATTTCTTAACCAACTCGGAAAGTCGAAATCGTTATTTAGTAAGTGCACAAATGGCTATACGATATGGAACCCGGCCAAAATCTTGGCCTGCCCTTTCGGTCCCACCATAACCATTGGTTCGGATAAAAAGAGCGAACATAGATCTCGGCAAAAATTGATGATGCCTGACGTTATCACCTAAATGAAAACTGGGTTTTGAATTAAAACTTATATAAATGAGAAACAATTTGATAGCTCTATATGTAGGCGTTGAACGGCACCAGATTCGTACTGGGCCAATTCGTACTAAGATTCCCGATTCGTACTGTGCCACAAAAAACCAAAAAACACTAAGTTTTTTAGTGAAAGTACTCCATTTTTTTGTTTGCTGTCTGCAAAGCTAATTGAAAGTTTTTATCAACAAAAAATACTTTTTCAATCAAAATCACGAGATTGATGAAAAGTAAGAAAACAAAAATTGCGCCAGCCTTGACGAGAATAATCTCATGTTGAGCCAAATAATGAAGATTTTAACTTAACTTAATATTTTCAATCAAGTTATCCTTGCAGACAGCAAATAAAAAAAAATGGGGTATTTTCACTAAAAACAGTGTTTATTTTTTATTTTTTGTGGTACAGTACGAATCGGGAATCGTAATCAACGAATCGGTGCAGTACGATTTGGCCCAATACGAACCGTCTTTTTACCGTAGGCGTTCTATAAACCTGCGCAATTTCTAAAAATTGATTCAGTTTCAAAAAATATGACCGAAATGTTCTAAACCCATATTTTGCCGAATTTTTGTCACTTTTTCAGTCATACCTTTTTCGAATTTCCAAGTATATTATGATTAGGGAACGGACTATAAGTGATAAAAAAAATCCGAAAAAGTCGTTTAAAAAAGTCATAAAAAATGTCCAAAAAATCATGATAAAGCCGTAAAATCGCCAAAAAAGCCATGAAAGTGGCAACAAAAAAAAAACCCAAGGAAATTCGGCACGTTTTGAACACTTTTTTAGTCAAAATCACATTGAAAAGCAAAACCATTTTACTAAAGCCGAATCTTAAAGGTCAAATTCAAATGCCGACGGCGCGCAAAAAAACAACAGGTAATTGTATGATTAACAAGATCGTCAAATAAAGGCAAAAGTCGTCCAATTTATCTAAGTCAGCGGGTTTGGCTTTCATGTTCCCCGCGGGCAGTACAATGATTGCATGTGTGTTTCGCTAGCGGCTTTTGTCTTCTCTTTTATCGACTGAACCGGTACAACTGTGCCCTTCAATGTCATCTCTCCAGTTACGGCGCATTTGTCTCGCGGCGCAAATCCTCGCGCCATTGATATGAATGCGATGCCTTAAGCCAAGCCACCAGACGGATTACTTATTGCTATTTGTTGTTTTGGTATAAAATGAAAAATTCCAGAAAAACGAACACTGGGTCTTTAAAATTCTGAAAAAAACCTTTTTTAAACGGAAAAGTAGATGCTACCCCCCATTTTGTGAAGAATTTTTTTTAATTTAGTGTGAAAAATGTTTTGGGGTAGCTAATTAAAACTCTAGTTTCCAATTTCGACCAATTCCAAACCTTTTTTTGTGCAGTTGCAAAGGTTCTAGGCAATAAGTGTGTTTTGGTGTAAGGGTGATTCTCCTCCACTTCGAAGTACATCACGGATCCGTCAGAGCTGCCACTTCGCGATAATCCAACAGCAACGCCGACAATTGGAAATTTATAGACAACGCCATCTTAAAGCGTTAAGTTAATCAATTATGCTGCAATTATGTCTTTAAAAAGCACACTTGGGTTTCGTGACGGAAAATTTGACGGACCAAACGCATCAAGTTCTAGGCAATCTTACCTTCTGAATTTCAAGCTCACGAATGCGTAATGGGCATGGAACAAAAAAATTCCACTTTTTTTTATCCGGCTTCGATTTACAAATAAATATATTGTTGTCAAAAATCATTTCAATAAAATTTAAATAAAACTTTTTACACAGTTTTTGGAAATAGGATATTTAAAATTGAAAAAAATAGAGAGGAGAAGAATTGAGGGTACTTATTAATGGGCATTCAAATGTGCACCCACACCTAAAAAAACGAAGCAAAATAATGAGAATGACATAAAAACGCTGCCCATCTCCTCTTTAATACCAATCAAAAAACGGCAATCGTAAAGAATGGGGACCCTAATTTAACTTTATTATTTTGAGTTTAATTGGTATATGGAGGTTTTCCAGAGTGCTGATCACCGAATATGACCGCATATTTGATATGATTTCATCTAATCAGTGCTTTGGGTCGGGGTCAGTTCGCCGCCAGACTCGTTTAGGACTTGTAACTTTTTTCTTTGCAACCAATTTTTACAAATTCGGTATGATTCGAAAGCCTTAAGTGTTTAGAATTGTCGCGGCGAGATTTCGGCGCGAGATTTTTGGGCGCACCCGCCTAACGTTATCACCTAAACGAATGCCGGGCTTTGAATTAAAAAAAGAAGCCGAGCAGGATACCGAACAAAGGGGAAATGTCCAACTTGGCTCCGAACGTGTTATCCTAATTTAATAAACGAGAAATCATTTGATAGCTCTATATGTAAGCGTTCTATTAGCCTGCGAAATTTCAAAAAGTGATTCAGTTTCAAAAAATATGACCGAAAAGTTTTAAAATTCTATTTTGCCGAATTTTGTCACTTTTTCGGTCATACCTTTTTCGAAACTGAACAAGAACCAATTCTTCTACAATTTTGCAGGCTAATAGTATCGAATGCTATTAAGAATTTATATTTTGTTGTTTGTGAAAAAAAATTATAACGAGCGGTATAAAATAATAACTAGGGCTGGGATTTATATTTTTTTAAATATTTTTCTGCTAATATGCGTTGAAGAAAGGGGTTTAAAAGAAGCATTTCTGCGTTAAAATTTTTTGAATTGGACGTAAATATTCGTAATAAAAAAAAACATTTTAGGGGTTTTTTTAAAAAAAAATATTTATTTCAATATTTTGAGGTTTTGTCAATATTTTGTAAATATTTAGACATTTTTCGACTTTTTCATGTAAAAATTAAAAGATTTAAACAAAAATACACCCCTAAGAATCAACTTTTGAAAAATTTTGAAAAACGTATCCCTAAAAAATGAAAAATTTAAAAAATATTTTCTCAAAAAATTTTGTTTTAAAAAAAAAAATTTTTTTTTTTTGTCTGACAACCATATGTTTTTTGCCTGAAATTTTTTGAAAAGTACCTTTTAACTGTAACCAGTGAATAAATTTAATCGCCGATTTATGCTTTTTATTTATCTATAAAAAGCGATTTTCGGTTTTTTTACACTGCGAAATTATATTTTCTTAATCAATATTTGGTCAATATTTTGGACTTTTTTCAATATTTGGTCAATATTTTGGCTTTTTTCATAAATATTTATTTAAATATTTTGGCATTTTTCGTAAATATAAATCCCTGCCCTAATAATAACCAATTTTAATACATTCCTTTCTGGGTGTCACTCAACTGCGGACCGCACAACTGTGGGCCAGTCTTATAATTTTTTAAAATTATAGAAAGTTTTTATAATTCTAAGCCTAATTTATGAAAGTCTATGCTTATTTTTTAAAAAGTGGATCCAATTTTTTTTTAATTAGGATTAGTATTTTTAAAAATAAGCTTACTTTTTAAAAAAAAAATTGTATAAATTAAAAATTGAAAAAATGTTCTAAAGCTGATCCGCAGTTGTTGGTCCGCAGTTGAGGCACTCCGTTCCTTCCTCCATCAAAGCGCATTTAGCCGATTATCGACCTTTAATGGATCTTTTTGTTGTTCACAAAAATGTGCGTGAGCGCAGCTGTGTGTGCATAGAGAATTGTTGTTCAATAGGAAATTAATCAAATCAAATTTTGGGCAGAGGCCCACTTTTCGCGTCCTTTTTACCATCGCTGAGAATTATGAGAGAAATTCTGTTATCATTTTCGATGGGTTGGAACAGCAGCGTTTCCACTCGCCTGATCATGATCATCCATCCTTTATTTGCTTTACTTTTACCCTTTTTTAATCTAATTATTATTGGAAAATTATTATAGTTGTTTTCTAATCATAGATTCATAAAAATGGAAAAAAATCGGATTGGTTGGCGGATGAGGGGAAGGCGGAGTTGGTGTATTCAATGGGTCCGGGTCGTTTGGGCCCCAGGCCCACTTAAAACACTATAACTCTTTTCATTGTTAACCAAATGTTTTAAATTTGGTGTCATTCGGAAGCCATTCATGTTTAGAAGAAATAAATAAGCAACTGAAAAGAAAATGAATAATTCACCAAAAAGATATAAATTAAAATCCAAAAAAATCACATTTTTTGGCGGTTTTCAGGCTACACTTTTTTGAAGGTCCAACTGATGTATTTAATTTATAGTGATAGGAAATTACATTCTAAGAACTTTAGAATGACACTAAGTTTAAAAGATTTGGTTGCTTAAGAAAAAAGTTAAAACCCTAACTCTTCTGAGGCCCAAATGTTCCTGGTCCATATTCAATACCGAAAATTCAATTATTCTAATCCTAAAAGATAGAACAAAGCCAGGAGGAATGAATTTTATGAAAATGCACATTTCTAGGCAATAATTGTTTTTAAATAAATGACCATTCATATTTACTTTTAAATATCCAATTGAAATGAAGGTTAAATTATTTAACAACGACTTAAAAAAACATTGGAATATTTAGAATCATTTGTAAAATTAAGGTTTGAAAAGTTACTAATTAAATTATTATTTTTTCAACAATTCGATTATTTTATTAATCGGAACAAATTGGGAGGCAGGGAGTCCCGCCGGTTTTTTCGACCGCCCGGTTTTCGATTCCGACTTTTTGTCTTAAAAACCGCTTTCTATCGGTTAGTCAACCGCTTTTCAAAATTTTTTGTTTTCATTTAATTATTTCTTCACGAGTTAAGTCATTTCGTCGTCGCTCACTCTTCAACCAAGGTCCTTTTCCCTTTTAAATCAAAACGTAAAACCCATTAAATTTATTCATTCATTCATTTGTCCTTCAACCGTCCCCCTCTCCCCCCCCCCCCCCCTCCCTCATTCCATTACAGCGTTTTCCCTCAATTTTCTCACTGTTTTCTTCCCCCCCCCCCCCCCACCCATTTTTCCATTTTTTTTTTTGTCCTTCCATATGAGTGTGATTCATTTTCAGGCGGGGTTCCTATCCTATTTCGCCCACTCCCCAGCACAGCAGCCTCCGTCGAGTACATATGATGACTGTGTGTGTTTGTGTGAATTGTTGTTATATTGGAATTTTTGTGGTTGGTTGGTTGGCCTTTGTTTGCGCAGCGCAGCGCTCCCATAATTATGGCTTAAATATGTTTTTTTTGTTTCAAACTTTCTCTTAAAATTGGGTTTTTTAACATAAAATTCTCAGATTTCCTTCCTTATGAATTGGAAAATATATTCTTAAAATATTTCCGCGTTTGACCTCTACCCCTTTGTTTTTTATATGAATTGAATTTTTTCAATTCGTTAAAAAAGAATAAACTAACATTAAATTTTTTTCAGCGCCTAAAACAGGGAGGAAGGTTAGCCCAAAATGAGAAAAATATCAGAATGCCAAAGAAAATTAAAAAGCATAAATTCAAAAAAAAAACAGAATTTGCTCAAGAGCTCATCTCGAGATAGAAAGGATTTTGCCAAATAAGCAAAGCATTATGCCATAGAGGGGGTCAAAATAGGTGCTAGGTCGTTTCTTAAAAACCGCCACTATGGGCGTTTCTTAAATCCGCCATTTTTACTGAATTTTCGACTAAATCTAGTCATAACTTTTCTCAGAAGCAACCTAATTAAACAATTTTGGTATTGTAAGCTAGCTCATGGTTGGCTTTATCACATATACAAATTTGAAAAAATTTCGTAAAGTTTTTCATAAGTTATGGCACTTTTTTCCAGTTTTTTTAACTCCTATTTTTTAAAAACTTAATGAAATTTTTTAATAGCAGGCTAATAGAACAATTTAAGGGCTATCTTACAATACCAAGAAAGTTATGACTAGATTTAGTCGAAAATTCAGTAAAAATGGCGGATTTAAGAAACGCCCATAGTGGCGGTTTTTAAGAAACGTCCCAGCACGGTCAAAATATAGGATTATGTAAAATTTCAAAAAAAATTATAGAGACATTTTTCGGCATAGGCCAACATATTGTCTAATCAAGAAGTCGTAACTTTTTCCAGATGAATCTATTTGCTTAATAATTGCTTAGAAAAAACATACTTGCCCGTTTAATAAATCTGCAATTTTTACAGATTTCCTCAAAATTAAACTTATTAAGTAATTTATTGTTCGAAAGCTTTTTTTTGTATGGCAGCCAGCCAAATTTCAAAAAATTACATTAATTTTTAAAGAGTTATGTCAGATTCAGTTTTAGCAAAGTTATGAAAGTTTTTTTTAGAAAAATCTGTAGAATGGCGGATTTATGTCGGAGAGCGGCTGCCTGCATTGGGTGTGTGAGAGTAGAGAGAGAAGGGAAATGTGGGAGAGTCAAAGAAAGAATAGGAAGAAAAGAAATAGTGAAGCAATATGCTTCATTTCCTAACTTCATTTCAACTTATCCTAAAATAGCTTCAAGAAATATATATAAAAAGGGTTCTGTCATCACTGGCAAAGCGATTTCTCTCTGTATGTCATTTACTGGTGCTATCTCGTTTCTTAAATTCCGCCACCTGTGTCCATTTCTTAAATCCACAATTTTTTTGAGGTTTTCTATCCACAATTCATCGTAAAAATCATAATTTTTCTCAGAAGCAGCCAAATAGAGTAATCTTGGTATTGTACGATAGCTCTTGATTGGCTCTATTAGCTTGCTAATTTTTAAACAATTTCATTAAGCTTAAAGTTGTGGCCAAACAAAAACTGAAAAATTATTAAATTTTGAAAATTCTAGAAAATAATTGGTATTTGTCTAGCTGATTGAGGTAATGAAGAGCTATCGTATGATACCAGTTTGCTTAATTTGGTTGTTTTTGAGCAAAGTTATGACGTAGTTTGGCCGGAAAACAGGTAAAAATGGTGAATTTATTTAACGACAGCACTTATTTAACCATCTAACCGGCCACTAAGACAAAAGTTCAAATAATTTTTGCACTAGGAGCCAAAAATAAACCGCCGTTTATAGAGATGAAAAGTTTTCTAAAATTTCAAAAATTCATTTTAACCAATTGTCCCCTAACCAACATTAATCATACAACACACAATTACTGAACCATTACGAATTTATGCGTCATTCAACACATTTATATATACATAATTCACCAATTTGTCATGTTATTTATTGGGGGGGGGGGAATTTTTGTGGGGTGGTGAGAAAGAAATTGTCCATTTTCGACGACGACTTACGAGAAATGCATATATTTATAATTGGTTCGCTCGCCCCCTATGTGCTCCTCGTTCGTTGTGCACATTCCATTGGGTCGAAGTCAGTTCGGCGCCGGCCTTTTCGGCGCCGCCCATTTTGAGAAGCCATAATTTTTCTTAGTTCGCCATTTTAAGCATAACTGGTAATCACTTTAAAGCTCTATATGTGCTGTATAGTCTTGTCAAAAACCAGTAAAATTCATCCAGGCATAAAAAAGTTATGGCTGTCGCGCCGAACCGGCCAGAAAAAATGAAATTTTTGAGGTTTTTTGGCCATTACTTTTTTGTACCCTATCGAAATTTTTGGAAATTTAGCAGATTGCTAGACCGTTTGAAGCGCTTTCGAATCCTATCTTAATTGTTTAATTTGGATGAATAAGAAAAAAGTTACTGCCAATGGCGCTGAACTGGTCCGCGCTGAATTTGGCGGTCCCCCATTCCATTTCGATGAAACCGCTGGCGCGCCCCCCTCCGTCGGTCCGTCCTTCCCCCGCCCCCGCCCGCCAGCCGTCCTAAAACCTTTCCTCACATTTTCCCATCACCACAACACTTAGAGCAAGAGTGGAAGAGTTGATCAATGCAATTCACCAATGTTTAGAATATATTATTTTATCCACTTAACTCTGACCACATTTAAGCAGGAAAGCTGGCCTTTTCGGGACAGAAATTTTCGAATCTCTATGTTTTGGACTTTTCGACTTTTTTAGGAATAGTAATCCGAGTTATCATGGTTTTGGGCACTTTTTCGGGACAAAATTCGGATCTTTATATAATGGACAGGGATTAAGATGGCCGACTTCTTAGGAACAGTAATTCCGAGTTCTTAGGTTTTTAGAGAACTTGCGGCACCGAATTTTCGAATTCCTTTTTTCTTTGACGCGTTTCCGAAGATGGGATAACAATACTTAATGCACTTAGTTACGATTTTCGATTTTGCTCTTTTGGGGTAAATTCCGAATTCTCGCTTTTTGGCTTCATGAACCAAAATTTTCAATCTCGAGTTTTTATTGCATCAGGCTGTCATTCATGTGAATTAGTTCTTGAAAAAAAATATTTAGATAAATTTTTGGCCTTTTTCCTTGAATTAATAAACACAAATTATTTAAAAAAACAAAATACCTATGAAATTCAAAATTGTCTTCACCCTTAATTATTTGCATTAGTTTTTATTGACTTAATTATGTTACTTCCAACCTGTTTTTCTTTCAAAATACTTAAGTAAAACAACATCTCTACTGGGTGCCGCTGATTTTCTTTTATTCATTTAATGGCCGAACTACAAAACCGAACCATATCTGTTAAACTAATTATTTATTTTAATTTAATATATATCATAAAAAATAAATTTTATTTAGATTTATTTTAATATTTCATTTAATCGCCAAACACACACATAACCAGCCATGTAAGTAAGGGGTAAAAACTAAAAAATAAAGTCTGAACCTAAACAAAATTTTTGATTTCCTCGAAAATTATTTTTTCTTTCGTAATTATAAGGACAAAAATGTATAAAACTTATTGATGATGATCAAAAAAAGTTAGCAACATCAATTCTTTAATCAGGGAGCGACGACGTCCCATCGGACTGCCGAGAACACGGAGTACTTTTGCGGAAGGCTTTTTCCAGCCGGCGGATCATCCACCACTTCGCCGTGACGCGTTTGACAAATTCCAAAGCTCAATCCCATCTTATAATCGCTTCCGAGATGGACTTTGTATGTAGGGCAAGAGAACATGTTTTTTTTTTCGAACGAAACTTCTTAAAAAACAACCCTAATAAAGAAGAATTTTTGGCGCTAATGTTAAAGTGACACATTTTGAAAACCATAGGGGGGACCCTTTTGGTTTTACATTTTTTTTTTCAATTTTGAAGTTTGCAAAATAAATATCATATTAGTGATGAGCCTCAGAAACCTTTGAAGACACTTTTTTAGGAGTTAATAACTAATAAAAAATCTTGTAAAAAAACAAAACAAAAAGGTCCCCCTATGGGTTTCAAAATTCAAAATGTGTCACTTTAACATTAGCGCCAAATTTTTGGTTGCCATTTACTTACAAATTTTCTTAAATTCCGCTGTTTTTACAGATTTTTTGGCAAGAGCTCATCATAATTTATGATATCATTTGGTAGCTGTTGAATTGCTATTAATCTATAAGCTAGCTAATCATAAAATTCAAATGAAATTTTACCATAAAAAATTCTTTTTTGGAATTTGTCTTTTCTGGGGCACCGAAAAATGTGACTCATTGCGATTAAGACCGAAACCCGAACAAAGACCCGTATTTATTTCTCAAATTTATTGTGGGTATAGGGTCCGGATTGTACTGGCGCGTTTCGTAAATTCATTTTCACTAAATTTTCGAATAAATCAAGTCATAACTTTTCTCAAACCGGACCTTTTTGAAATTTGTAAGGCTGATAGAGCCAACTAATGCCTATCGCATGATACCAAGATTATTTAATTTGGTTGCTTCTGAGCAAAGTTATGAGTTGATTTAGTCGAAAATTCAGTGAAAATGGCGGAATTTACGAAAAGCACCAGCACCGGTCCGGATTTTGTCGAAATGAATGTTCGATACCCGTATGCGGGACCCAGAATTCTTCCGTAGACAAAAGAAAATTTTTTTATGGGATTTTAAGTAAAGATTTTCGAATTATTTCTAATTTCAGCGGATCCAAATTCGCGAATATTCAATGATGACGACCTGATGTTTTTTGATAACTTTCCGCGTCGTCCCTTTTATGCTGATTCGGAATTTTTTCACGCACCTATGCCTCGGAATGATGAAACGGAATTCTACCAAACGCAACCAAGGGTACTGTACTCTTCAAGACCAAACAATTTAAACAATCTTTATATTATCCTATAGCTATTGGTCAAATTCCAGGAAATTCATTGAAATTAAAAAGAATATGGCCAAGAAGTGATTTTTTTCTTGATTTGTTTGTTTTTTTTTACTTTTTATAACTTTTTTGACAAGAATTATGACAACTTTTTTCTCCGAAAAACAAAAATTATAAAAATGGTTTCTTTACGAAACCATGTGGCATTTTTTACGAAACACCCATGCTGACGAAAGCCTATGGTGGGGCACTTTTTTTACGAAACGACTGAGCACCATAAAACATTTTTGGGTTTTCAGGAATCGGTGCCGTCACCGCCTTCACTTCACCAACGTTCCAAATCGCATTATGACAATGCGCCGCCGGGGGCGGACAATTGGGATTATCAGCGTCCATTTCGTGGTGAAAGTGATGAGCAAATGCCGTTTGATCAGGATCAGCAGCAACAGCATTTTCCTCAGAGCCAAAATCATCGACAACCGCCGCAACACCAACAAAATTATCATCAACCGCCAAATGACCCAAATGTGCATGTGATAAGTAAGGGGTTTTGATTAGTGTTCGGCACAGTATCGGTATACCGCGGTATTTTTCGGTATATGCCGTTCGGTAAACCGACCGAAAAATTTTGGAGATTACGATATTTTTTCGGTATTGATTATACCGAAATACCGATCGGTATACCGTACCGAAATATTTTTGAGATTTTGGTATAAATATGCACTGTCAAAATTTTGGTTCCTTCTGAGAAAAGTTATATCAAACTGCGAGCCAAGAAGGCCCACGCCAAAGTGACCCCGACCGAAATTCGCCTGTTTTCATTTACAGAAATTCATCATGAAGGAAGGCAACCGACACCAGCAGCAGCAGGGGGACGAGAATCGTCGTCAAACAATGGCAAAAAATTTGTGGAGATTAACAATTCGGTACCAAATTATGAGCTGTTGAATCCGGACAAACGTCGACGACGTTCAAGCAGTCGGCAGGACGATGACCATGGTGGGCAATGGCATGGCATGGCACTTAAATAAGGGGTTTCGAGTGAGAACAGGACGAAATTTCGCCGCTGGAATGACGCCGGGACAAAATTTCGCTGGGAAACAATTTTCCAAAAAAGGCTTGGGGTTTCTTAGAAAAATCCCAGGCTCTATTGCAGTTTACCCGACCATAACAAATTTAGAGGACCTTAAAAATTTACAAGACCATAAAACAAAAGACACGACCATAAATATCACCCCGTACAAAAAATTTAAAAATTTCTAAGTCGAGTTTTTTCATTTAAAAAATTTTCTGGCAATTTTTAAAGTTTTTTTGTTAGGGATGGAATTTATAAGAGTTTATAAATTTTTTATGGTCGGGTAAACTGCAAAAGAGCCAAATCCCAAAAAGTTTTTTAAGGTTGTAAAATCCCGAAAAAGTTTGACCAAGCCGATTTTTAATTTATATAATTGAATTTTTTCTTTTTCTTACTCAGGTTAGAGGTTAGTGCACTTTTCTTTTCGGCTCTACAGTATTCCCGGTCAATTTTCTTGATAATTTTGTCCCCCCCCCGTCCCTTCAATACACAGGGGTTGGGAATTTCCTCATTTTCTGCATTTGTCAAATTTCCCCCCTTTTTTTTACCAAGTTTTCTCATTTTATAGGCCATAATATCATGGAGAATAAACATGGTGCGCATCGTCGAGCTCCATCCATTCCAAACATTACCATCGATGACTTCAGCACGTACCATGGTGGTGCTGATGCCAATGATGCTGCTGTTGCTAGCCAAAAGGTTGCTGCTGCTGTTGCTATTCCGTTGCCAGCACCCGCAATTCCATTACCACCGCCACCACAAGGCATGGCAATTCGTGGTGCGATGGACACATTTCGCAAAACATTTGTCATGCCATTAGTAGGGCAGTGTATTCCAGTTCCCGACTCATGAAATTTTAGGATTTATTGTATCCCTGTCTCTTTCCCGATTCCTTGGTGCATTTCCCGTCCCAATTCCCGGTACATTTCCGGCACAGCCTTACCTTCGAGTAGCTTAGGTGGTACATAACCAGGACTGGGCCAACCTTTCGCCTTTTTGGGCAAAAAATGATTTTTGAAATAATTTTTTTTTGAAACAGATTTTAATGGTTGTTGGGTAAATTTCGCTACCATGGGCGTTTCATGAATGCGCCGTTTTGATAAAATTTGTCGCGAAGAAATCGTCATAACTTTGCTAAAAGGCAAACTAATTAAACAATCATATCGAGATAACTAATAGCTATCGGCAATATCAAGATTTTGCAATTTGGTTGCGTTTGAGTAAAGTTTTGAAGTTTTTTTTTTGTCGGGAAATGTGTTTAATGGCGAAATTATGAAACGCCCAAGGTGGCGGTTTTTATGAAACGACCTAGCACCGCTCAGTGGATAAAGGCATATGGGGGTTCTATTCAGTGTTCAGACCTCATACTTCATACTCATACTACGAGTACGATTATGAAGTATGAGGGGAAAAAAAGTCGGTATGATTATGAGTATGAGAAAAACGCCCAAGTCCGAACACTGGTTCTATTCCAGTTAACGAGTCTAATGAATGGTTACGCGTCCAATCATTTTTTGTAAATTTTTATCCAACTAAATAAGTATAAAATATTATTTGAAAATAAAATCATTCAAAAGGATGATTGGACGCGTAAACATCGATTGGACGCCTAAAAAACATTGATTGGACGCGTAAACTGGAATAGAGCCTATATGGGTTTGATTCCCATCCGTAAATCCAATGTTTTATCCCATTTTTTACTTACTTTTTTCTCAAATTACAGTTGCAGAACACGATGGGCAACAACCCAAAAAAATGGATGACCCAAACAATGACGAACCATTCGACCAACACCAATCAAAAATGAATGCTGTTATCATTGACGGTGACACTTGTGAACGTGTTCAACATGATGGCGGACATGGGCAACAGCAGCTGCAATATGCTGCCAAAAAACCAATTCAAAACCGGGAACAAATTGGTGCAAATTCTGCTGGACAGGACGGTGATGACCTTCTTCAACTTCTCGACCAAACGGAACAACTGACTGAGCAGTTTAGGTATTGTAAATGTCTCGTGATAAATGGGTTAGGGATACGGTATTTTGAAAGACAAGTTAATGTATTGTATGTAACATGCTGATCTTGCAATTTGAAGCGTAAATTGGTGTGGGATGTGGCCTGCATTCGATGCTATTTTAATGGGTGGCCAAACATTTGTTAGCGTATGCTATTTTATTGGGGGTGGCATACATTTGACTTGGTTACCGTATGCTATTTTCATGGGTCATTGTAATTTTCCGCCGAGGTTTAACCGAGGCGGAAACAATTAAAATTGGTTCAAGCATAATTCTGTTCTTGCTTCAAATTTGCCAAGATCCGCAAATTAAAGTACAATATTTTACCTTTTACATACTATATCATTGATTTAAAATAATTTTTTCAAAAATTCACCTAATTTTTAATTTTTGCCCATCTCGTTAACATGGTTTGTTTGACCCTGAATTAAGAGAAAACGCAATCAAATTGGAGCAGGAGAAGGAGACAATTCTGGACCGAATTAACACCATTCAAGCATCTGGCATTAGGTTGACGGCAGCGCAATTTTCTCAAGGTAATAAAATTGAAACAAATAAAAAAAAATAAAAAAATTTATTTGTAAATTTTATTTTTTCCTAATTTCTTTAGCTGAACGCGACGGATTGATGCTGAATTTGCAGCGCATACTGGCACGGTGCAATTCCGTGAACATATCAATTGAAACGCCTCGCGACCTATACCAATCAAAGGCATTGGAGCAGGTCAACAAGGTGGGCACATAAAAATATTGAATTTTTTGTAGTGGAACCTGCTTAACTCGGGGGCCCAAAAACTCAGTATCGATCGATAGCATTTTTTTGAACAGCCCAAACTGCTGGCGCTGCGCATTACCAATTTTTTCCTCTAGCAAAAAGTCGCTGCCGGTAGTCAGCCACCCTTAAAAAAGTGCCAAAAAAGTTTTCTAAAATTAAATTTTGCTCATTTTAAATCATTCCTTTTTTTTTACCATTTTTTTGAATATAAATTTATGTAATATCTAAGGTTCACCCACCATAACCTGGGTCGTCTTCTATTTTTCAACCCCTCTCAAAAGGGGTCTTGTATTTCAAGAGGGTCTTATAATTTGAGGGGGTCTTCTATTTATAGTGAGTGGTCTTTTATTTTGTTTAATCCTCTCAGAATGGATCTTTTATTATAGGGTGGTCTTATCATTAAAAAAAACAAGGTTTAATTCGTAAAAAAAAATATGCACGGCGCCGGCGGGACGGAATAAAAATAAAAAATAAATGTTTCTTTCTTTTTCAGATGATTTCATCTTTGTTGGATCATACAAATGGAAATGGTGCTGTTTCAAAACACAAAATCTATGGCTTTTTGAATGCATGCCATCCAGATGAAGTCGGAAACATTGGTATGTTTCCAAACACAAATTCGGGACTTAAAAGCAAGAAAAATGTCGTGTTTTTGTGAGGAATTGCATAAGCAGGGGAACTCTCATTTTTCAAAGGGGGCAATTCTGACCCTTCCCTCTTTTGTTGGTGGGATTTGTCATCTTTTTTGCGTTTTTCTCTACTATTTTGCCACAATTTTACTATCCCAAATTTAGAAATTTGTTGTCAAGATTCATTATTTTTGAAGAAAATTGCAACAAAAAAAACCCCCAAAATTCGGGATACGGCTAACCTGAGAAAAGGTCTGGGACTTGAACTGATGGAACATCTGCTTCTAATCGGCCCGGTATCTTTCCATTTTCGTTTTTAACTTAGGAATTCACGGTATTTTAAAAATTATATAATCAGAGGTTTTCCTTTAAAAATAAATTAAGATGAAAAATTCCAATCGGCAATCATCGAATGTACGGCTGATGACCAAAAAGTAATTATTATTATTATTTTTGTTCGTTGGTGTATTAATGAAATTTCAATTAATTTTCTTAAGAAAATTCGGCGCAAATTAGCAAAGATTGTTGAGCAGATGAACCAATCCGATGGGGGAAAAGAATGATAAAGATAATACAACAAAAAAAAATTTTTGTTTGAGTTTTTGTTGGGCTTTTTCTTTATATTATCGTCTTTTTATAATATGTATTATCTTTTTGCCCATAACATATTGTATCAATAATCAATCATCGAGAAAATTTGAGTAAAATACTTTGAAACGGAAAATAAACTTTTATGACCAAAAATGTAACTAAAACTAAAGATTTTTTCTAAGATTCTCACATAAAGCAAATTTTTATCTGGTTTTTATCGATAATATTGTTAATTAAAAAACCTTCGATAATTTCCAATATGCATACAAACATTTACAACTATGGCCGCACAAATATGAATTGTTCGGACCGAGCTGATCGCTAACTTTTTCTTAGCCGGCCAAATTATGCGAATTAAACTATAGTGGCGGAATAGATTCTTTCCCAGGGCGCGCTGTCATTTTGCCGACGCGTCGTTTTGCCGACTAAGGCAAAATAAGTCGTTTTGCCGACAAAAATTTTTTTTTTTATTAATTTGAAAAAAGATGTATCATAAATATCTATTATTGGAATCTGTTATATTAAGCAAATTTGAAATGAATCTTAAAAAAATCGAATTCCTACAAAAATGTCGTAAGCGGAAGTTTCTGACCACAAATGAGAAGGAGAACGCAACTAATTCGGAACAATACCAACTAAACGACCATAACAATCATGACGATTTACTAGAAGAACCCACCACCATCAGGGGTGTTATTTTACCCTG
The DNA here is from genome assembly GCA_039877585.1 of Heterodera filipjevi. Lineage (NCBI taxonomy): Eukaryota > Metazoa > Nematoda > Chromadorea > Rhabditida > Heteroderidae > Heterodera > Heterodera filipjevi. The sequence continues at coordinate 5,372 of JBDPZO010000459.1, read as the reverse complement.
GAAACCGGGCCTTTGCCCGGTTTTGGTGGTCCGCGCCCGGTTTTTTCCCGGTTTTTGAAATTGCCCGGTTTTTGCCCGGTTTTTGGGTTTTTTGCCTTATTTTGCCGGGTTTCTTATTTTCAGTCATTTTATTGAATTTCGATAAGTATTATGCCAAATTTTTGGTCCAAATCCGTTAGCAAATTCCCAAAAATTTTCCCGGTGGCGCCTATCGGCACCAACGGCCCCCTTTTACTGTTTTTTTCGCTTTTTGAATAAAATTGCTAAAATGATGTTTTTTGATGCATTTTGTGAATCAGTCTTTTCTCTTCTCAAAAACATCACAACAGATGAGAGAAACAGAATGAGCATTCCTCACTTGAATTCTCTTATTTCAATCAAATTCAAAAATTTCGTGCCTAAATGCTCACAATTATTTTCTTTCATTGCCAAATTTGCTCAAACAGGTGAAAAGCGGTGATAAATATGTTGTTTAAATGTTTTTACGTTGTTTTATACTGAACTATTGGCTAAAAAAATATGCCCGGTTTTTTGCCCGGTTTTTGAAAACTTTTGCCCGGTTTTTGCCCGATTTTTTAACTCGCGCGCCCGGTTTTTGGGTTTTGGCGATGACACCCCTGACGACCATACATTTTTAAGGGATCGCACCGAAAATTTTTCAAAATAAGGACATCGCTGGTTAAAAATAAGGTTTTGGGGTCAAAAATAAGGACATTTTTTCAAACGCGATTTCAAAGCTTTAAAATCATTTTTATTCAACAAAATCAACTGTTTGTAGCATATTTGTTCCCTATGGCACTATTTTTTTAGGTTTTAGGCTCTGAAATAAGACTTTTTATTTTTAATCTCGAAAAAGGAAGGGTCGGCGGTGCCGATAGGCGCCACCGGGAAAATTTTTTAAAAATTATGGCTCTTTTGTTAACAGATTTTCTCAAAAAGTGGTCAATTTTGTGTCCTTTTTTGAAAAATTTCAAAAGGTAGAGAGAGTGTCCGGCAGTGCCGACAGGCGCCGCCGGGGAATTTTTTTTAAAATAATAACGAAATCGCTTCAAAAAATTATAAAAACTACCATTTTTCTAATTTCTTTTTACCTCAGAGTAAGAAATAAGGACAGAATAAGGATCATAGGCTCAAATAAGGACGAATCTTAGAAATAAGGACAAATGCGATCCCTGGTTAAAAGGTCCCAGGGGTACCCTTGAAAATTTCCCGAAATAAGAACATCGCTGGTCAAAAATAAGATTTTAGGCTCAAAATAAGGACATTTTTTAAAACACGCTTTCAAAACTTTAAATCACATTTTTATTCAATAAAATCAAGCATTAGCAACATATTTCTCGCCGCCAATTATTTTTCTGAGCAATTCCGGCTTGGAAATGAGAAATTATACATTTCCGGACAATTTTGATCAAAATTCACTTTTACTTGCACCAGGCAAAAAGGAAGGGTCGGCGGTGCCGATAGGCGCCGCCGTGAGAAATTTTGAAAATTGACTATTATTTTGATAACAAATCTCGACAAAAAAGTCACCAATTTTTGAGGATTTTTATGATAAATTTTGAAAATTTGTATACAATTTGTTAAGAGATTTTCCCTAAAAACAGTCAAATTTACGCTCATAATCAGCGTGAAATTGCGCTTTAGTGGAGCCATTAAACGTAATAATCTAAGCTAAAAGCAATTTGGATACAGAAAATTATGATGGAAGTGTACCGCCGAGAGAAAAATTTGAATATTTAACTGAATCTTGTTAAGATTTTGCATATTAATTCGCTTCAAAAAACATTTCTTTCAAAAATTATCATTTAAAATCTAAATTTCTCGCTGAATCCAAAAATAAGACTAAAATAAGGACAAAGAGCTTAAATAAGGACAAACCTTAAAAATAAGGACAAATGCGATCCCTGGTTAAAAGTCCTATATAATTTTGAAAATTATAAGGCCACCCCGTTTTTCGTGAGTTTAAACCGGGGGTACCCTTGAAAATTTCCCGAAATAAGAACATCGCTGGTCAAAAATAAGATTTTAGGCTCAAAATAAGGACATTTTTTAAAACACGCTTTCAAAACTTTAAATCACATTTTTATTCAATAAAATCAAGCATTAGCAACATATTTCTCGCCGCCAATTATTTTTCTGAGCAATTCCGGCTTGGAATGAGAAATTATACATTTCCGGACAATTTTGATCAAAATTCACTTTTACTTGCACCAGGCAAAAAGGAAGGGTCGGCGGTGCCGATAGGCGCCGCCGTGAGAAATTTTGAAAATTGACTATTATTTTGATAACAAATCTCGACAAAAAAGTCACCAATTTTTGAGGATTTTTATGATAAATTTTGAAAATTTGTATACAATTTGTTAAGAGATTTTCCCTAAAACAGTCAATTTACGCTCATAATCAGCGTGAAATTGCGCTTAGTGGAGCCATTAAACGTAATAATCTAAGCTAAAAGCAATTTGGATACAGAAAATTATGATGGAAGTGTACCGCCGAGAGAAAAATTTGAATATTTAACTGAATCTTGTTAAGATTTTGCATATTAATTCGCTTCAAAAAACATTTCTTTCAAAAATTATCATTTAAAATCTAAATTTCTCGCTGAATCCAAAAATAAGACTAAAATAAGGACAAAGAGCTTAAATAAGGACAAACCTTAAAAATAAGGACAAATGCGATCCCTGGTTAAAAGTCCTATATAATTTTGAAAATTATAAGGCCACCCCGTTTTTCGTGAGTTTAAACCGGGGGTACCCTTGAAAATTTCCCGAAATAAGAACATCGCTGGTCAAAAATAAGATTTTAGGCTCAAAAATAAGGACATTTTTTAAAACACGCTTTCAAAACTTTAAATCACATTTTTATTCAATAAAATCAAGCATTAGCAACATATTTCTCGCCGCCAATTATTTTTCTGAGCAATTCCGGCTTGGACATTGTTTGCCATGATAAAATAATGTGCATTAGTTGTTCACTTATAAATTAAAATTAAACCGAGACTTAGAAACCTAATTTGATCTTGTTATTTTTAATTTAAAGATTTTAGGAAAAAGGGAAACAACAAACTTTGATTTTCATACCAACTTATAATATCATTTGTTTTTTTTTACCCGGAGAGGTGGTGCCATTTTAAGCAACAAATAGAGCTTAACTTATCAAATTTTATATCATTCGGTCCCTCTCGTTGAGTGAAGTCAAATGGCACCATTTTTGTAAGCCCGCAACGCCTCTAAGAAAAGTTACAGCTCAAAAAAATTGTACTGAAATGGCCCTGATTTAATTTTAGAATTCTCAGTCCCTAGCGAATCGTATGATACCACCTAAGTGCAGTTCTGATGCGAACTCACTAAGTGGCAAGAGGGCTAATGCAGAAATGGGTCGAATTTTACGCCAAAAAATGACCAAATGCCTGCCATTCAGCGAGATAACAACGTAACTATACATTGGTATCTTAGAATTCTGTCCCTAACAAAACGAATGATACCACCTAAGTGCAATTCGGATGCCAACTCGCTGAGTGGCAAGTGTCAATGCGGAAATCGAGGAATGTGCATATTCTATAAATGGGTGAGATTATACGCCAAAAAATGACCAAATGACATATTAACGGCAGGGGGAAGTTTGGGCACCAGGAAGTTTGGGCACCAGAAGTTTGGGCACCAGGAACTTTGGGCACCAGAAAATTCAAGATAGGACATATAAAGAGTAGTACACTACTCGAGACTTAAAATTTCACGAGTCGAGACCGAGACTTAATTATAAAATTAAAAGCAAATATTTATTTTAATTTTTTTCATTAATTAAAATTTTTGGCAAATTTACAGTAATATATATTGTGGCATTTTTCGGATTGTTACGGCATGTTTGAACATGGAAATTATCTATTTTTTAATTTTACTGGCTTTTTATATTTAAAATTGGCTTTGTGGTGCCCAAACTTCTGGTGCCCAAACTCCCGGTGCCCAAACTTCCCGGTGCCCAAACTTCATGTCGCCATATTAACACCTGCCATTCAGCAAGATAGCAACAGACTTGGACAAATTCGGTATTTTTGAATTCTCAGACCCTAATGAATCGAGTGATACCACCTATGTGCAGTCTGATGCCAACTCGCTCGGAGCAGGACAAAACTCCGCCGCCGAAACTCCGCCGGCCGAAACTCCGCCGAGACATAACTCCGCCGGAAAAAAAATCGCCAAAAACAAAGGCTGTTTTTTACGAAAAATTTCCGAAAAATATCTAGAATTTTCAGATAAAATCAAAAATTTTCGGAAAATTTCTGAAATTTCAAAAAAAAAAAATTTCAAAATTTTTAATTTCTGAAAATTCTCGATATTTTTCGGAAATTTTTCTTAAAGAACAGCCTTTGGAGTTTTTCTGAAAAATTTCATGGGTTTTTGGCGATTTTTTTTCAGGCGGAGTTATGTCTCGGCGGAGTTTCGGCCGGCGGAGTTATGTCTCGGCGGGAATTTCGGCGGCGGAGTTTTGGGGTGTACCGCAACTCGATTAGTGTCAAGAGTGCCAATGCGGAAATAGGTGATATTCATCGCCAATAAATTTAAATGTACAAATGTACCGCATTCTATATTTTTGAGCAAAGGAGGAAGAAAGCCTGAAGAATGGCCGAAAGGAGAAGAGGAGGAGGAAGGGTGATGGCTGGGCTCAAAATCCATAGGAGCAGAATGATGGGGTGAAGCCAAGGGTGATGGGCAGGAACTATCTGATGGGGAAGAACCATACAAACGGGAACCATGCGTGATAGAGGGGAGGGGGTGCTTATATACGCGAAGGAAGGGGGCGGGGAGATGAACATTTAAATGCGATGGAAAAAGGGAGGTGGGAACGGCAGATGTGCGGAAGGGGCACAAAATGCTAAGTTGGAAATGATTGAATGGGGACAAAATGGGAAAGGGACAAACAAAGGGGGACAAATTTCAAATTCATTGAAGGGCCAAAAGTCGATGAGAGGAGTAGGAGGGGGAATGTGTTGGGATGAATGCCGGGACAAAAACATGTCACAAGGCCCGGGGACATTTGACCATTTTGTGGCTTTATTTGACTTTTGACCTTTCTGTGGCTTATTGGGCAATTTTGACCTAGCACCGAATGCTCTATGTATTTTTGAAGCTTTCTTTAAGCCATGTTCAGCGATTTAATAACTGGCCGAAAAATTAAAGTAGAAGAAAATTTACGTTGAATCTGAACAGGTTAAGAGTTTAGACCATGTAAAAATAAAGTGGTTCAATATAAATAATGATTAAAAAATATGTCATTAACAATTCCTTCAAATATAACAAACCAAGTTTATTTTTCTGTTTTTGTCATCAGTCAAAAAAACAATGTCAATCATAGAATTAAATTTTCTCGAGTTT
>JBDPZO010000458.1:0-12986 GCA_039877585.1 Heterodera filipjevi | reverse complement strand
CTTCAAGATGTTCATCAGTTTCTGCATCAACAGCGTACCTATACGCTGTTCAAACCGCGAAAGAACAAATACCATAGGCTTCGAACTGTACCCAGCGGACTGCATACGGACTGGCAATGTGATTTGTGCATTATGGATGCGCTAAAACAACATAACGATGGCTACCGTTATATTTTGGTGTGCATCGATGTGCTGAGCCGCCAGATTTACACGGCTGGTCAGGGCTGGGCGAATTCAACGAAAGACCCGAAACAAAATTCAAAACGAAACTAAATTTTTTTCGAAACTCGTAACGCGAATTCGAAACGCAAAAACCCGAAATCTTTGAAATGAAACCAAATAAAAAAATTTTAGTTAGATTTTTTTGTCATCATATTTTCAAACTTTCGGCGTTTTATCCGAAACGCGAAATTCAAAACGCAAAAACCCAAAATTTTTGAAATTTTCGGAACGCCCCACCTGCTCCGGGTCCGGCTTTTTTCCGCGTCTGACCATTGATGAGAATTGGATTGAATTGGTCGGCCTTCTCTCTCTCTCTCTCTTCAATTGGCTTTGCATTCCATTATCGTTTTGTTGATCACTCATATTCATCATCGAATTTTTCTTCTTCTTTGTCTCTCTTTCTCTCTCTCTCTCTCATACGTTTTCAAGTCCCATCTAACGGCGTTAAAACTTTCTATACCCGTTTTCAATAATTTTCAATATTTTGGATTTATGTTAATATTTCAATATTTATCAATATTTTTGTTTTGGCATTATATCAATATTTTATGTCCATATTTTGCCATTTTTGGAAAACGCAATAAAACGAAAAATACCTCCCTAAAAATTTTTTGGAAAATTATCAAAAAATCCCCTCAAAAATAAAAAAAAATACAAATTTTTTCTAAAATTCTTCCCAATTTTTTTTTTTTATATTTCTGTCAATAATAGATATCGAATGCGTTTTTCACCCCAAAATTTGGAAATGTGTCTCATTGCTATTTCAACCAATAATAGATTTTTTTTTCAAAAGATTTGCCTTCGATTTGGAAAAATTAATGTCAATATTTTTTGAAATTTATATCAATATTTCTGGATTTTTGGTCAATATTTTATGTCAATATTTCGCGATTTTATACCAATATTTTTACACACCCTAGTGATCACTTATAAGTGAGAGAGAGAAACTGCCTCCAACTGCTCCATGTTCATGGAAAAACTCTGGGCCCATCATACACATTTAATTGTGGCAACAATGAGCATCACCATCCGCCCGCGGGGGAGGGGCGGATGGATATGTCATTTTTGAACAGCCATCAAAGCAGCCCACCCCTCCGGGTCCGGCTTTTCCGGCGGCAGATCATTGATGAGAAAATTGGATTGAATGGGTCGGACTTTCTCCTCTCTCTTCAATTGGCTTTGCATTCCATTATCGTTTTGTTGATCATTCATATTCATCATCGAATTTTCCCTCTTTGTTATTTTGTCCCTCTTTCTCTCTACCCCTCGATTTATTACATTTATCAATTTGTCCCTCTCTCTATCTCTCTATCTCATACGTTTTCAACCCTCATCTAACGGTTTTTTAAACTGTCCAGCCAAATCAAATCTTCCTTACTATAAAGTAGAGTAGCACGGGACCGGGGCTTTTGGCAAAAACTGGGACCGGGGCTTTCCGGGCCAAGAAAACCCGGGACCGGGGCCCCCGATTTTCAACCGGGACCGGGACTAAACCAGGACTTTTTTGAAGCAATTTTTTTTTAAAATGAAAAAATTTTCTTATGAATTTTCATTTCAATTCCCGTTTCATCTTCAATCACTTTTCAATTATCAAAATAAATGGAGAAAGTAATTCATTAAGTCTAAATGAACCCTTATCCTCCTAGTTTACCCAGGGTTCCGATATGAAAATTTCAAAGTCAGAACATTCAGTCCCAAAAACCAGAACATTTTTGAAAAATGATGCGCAGATTACTGTAAATCAATTTATCGAAGTAAATGAGTATTAAATAGAGACCGGACAAAACAATTAATTGATCAAAAAAATCAATTAATTGGAGCAATAAATTCATCAATTAATTGATCGATTAATTGATTGATGAAAATTGTCAATAATCAAAAAATGGAAATTTCAATAAAAGGATCAATTAATCGATCAATTAATTGATTGACCCGAGCTCTAATCAATATGAGTGGCAATTCAATACAAAACAATTAATTGATCAATAAAAATCAATTAATTGGACCAATACAATAGTCAATTTATTGATCAATTAATTGATTGATAAAAATTGTCAATAATCAAAAAAGGGGAATTTCAATAAAATGAGCAATTAATCGATCAATTAATTGGTTGATCCAGGTTTCCGATCTCTAGTATTAAATATCATATTTTTCATGACCCATAATCATTTTGAGCAATTTGAGACTGGAAATAAGCAATTCGTACATTTCGCAGCAAGTTTTTTAGCTGTTGGGTTTTGAAAAGTCATTAAATTTTAATTTTGAAAAAGGAAAGGTCGGCGGTGCCGATAGGCGCCACCGGGGAAAAATTTTGAAAATTTGTGTACCATTTGTTAACAGATTTTGAGCGAAACTTTCAATTTTTGGAGAATTTATTCGAGAAGTTTTAAGCTAAAAGGGATCCGGCATGGTAAATTTTTTCGAAAATAAATGAAATTTAAAAGAAAATTGTTAAAAATTGATAATTTATGAGTTATAACAGGTTGGATCAATGATCACACCCCTTACTGGACAATATTATCATGATAGTTATTTTTTTATCACGAATAAAAGCATTCTTTTTTGAATTTCTGATCAAGATTAGGCAATTACATTGTATGTTTTATATTTTGTTATAGCCTGCAGCCATATCAAAATTCCGGTGCAAAAAAAATATCCGAAAATGAATTCCGGTGCTTAAAAAAGATGAATCAGCAACAAACAAAAGACAATTTTTTTTTTAAGAGACTACCCAATCTCAAGAAATCACTGAGTTACCAAGACTCTCTCACAAAGCCAACTAAACTGTCTGTTCCCATTAGTGCTGTTTGTGTCAATGCGCTCCAATCGCTTTTCCCCTCTTCCTCCTCCAATGTGCCTTCCTAGCATCAGTTCGGGTCGTCTGTGTTCCATTCTTCTTCACCGGCTACTGCTGCTTTCTGTGTTTCCAACTTTGTTTCTTTTGCCTGTCTCTGCTGCTTATCATTCCTCAAAAGTAGGAAGAGGGTTATGACTCATCGTGGCCCGGATTGTCGGGAGTCGACAATAGGGATATCAATAGGGTCGGTTTCAGGAAATTCTTTGAAACCGAACCGAAACCGGCCATCATTTAAACGAACCGATAACCGAAATTAAATTTTCTCCGTTTTTCGGTTCGGTTCGGTTTTAAACCAAAAAAACCTAGGGGTCGGAATCGGGGAAAGACCAAAAAATGGGGGATTCAGGGGGGAGAAATTGTTGGGGTTGGATGGTCTGGATTCGGGAATAGGCGTACCCTGTGGTCGGGGAATAGCAAAAAAAAAGAAGGGTCCTCCGAGCGGGAATGGCCCCAAAAGTCAGGGACTCGAGCTTGGGCTCGCATCCTAATCAAAAGCATTACAGCAGCAACAACAAGAACAACAGGATATGTTATTGTACAAACGCAGTGAAAGACATTGCTCGGCAGGCAACTTCTGCAAGGAGGAAGATTTCTTTCACTATTACGGCTGCAGTTACGGCATTTGTGACTTTCATCTTCAGGTCAATTTGCCGTTTGGGTTCTAAGAGGATTTTGGGTTGATAGGAAAATCCCGGAATTTTAAACCAAATACTATATTCGTAATCACTAATCAACGACCTGAAACTTTTGGAAAACCTTTTAGGGCTTAAAAAATTTGTCAAAAATAAAAAGGGCCACCCTTAGGACCGTATCAGCCCTTTTGAAGTCGGAATCAAAATTTGTAGGAATTCACAAAATGCTAAGGCTTTTTTGTTTTAAATTTTAGCCTTGGCTTTATGTGCTCATCGCGCTCATTGTGCTCTGTTTTCTGTTATCAGTGCTCGTTTCACTGATCAATTGCGTTTGTTGTCGTGATTAATTGATCAAATAACATTAAACAATACATACAATGGACAACACTGCCCTACAAAGTGTTGGCTTCTAATAAAATGAATTAATTTAATATGACAATTACAAAAAAAAAAAAAAAAAGTTTAAATTGAAAAAATAGAATTTTAGTTAGTCGTTATTTTGGGGCCACATCAAATTTTATGTAAATAATTGGATAAATCAGTTTCCAGTAATCTCCACAAATTATCCATTTAAAAAATTATGCTACGCTAACTAACTTCATTCCTGGTAATCCCTGGTACACATATAACATGTACTACATTTACACTGGGAAAAATTGCTGTTTTAATTACTTTTACCACATTTGCTCATTCATTGATGATTGTTTCGCCTCTTTGCTTTTGGCGTTTAAATGTAAGCCCTCTGGCGGCGGGGCTTTTCTCGTCAAAAGTGCAGCTGTCGGATCGATCTGCTGTTGATGCTGCTGCTGCCTTTTCCTCTTCAGTGATGATCACTTTAGTTCATGTGGCCCACCATTTCGTTAGTCTGTTCTCTCTGCACTTCGTCAGCAGCGGCGGAAGTGCTTCCTTCTCCTCCTCCATTCATTTCACATAACGGCCCGCCCATACAGCAATAAAGAACATCATCAAAGTGCGGTGCCGTTTATTCCATCATAGAGTTCATGAGCCGAAATTGAGAAAAATGGGCTCGGAATTGGCGGATAGGAAAACCGGGTTTGGGACTCACACGAGGTCAGGTTTTGGTTTCAGGGTCTTCATTGAAATACAGAGCAGCAGCCTGGGAAAATTATTGGGACCTATACGTTCAATTCATTTAATACATTTGTTTTTTTTTTTTGGGATGGCTACAATGTCCGGTATTGGAAAATTTTGTCATGGAATCCGATTTCTCATTTTTTTCAAATTTTAAAACATTTTCTTAAAAATTTAGTAAAACCCCTTTTTTACCTTTACATCAACTGATATGCAAATCGGTCGGCAACAAGTCAAACGGATGGACAACAGTGACCAATTTGCCTCTTCCTCCTCCTCCCTATGCACAAATTGTCCCGTGGTCAGTTCGCTGCTGCCAACCGCAGAATCTGTCGTCCTCCTAATTGCGCCGGCCCCGTCAATAGGCCGCTTCTCCTCCCATTTGTACTTTCGATATTCCTCCTCTTTCTCCTCTTTGTGTGCTTGGCAGAAGCACGTAAAAGCAGCCATCATTATAAAGTAGGAAAACATTTATAAACGGTATAAATTGGTAATTACCGATTTTTTCCCAAAATAATCGGTAATCGGTAAATTTATCGGATTTTTACCAATTTCGATGGAAAATTGTAAATCGGTAAACCGAAAATTTATCGGTAAAATTTACCGATTTTTACCGCGGTAAATTTTACGGTGCCGAACAGTACTTTATATAATTAAAAATCTCCTCTCTTTCACTATTGTTTGCCTCTCGATTTTTTTTTTTTGTCATTTTCCTGGGAGTTCGGGATGTTTCGGGTTATTTACAAAAATGAAACATTGTTCTTTGCCCGGAAGCTGTGCCGAATCTTTTTTTGAAATACCCGTCCCGAAATCTGGACACGACTTTTTTTTCGACCTGCCCGTAACATCCCTGCTGTTCAAAAAAGGGCTACAAAACTGGCACATTGCCCGAGGCATAACAATTTTCAAATTTAATTTCCGAAAAAAGCCTCAACTCCCATTAACCCGAATTGGTCTTCTATTGAAAGGTAACGGCTGCAGAAGATCCCGTAGTTCATCATGAGAAGTCGGCTGCACTTAAACAGCAGACAGGCTTGCCCCAATCAGCTGCCACGACAACGGAAACAAAGGTATTTGCGCAACTTTTCAACACTGCCATGGTGCCCATGAATCTGAATCCCTGGCCTTTTTGTATCTGCCCGACCACCGACAGGACATGCCCGTCTTCGACATTCATAATCCGCTGACAACCTATCCCTGGCCATTGTACCTATTATTACGATGCCATTGGTTCCGGACTCCGATTTTTTTTGTTCATTCAAGCCCCAGACAATCTCGCCCTCCCGAAAGTCTTGGGGAGCACCCGATTTTTCCTAGATTTTCCCAAAACGCTTCTGCTCGTTTTAATGAAATTTCTTTACGACTTTTTGTTTTTAATTACCTAATTAATTACGTGAGTTATTAAAGGGCCAGAGGACAGCACAAAGACAACAACAGCAGCATCAACAGCAGCACAACAAGCAGCTCGAGGAGTTCTCCATTGAAGATGTGGACGAGGAACAAATTGACCAAATCCTTAGGGATACCGCCAAAAATTTGGTGGTATTCTTCTGTAAGCGAATTATTTGCAGGGATGCGATTTTCAGGGGTTCAGACATTTGCACGGATAACTTCGCCAATGTCCAAAACCTGTTTTGACTTTAGCATTTATCAATTCAAAATCATAAAATAGTATTTCGGGTTATCCCTTTACAAAAGTTATCATTTTTTGGACTGATAAATGTTAAATTTGCAATGGATCTTAGACATATATAGGCGTATATCCGGGCCGCAAAGGTGAGGTAACTGATTTTCTCTAGAAATCGGGCATTTGCCGATTTTTTGGAAAAACGTATGGGTTTTGATGTCGTGTGCCTATTTTTAAGGGTTTTTTGTGCTCATATCCCAGCGATATGGAAATTTTTAGACGATGGCCGTGCAAAATGTCCCCAATGTGGAATAGCTTTATCAGAAGTGGAAGAAATAGATGACGATATCGAGGCGACCGGGTATATTGAGGTGAATTTAATTTTCGAAGGTTAGGGTAATGCCGATTTCGAGTCACGAAATAAGTCTCGAGTTAGCAAATCTTCGGCATACTGCCCCATTAGCGACGTGAAGGGGCGTTTCCAAAATCCGCCATTTTTACAGAGTCATAACTTTTCTCAGAAACAATTAAATTAAATTCTTTTTAGGTATTTTCCGATAGCATTTAGGAGCTCTATTAGCTAGGTATTTCCAAAAATATCATTAACCCAGGAAGTTCCGAGTCACCAGAAACTTCCCACCCCGAAACCCGGTCCTACATTTTTCCCGAACCGAAACATCCCAGAAACGCACCATTAACAGGAGGAGGGGGTCAAGCCCAATCTCTCCCATTGTTCTCTAATTGTCTGCTCTGTTATCTTCCCACTTTCTCTAGCCGATATTCATTCATAGGTTGTGAAGACGGACGACCGACGCGTGGCACGTGAATGCGGCGTCAGCACCTTTCCCTCGTTGGTGTACTTCCGACGGAACAAACCGATTCTGTACGACGGTGACTTTACCGATTCAACCAATGTTCTGCGATGGCTTCGAGCCCATGATGAAGTGGCAACTTGGTGAGTGATCTAAGAAAACAGGGAACGATTACGGTATAGGTCAAATATCGGGCGAATCATTTTTGATCCTAAAATCGGCTAAAAAATCGGGGTTTCACATAGAACTGGATGTGAGCCTTTAGGTTATAAAACCCGTTGAAACACTTTTTTAGACTAAAATTTTTATTGCTTCTGAAAAGTGCTCTATGATTTATTATTAATATATTCATAAATATCTATGTTCTTGGGACCGTTTACTATGACTAGGACTACGACTTTTAGACTCTAAAAACCGTTTTAAAAATTTTCCAAGCTTTATCTTTGTTACTTGTCATTTCGTGCACTAATCAAAAAATTTGTTATTTTCATATTTATTTAAAACTAACTGATTTCGGCACTTTTTTTAGTTGGGAATTTTTGATTAACGAAAATTTAGGGGTATACTTTTAAAAGCAATATGCCCTAAAAAAAACTCGAAAATTGCTACAGAATGGCACTTAAAATAAGTTTTCCTGCTCCTTAGGAGCTAATTGTCAGCAGGAAAAATAGGTTTATTCCTAAAAAAAAAAATTTAGCCCTAATTATGACAATTCTTTAAAATGTGATTTTTCATGCCAAAGGGATCTTACTGATGACAATTTTGAGTGGCGCACGATTCGCATTCGCCCGACGAAGGCGCGTTGGATTGGCTGGTCATGTTTTATGACTCGGAGGAATTGGATTGCAACGCATTTGTTGCAATGTTTGAGACAGTGGCTCACAGGTGAGGAGAGGAATTGTGCTTGAGTTTACCATGTTTTTGAATCTCGAAAAGAATTAGAAAGCTCCAAAGCATCCGATAGCTATTGTTTAGCTCTATTAGTTTTCCAAATAACACAAAATTCTTTTAAGTTTTAAGAAGTATAGCCAAAAAAGCGCAAAAAAAAATTTTGGCTTTATTTTTCCTTAAATTAGTAAAATTTTCTGGAATATGGATAGTTAGCAGGGGTCGGGGTTGTTTCGGCCCCCACGTTTCGGCCCCCACGATTCGGCCCCGGGCACGTTTCGGCCCCGGGGTCGTTTCGGCCCCAAGCCAAAAAAAGCAAAAATAAAATAAAGTTGTCAAAAAAAAATTGTTTTTTTTCAAACAGGGGCCCCCTAAGCCTAGGCCTACGCAAGCCGAAGCTTAGGTTGGTGTTTTTTTCGAGGTATCCTTCAGGTTTGGTGTAATAGACAATTGATTTACCAGTATTTTAAAGAAACCTATGCGTAAAGTTCATTTTTTTGAAATTTTCAAAATTAGGTTAAGGTTAAAAAAATTCAAAAAAATTTTTTTTGGTTTTCGAAAATTTTTTAAAATTTTTTTGAAAATCAAACTCTATTTTTTAAGTTTGAAGTTGGATTTCAAAAAAGTAGGGTCAAATTTAAAAAAGGTTTCGAATACTAAGGAAAAAAATCACACTGATTTTTTGAAAACTTAACCCTAAATTTTTGAACCCCTAGTTTTTCAAAAAAAAAAACTAGGTTGAAAAAAAATTTGGGTACTATTTTTCTATTTTTTCTATTTTTAGCATGGGGCCGAAACGACCCCGGGGCCGAAACGTGGAGGCCGAAACATGGGGGCCGAAACGTGGGGGCCGAAACGAGCCTGGCCCGTTAGCAGGGGTGGGACGCGGACCGCGACCCCCGTATCGCAGCGTTTTTTTTTCCGCGATTTGCGTATCGCGACCGCGGCAAAGTTCAACCGCGACCGCGATTCGCGGCGTTTTTTTTCCGCGATTCGTGTATCGCGACCGCGATTCGCGGCATTTTTGTTTAAAAAAGTTATTTTGAAGCAATGTTTTTTGCTAAAAATCCGCGACCGCGATACCGCGTATCGCGGCTTTTTTTTTCCCGCGACCGTGGGATTTTTTCGTCCGCGTCCCACCCTTGATAGTTAGTAGACCCAACTAATAGCTACCGGATGATACCAAGATTAAACCGCAATCGCGGCATCTTCGGACTAATGCCCTGTCATTCTGACCTCGATAAATGACATCCAACATCAACCCTGATTCGTGGTTCATATCGAACCCTGATATAGAATAGTTTTATCATGGTCACCTTTGGTCTGACTCCGATTCTTCCAACCCGGGTCCGAAATCAGTACTCCGACGGGTATGTCCTCTGAATTCACATAAAACAATAATATGCTTACAGATTGAGAGGCCTTGTTCACGCTGGAAAAGTGGATACTTCTGTCAGTGATGATGTAACAGAACGGTTCCGAATTGACGAAACCCAATGTCCCACCTTTTTATTGTAAGTTTTCCAATTTACAGTACCATGGTTCTTTACAGAGGCGGCTAAGCTACTGTTGCCTTTCTTGTTTTAGCTTTAGAGAGTTCGAAAGGGGACTTACGTGTCGGGAGTAATTTATCGGCTACCGGTCCGAAGGTTGAATAGGAAAAAAAGTCTCTTAAAGTCGAATGAAAAAGCCGAATTTCCTTCATTTTATGACATTGGATTTTAAAAAAAAAGCTTCCAATGACTAAAATTATGTTCAACAGATTCCATCGTGGCAAATTTTTTCGTTACAATGAGCCGGCAAAAGATGTGCTTGGCCTAACCGCATTTGCACTGCACAAATACAAGGAGCAGCGTGGCCACCGTGTGCCGGAACCGCCCACTGTGTTGGAACATTTTTATGAACACGTGAAGGAACGGATGGGCGATGCAATTGTAAGTTATTGATGAATGGGCAGGGGACAGTTGGTTATGTGGTCTTATGGGTATAGCGAATTGTAAACTGCGGACCACACAAAACAAAGCATGATTCGAAACATTTGAAAATTCGTCCTTTGTTAAATAAATTATGTTTTATGAGTTTATATGGGATTTCCCTTTATTTCTAGCATATGTCAGTTTGTTGAACCGCAGTTTACGCGGTCTGCATTTTTTCGTCAATCAAATAACATGAGGCGGGACCACTCATTCTATTTAAAAGGGGCTATTTAGCAATAAAAAAAAAGGATGCAAATTGTTCAACAGGAGGACAACCAGAAATTGACTGCAATTTGTGTTGGCGGTGCCATTGTATTCATTGGCATTTTGTTGCTCATCAAAGCGTATCGAATTCGGAAGGAACAACAGGCGGCGGTTGATGGCAAAAAAGGAAGCTGAAGTTGACTGACCCTTTTCTATGTTGGTTCATTTGAGACTGGACAGGATTCGGGATCTTGACAGGATTTTCCATGATGTGATCCTGACAAGACGAGGAAAAATATTAGCATCATCTTAATCCCGACATCTTGACTTGGGTTTCAATATGATGTACCCTGACCCAAAATTTCTCATAGAATTTGAATTAATGCCCAAAAACCTTTACTAAAGCTAAAAATTTTAACGCAGAAATGCAATTTTGAGCCCCTTTCTTCATAATTAATAACCGAATAAAATTTATATAATAGAAAAGACTAAATTTATCGCTCAAACCATTCTTTGAAGCCAAAATTTAAAGTTTACAAATGCCATATTAAATTTCCGCACTTTTTCTTTTATTTTCAAATTCATTCATCAGCCTTCCATATGTCCGGACCGCCTTGGGCACCAACAGAGCTCGAAGCATTATCATGTTGACCTCCAGTTTTTGCCTAAAGCATAAATGGGCTCCCGCTGCTAATTTAGGGAATGTATTGAAAAGTTACTGTATGAATCGGGTATTTGACACGTACCCAAATCCTATTACTGTATAATACTGTAGCTATTTTTCGACTTCCACTACAGTATAAATTTGGAGGTATGATACAGTTATGGTATGTAACAGAAGGGATTATTTTCCACCTGCTCAGATTCCATTTGCTGCTGTTCCAAAAGGCGTAATTTTTCTGCGTTTTCTGACTGCATTTTTTCTAACTTTTCTAAAGTCACTGATTTCAATGGGATCAACTTCGGTTTGCAATATGCCGGAAGCATAAATTCCTGTGAAATGTTGTTAGGCTTTAATCAAACAAAACTTTTATTTCCAATTCAATTTAATAAAATCTAAACCTACGAATTTGCATTCATTATTATTTTTAAATAACAAATATTTAGTAATTTCGAATTTGAAAATTTAAAAGCGATTTATGGTGAATAATATTATACCATAAATATATTTTCTAGCCGAGAACATGTCGATATTCTCTTAATATTGAAAAATAGAGAACACCTGTTGATAGACATGCCCATGCAGTGGCCATAATATTTCTTTCACTGGCGGGTCATCTGCCGTGCTCAATTGGCATGAGTTCCCAACACTTTCCGCTGATTGTGGATTCATTTTAATGATCAGCAGAAATTTGACAATATATTGATAAAACCTTTCCTTAAATTTTTACATTGGTGATAGGTTATACATACTGTAAATTCGTGATCGAGATTTATAACGGATACCACCAATCCGGGATTGCCTGAATTCAGTCGAGATCCCAATCCCGCCGGTTATTGTTTAGAAAATATCTTTTTTTGTAATTTATTTCGTCATATCACAAGAATTTTCCATGGCAACACCACAGGAAAAACATCATTAAAGTGCGATAAACCATGAAAAAAGCTCTTTTGGGTAATTAATGAATAGAGAAAATGGCATTTCAAGAATCTGAAAAAAACTTGGGAAATATTAAGCTTAAGTACGCGTCAATCCAACTAAAATATGTACTGTATTCTTAATTATTCCGTCTTAGCCATTTCGTCGCGTTCCGTTGGTTGGAATTTTCATTCCCGAGTTTTATTTTGTCGCATTTTGTATGGCGACCAATTGAGAAACTATGTACCTTGACGAACCTATCCCTCAAATAGGGTCTTATACAGGGTTCCCATCTGCCGAGATCTATTTCAAAGTACAGCCAACGCGATTTCAAAGTACATAAAGGGGAAAATTTGTGAATTCAAAGTCACCCAAAATTTATCATTTGCATTAAAAACTCGTTAATTTTATTGATTTTTTCACCAAGCGGGGGGGGGGGGCGGAGGTGGTGCCGATGGTGATGTGACATTTGCGCCGCAGACACTTGCGCCGCGACAGTTGCGCCGCAGACACTTGCGCCGCCCAGCCAAAGTGACACTTGCGCCGCCGACACTTGCGCCGCGACACTTGCGCCGCCGACACTTGCGCCGCTGCCATTTGCGCCGCCGACACTTGCGCCGCGACAGTTGCGCCGCAGACACTTGCGCCGCCCAGCCAAAGTGACACTTGCGCCGCCGACATTTGCGCCGCCCCCCCCCCCCCCCTATTTTGACATAAGCGAAACAAACATATACTAATTTTTAACAACGCAACAAAATTAATATCTTCAACAATATTCTAATCCCATCCTTCGAATCCCTTCATCCCCACACGGTATTGCAATGCATGAATATGTCGGATCAAATCATCGTCATTTTTTTCTTCTTTCGCGTCATAAGCAATTACCAATTGCCTAATAGCTGAGTCATTTTCGACGTATTTTTTAAGACGTGGTCGATCGGCAATGCCCCTTGTCTGATCAATTTCGAAAGGCCGAACACGATTGTTTTGATATTCCTCTTCATCTTTCATTGCCTTTATGAATCTGACATAATAATTTTAAGTGGGATTTTCCGAAAATTTATCTAATTAAGTTTAATATAAAATTCTTTAAA
>JBDPZO010000457.1:0-54566 GCA_039877585.1 Heterodera filipjevi | reverse complement strand
AAGTTACGCTAACGTCTATCATTGCTTAAAAAATTTTTATCACTAAATGTAAAGCCTATTTACCCCAGTGGGTATCCTAGTGGGGGGCACTTGGTTTGGGCTTAAAAAAATTTAAATTCATATCTCAGCTCCCAGGGGCCGATCGCGGGAAATTTCGCAGAATACGTATAAGACATCCCCTGAAAACTGGGAATTTATTCTATTTTTTGTCCACCCTTACCCCAGTGGTCCAATTTTGGAGGGCACTTTTAAAAAATTAAAAATTCATATCTCAGCTTCCAGTGGGTCGATTCTTATGAATTTTTGCAGGATGTCATCCGGACAAGAACTGGTAGCTCCCAGTTAAAGCTAACGTCTATCAGCTTAAAAAATTTTTATCGCAATAAATGTAAAGCCTATTACCCAGTGGGGATCTAGTGGGGGGCACTTTGGTTGGGCTAAAAAATTTAATTTCATCTCAGCTCCAGTGGGGCGATCGCGGTGAAATTCGCAAGTATACGAATAAGCATCCCTGAAAAAAATGGGAATTTAATTCCTATTTTTTTGTCCACCCTTTACCCCAGTGGTCCTTTTGGAGGGCACTTGTTTGGGCTTAAAAAAATTAAAAATTCATATCTCAGCTTCAGTGGGCCGATCGCGGTGAAATTTCGCAGAATACGTATAAGAACAAGCCTAACCATCCCTGAAAAACTGGGAATTTAATTCATATTTTTGTCCCACCCTTTACCCCAGTGGTCCAATTTGGGGGCGACTTTTAAACAATTTAAAATTCATATCTCAGCTTCCAGTGGGCCGATCGCGGTGATGAAATTTCGCAAGAATACGTATAAGAACAAGCCTAACCTCCCTGAAAAACTGGGAATTTAATCCTATTTTTTGTCCCACCTTTACCCCAGTGGTCCAATTTTGGAGGGCACTTTTAAAAAATTTAAAAATTTCATATCTCAGCTTCCAGTGGGCCGATCGCGGTGGAATTTCGCGAGAATAGTATAAGACAAGCCGAAACCTTCCTGAAAAAAATGGGAATTTAATTCCTATTTTTTTGTCCCACCCTTACCCCAGTGGTCCAATTTTGGAGGGCACTTTTAAAAAATTAAAATCATCATCTCTGCTCCCAGTGGGCCGATCGCGGGGAAATTTCGCCAAATACGTATAGAACAAGCCAACCATCCCTGAAAAACTGGGAATTTAATTCTCTATTTTTTTGTCCCACCCTTTACCCCAGTGGTCCAATTTGGAGGGCACTTTTAAACAATTAAAAATTATATCTCGCTTCCAGTGGGCCGATGCGGTGAAATTTCGCGAGATACGTATAAGAACAAGCCTAACCATCCTGAAAAAGGAATTTAATTCCGATTTTTTGTCCCACCTTTTACCCCAGTGGTTCCAAGTTTGGAGGGCACTTTTAAACAATTTAAAAATTCATATCTCAGCTCCCGTGGGCGATCGCGGTGAAATTTCGCAAGAATACGTATAAGAGACAAGCCTAACCATCCCTGAAAAAACGTGAATTTATTCCATTTTTTGTCCCACCCTTACCAGTGGTCCCCTTTTGAGGGCACTTTTGGTTTGGGCTTAAAAATTTAAAAATTCATATCTCAGCTTCCAGTGGGCCGATCGCGGTGAAATTTCGCGAGAATACGTATAGAACAAGCCTAACCTTCCCTGAAAAAATGGGAATTTAATTCCTATTTTTTGTCCCACCCTTTACCCCAGTGGGGTATCCAATTTGGAGGGCACTTTTTTAAAAAATTTAAAAATTCATATCTCAGCTTCCAGTGGGCCGATCGCGGTGAAATTTCGCAAGAATACGTATAAGAACAAGCCTAACCTCCCTGAAAAACTGGGAATTTAATTCCTATTTTTTTGTCCCACTCTTTACCCCAGTGGTCCCCTTTTGGAGGGCACTTTGGTTTGGGCTTAAAAAATTTAAAAATTCATATCTCAGCTTCCAGTGGGCCGATCGCGGTGAAATTTCGCGGAGAAGACGTATAAGAACAAGCCTAACCATCCCTGAAAAACTGGGAATTTAATTCCTATTTTTTTGTCCCCACCCTTGACCCCAGTGGTCCAATTTTGGAGGGCACTTTTAAAAATTTTAAAAATTCATATCTCTGCTCCCAGTGGGCCGATCGCGGTGAAATTTCGCGAGAATACGTATAAGATCAAGCCTAACCTTCCCTGAAAAACTGGGAATTTAATTCCTATTTTTTTGTCCCCCCTTTACCCCATGGTCCAAGTTTGGAGGGCACTTTTAAACAATTTAAAAATTCATATCTCAGCTTCCAGTGGGTCGATTCTTATGAATTTTGCGAGGATGTCATCCGGACAAGAACTGGTAGCTTCCAAGGTAAAGCTAACGTCTATCATTGCTTAAAAAATTTTTATCGCACTAAATGTAAAGCCTATTACCCCAGTGGGGTATCCTAGTGGGGGGCACTTTTGGTTTGGGCTTAAAAAATTTAAAATTCATATCTCAGCTCCCAGTGGGCCGATCGCGGTGAAATTCGCAAGAATACGTATAAGCATCCCTGAAAACTGGGAATTTATTCCTATTTTTTTGTCCTACCCCTTTACCCAAGTGGTCCAATTTTGGAGGGCACTTTTAAAAAATTTAAAATTCATATCTCTGCTCCCAGTGGGCCGATCGCGGTGAAATTTCGCGAGAATACGTATAAGAACAAGCCTAACCTTCCCTGAAAAACTGGGAATTTAATTCCTATTTTTTTGTCCCACCCTTTACCCAAGTGGTCCAATTTTGGAGGGCACTTTTAAAAAATTTAAAAATTCATATCTCTGCTCCCAGTGGGCCGATCGCGGTGAAATTTCGCGAGAATACGTATAAGAACAAGCCTAACCTTCCCTGAAAAACTGGGAATTTAATTCCTATTTTTTTGTCCCACCCTTTACCCCAGTGGTCCAATTTTGGAGGGCAAAATTCCCAGTTTTTCAGGGATGCTTATACGTATTCTTGCGAAATTTCACCGCGATCGGCCCACTGGGAGCTGAGATATGAAATTTTAAATTTTTTAAGCCCAAACCAAAAGTGCCCCCCACTAGGATACCCCACTGGGGTAAATAGGCTTTACATTTAGTGCGATAAAAATTTTTTAAGCAATGATAGACGTTAGCTTTAACTTGGGAGCTACCAGTTCTTGTCCGGATGACATCCTCGCAAAAATTCATAAGAATCGACCCACTGGAAGCTGAGATATGAATTTTTAAATTTTTTAAAAGTGCCCTCCAAAATTGGACCACTGGGGTAAAGGGTGGGACAAAAAAATAGGAATTAAATTCCCAGTTTTTCAGGGATGCTTATACGTATTCTTGCGAAATTTCACCGCGATCGGCCCACTGGGAGCTGAGATATGAAATTTTAAATTTTTTAAGCCCAAACCAAAAGTGCCCCCCACTAGGATACCCCACTGGGGTAAATAGGCTTTACATTTAGTGCGATAAAAATTTTTTAAGCAATGATAGACGTTAGCTTTAACTTGGGAGCTACCAGTTCTTGTCCGGATGACATCCTCGCAAAAATTCATAAGAATCGACCCACTGGAAGCTGAGATATGAATTTTAAATTTTTAAAAGTGCCCTCCAAAATTGGACCACTGGGGTAAAGGGTGGGACAAAAAATAGGAATTAAATTCCCAGTTTTTCAGGGATGGTTAGGCTTGTTCTTATACGTATTTTGCGAAATTTCACCGCGATCGGCCCACTGTAAGCTGAGATATGAATTTTTAAATTTTTTAAGCCCAAACCAAAAGTGCCCTCCAAAAGGGGACCACTGGGGTAAAGGGTGGGACAAAAAAATAGGAATTAAATTCCCAGTTTTTCAGGGATGGTTAGGCTTGTTCTTATACGTATTCTTGCGAAATTTCACCGCGATCGGCCCACTGGAAGCTGAGATATGAATTTTTAAATTGTTTAAAAGTGCCCTCCAAAATTGGACCACTGGGGTAAAAGGTGGGACAAAAAAATAGGAATTAAATTCCCAGTTTTTCAGGGATGGTTAGGCTTGTTCTTATACGTATTCTCGCGAAATTTCACCGCGATCGGCTCACTGTAAGCTGAGATATGAATTTTTAAATTTTTTAAGCCCAAACCAAAAGTGCCCTCCAAAAGGGGACCACTGGGGTAAAGGGTAGGACAAAAAAATAGGAATTAAATTCCCAGTTTTTCAGGGATGCTTATACGTATTCTTGCGAAATTTCACCGCGATCGGCCCACTGGGAGCTGAGATATGAAATTTTAAATTTTTAAGCCCAAACCAAAAGTGCCCCCCACTAGGATACCCCACTGGGGTAAATAGGCTTTACATTTAGTGCGATAAAAATTTTTTAAGCAATGATAGACGTTAGCTTTAACTTGGGAGCTACCAGTTCTTGTCCGGATGACATCCTCGCAAAAATTCATAAGAATCGACCCACTGGAAGCTGAGATATGAATTTTTAAATTTTTTAAAAGTGCCCTCCAAAATTGGACCACTGGGGTAAAGGGTGGGACAAAAAAATAGGAATTAAATTCCCAGTTTTTCAGGGAAGGTTAGGCTTGTTCTTATACGTATTCTCGCGAAATTTCACCGCGATCGGCCCACTGGGAGCAGAGATATGAATTTTTAAATTTTTTAAAAGTGCCCTCCAAAATTGGACCACTGGGGTAAAGGGTGGGACAAAAAAATAGGAATTAAATTCCCAGTTTTTCAGGGATGAATAGGCTTGTTCTTATACGTATTCTCGCGAAATTTCACCGCGATCGGCCCACTGGAAGCTGAGATATGAATTTTTAAATTGTTTAAAAGTGCCCTCCAAAATTGGACCACTGGGGTAAAGGGTGGGACAAAAAAATAGGAATTAAATTCCCAGTTTTTCAGGGATGGTTAGGCTTGTTCTTATACGTATTCTTGCGAAATTTCACCGCGATCGGCCCACTGGAAGCTGAGATATGAATTTTTAAATTTTTTAAGCCCAAACCAAAAGTGCCCTCCAAAAGGGGACCACTGGGGTAAAGGGTAGGACAAAAAAATAGGAATTAAATTCCCAGTTTTTCAGGGATGCTTATACGTATTCTTGCGAAATTTCACCGCGATCGGCCCACTGGGAGCTGAGATATGAAATTTTAAATTTTTTAAGCCCAAACCAAAAGTGCCCCCCACTAGGATACCCCACTGGGGTAAATAGGCTTTACATTTAGTGCGATAAAAATTTTTTAAGCAATGATAGACGTTAGCTTTAACTTGGGAGCTACCAGTTCTTGTCCGGATGACATCCTCGCAAAAATTCATAAGAATCGACCCACTGGAAGCTGAGATATGAATTTTTAAATTTTTTAAAAGTGCCCTCCAAAATTGGACCACTGGGGTAAAGGGTGGGACAAAAAAATAGGAATTAAATTCCCAGTTTTTCAGGGATGGTTAGGCTTGTTCTTATACGTATTTTGCGAAATTTCACCGCGATCGGCCCACTGTAAGCTGAGATATGAATTTTTAAATTTTTTAAGCCCAAACCAAAAGTGCCCTCCAAAAGGGGACCACTGGGGTAAAGGGTGGGACAAAAAAATAGGAATTAAATTCCCAGTTTTTCAGGGATGGTTAGGCTTGTTCTTATACGTATTCTTGCGAAATTTCACCGCGATCGGCCCACTGGAAGCTGAGATATGAATTTTTAAATTGTTTAAAAGTGCCCTCCAAAATTGGACCACTGGGGTAAAAGGTGGGACAAAAAAATAGGAATTAAATTCCCAGTTTTTCAGGGATGGTTAGGCTTGTTCTTATACGTATTCTCGCGAAATTTCACCGCGATCGGCTCACTGTAAGCTGAGATATGAATTTTTAAATTTTTTAAGCCCAAACCAAAAGTGCCCTCCAAAAGGGGACCACTGGGGTAAAGGGTAGGACAAAAAAATAGGAATTAAATTCCCAGTTTTTCAGGGATGCTTATACGTATTCTTGCGAAATTTCACCGCGATCGGCCCACTGGGAGCTGAGATATGAAATTTTAAATTTTTTAAGCCCAAACCAAAAGTGCCCCCCACTAGGATACCCCACTGGGGTAAATAGGCTTTACATTTAGTGCGATAAAAATTTTTTAAGCAATGATAGACGTTAGCTTTAACTTGGGAGCTACCAGTTCTTGTCCGGATGACATCCTCGCAAAAATTCATAAGAATCGACCCACTGGAAGCTGAGATATGAATTTTTAAATTTTTTAAAAGTGCCCTCCAAAATTGGACCACTGGGGTAAAGGGTGGGACAAAAAAATAGGAATTAAATTCCCAGTTTTTCAGGGAAGGTTAGGCTTGTTCTTATACGTATTCTCGCGAAATTTCACCGCGATCGGCCCACTGGGAGCAGAGATATGAATTTTTAAATTTTTTAAAAGTGCCCTCCAAAATTGGACCACTGGGGTAAAGGGTGGGACAAAAAAATAGGAATTAAATTCCCAGTTTTTCAGGGATGGTTAGGCTTGTTCTTATACGTATTCTTGCGAAATTTCACCGCGATCGGCCCACTGGAAGCTGAGATATGAAATTTTAAATTTTTTAAGCCCAAACCAAAAGTGCCCCCCACTAGGATACCCCACTGGGGTAAATAGGCTTTACATTTAGTGCGATAAAAATTTTTTAAGCAATGATAGACGTTAGCTTTAACTTGGGAGCTACCAGTTCTTGTCCGGATGACATCCTCGCAAAAATTCATAAGAATCGACCCACTGGAAGCTGAGATATGAATTTTTAAATTTTTTAAAAGTGCCCTCCAAAATTGGACCACTGGGGTAAAGGGTGGGACAAAAAAATAGGAATTAAATTCCCAGTTTTTCAGGGAAGGTTAGGCTTGTTCTTATACGTATTCTCGCGAAATTTCACCGCGATCGGCCCACTGGGAGCAGAGATATGAATTTTTAAATTTTTTAAAAGTGCCCTCCAAAATTGGACCACTGGGGTAAAGGGTGGGACAAAAAAATAGGAATTAAATTCCCCAGTTTTCAGGGATGGTTAGGCTTGTTCTTATACGTATTCTCGCGAAATTTCACCGCGATCGGCCCACTGGAAGCTGAGATATGAAATTTTTAAATTGTTTAAAAGTGCCCTCCAAAAATTGGACCACTGGGGTAAAGGGTGGGACAAAAAAATAGGAATTAAATTCCCAGTTTTTCAGGGATGTTAGGCTTGTTCTTATACGTATTCTTGCGAAATTTCACCGCGATCGGCCCACTGGAAGCTGAGATATGAATTTTTAAATTGTTTAAAAGTGCCCTCCAAAATTGGACCACTGGGGTAAAGGGTGGGACAAAAAAATAGGAATTAAATTCCCAGTTTTTCAGGGATGGTTAGGCTTGTTCTTATACGTATTCTTGCGAAATTTCACCGCGATCGGCCCACTGGAAGCTGAGATATGAATTTTTAAATTTTTTAAGCCCAAACCAAAAGTGCCCTCCAAAAGGGGACCACTGGGGTAAAGGGTGGGACAAAAAATAGGAATTAAATTCCCAGTTTTTCAGGGAAGGTTAGGCTTGTTCTTATACGTATTCTTGCGAAATTTCACCGCGATCGGCCCACTGGAAGCTGAGATATGAATTTTTAAATTTTTTAAGCCCAAACCAAAAGTGCCCCCCACTAGGGTACCCCACTGGGGTAAATAGGCGTTACATTTAGTGATAAAAATTTTTTAAGCAATGATAGACGTTAGCTTTAACTTGGGAGCTACCAGTTCTTGTCCGGATGACATCCTTGCAAAAATTCATAAGAATCGGCCCACTGGAAGCTGAGATATGAATTTTTAAATTTTTTAAAAGTGCCCTCCAAAATTGGACCACTGGGGTAAAGGGTGGGACAAAAAAATAGGAATTAAATTCCCAGTTTTTCAGAGATGGTTAGGCTTGTTCTTATACGTAATCGCGAAATTTTACCGCGATCGGCCCACTGGGAGCAGAGATATGAATTTTTAAATTTTTTAAGCCCAAACCAAAAGTGCCCCCCACTAGGGTACCCCACTGGGGTAAATAGGCGTTACATTTAGTGATAAAAATTTTTTAAGCAATGATAGACGTTAGCTTTAACTTGGGAGCTACCAGTTCTTGTCCGGATGACATCCTTGCAAAAATTCATAAGAATCGGCCCACTGGAAGCTGAGATATGAATTTTTAAATTTTTTAAAAGTGCCCTCCAAAATTGGACCACTGGGGTAAAGGGTGGGACAAAAAAATAGGAATTAAATTCCCAGTTTTTCAGAGATGGTTAGGCTTGTTCTTATACGTAATCGCGAAATTTTACCGCGATCGGCCCACTGGGAGCAGAGATATGAAATTTTAAATTTTTTAAGCCCAAACCAAAAGTGCCCCCCACTAGGATACCCCACTGGGGTAAATAGGCTTTACATTTAGTGCGATAAAAATTTTTTAAGCAATGATAGACGTTAGCTTTAACTTGGGAGCTACCAGTTCTTGTCCGGATGACATCCTCGCAAAAATTCATAAGAATCGACCCACTGGAAGCTGAGATATGAATTTTTAAATTTTTTAAAAGTGCCCTCCAAAATTGGACCACTGGGGTAAAGGGTGGGACAAAAAAATAGGAATTAAATTCCCAGTTTTTCAGGGAAGGTTAGGCTTGTTCTTATACGTATTCTCGCGAAATTTCACCGCGATCGGCCCACTGGGAGCAGAGATATGAATTTTTAAATTTTTTAAAAGTGCCCTCCAAAATTGGACCACTGGGGTAAAGGGTGGGACAAAAAAATAGGAATTAAATTCCCAGTTTTTCAGGGATGGTTAGGCTTGTTCTTATACGTATTCTTGCGAAATTTCACCGCGATCGGCCCACTGGAAGCTGAGATATGAAATTTTAAATTTTTTAAGCCCAAACCAAAAGTGCCCCCCACTAGGATACCCCACTGGGGTAAATAGGCTTTACATTTAGTGCGATAAAAATTTTTTAAGCAATGATAGACGTTAGCTTTAACTTGGGAGCTACCAGTTCTTGTCCGGATGACATCCTCGCAAAAATTCATAAGAATCGACCCACTGGAAGCTGAGATATGAATTTTTAAATTTTTTAAAAGTGCCCTCCAAAATTGGACCACTGGGGTAAAGGGTGGGACAAAAAAATAGGAATTAAATTCCCAGTTTTTCAGGGAAGGTTAGGCTTGTTCTTATACGTATTCTCGCGAAATTTCACCGCGATCGGCCCACTGGGAGCAGAGATATGAATTTTTAAATTTTTTAAAAGTGCCCTCCAAAATTGGACCACTGGGGTAAAGGGTGGGACAAAAAAATAGGAATTAAATTCCCAGTTTTTCAGGGATGGTTAGGCTTGTTCTTATACGTATTCTCGCGAAATTTCACCGCGATCGGCCCACTGGAAGCTGAGATATGAATTTTTAAATTGTTTAAAAGTGCCCTCCAAAATTGGACCACTGGGGTAAAGGGTGGGACAAAAAAATAGGAATTAAATTCCCAGTTTTTCAGGGATGGTTAGGCTTGTTCTTATACGTATTCTTGCGAAATTTCACCGCGATCGGCCCACTGGAAGCTGAGATATGAATTTTTAAATTTTTTAAGCCCAAACCAAAAGTGCCCTCCAAAAGGGGACCACTGGGGTAAAGGGTGGGACAAAAAAATAGGAATTAAATTCCCAGTTTTTCAGGGAAGGTTAGGCTTGTTCTTATACGTATTCTTGCGAAATTTCACCGCGATCGGCCCACTGGAAGCTGAGATATGAATTTTTAAATTTTTTAAGCCCAAACCAAAAGTGCCCCCCACTAGGGTACCCCACTGGGGTAAATAGGCGTTACATTTAGTGATAAAAATTTTTTAAGCAATGATAGACGTTAGCTTTAACTTGGGAGCTACCAGTTCTTGTCCGGATGACATCCTTGCAAAAATTCATAAGAATCGGCCCACTGGAAGCTGAGATATGAATTTTTAAATTTTTTAAAAGTGCCCTCCAAAATTGGACCACTGGGGTAAAGGGTGGGACAAAAAAATAGGAATTAAATTCCCAGTTTTTCAGAGATGGTTAGGCTTGTTCTTATACGTAATCGCGAAATTTTACCGCGATCGGCCCACTGGGAGCAGAGATATGAATTTTTAAATTTTTTAAGCCCAAACCAAAAGTGCCCCCCACTAGGGTACCCCACTGGGGTAAATAGGCGTTACATTTAGTGATAAAAATTTTTTAAGCAATGATAGACGTTAGCTTTAACTTGGGAGCTACCAGTTCTTGTCCGGATGACATCCTTGCAAAAATTCATAAGAATCGGCCCACTGGAAGCTGAGATATGAATTTTTAAATTTTTTAAAAGTGCCCTCCAAAATTGGACCACTGGGGTAAAGGGTGGGACAAAAAAATAGGAATTAAATTCCCAGTTTTTCAGAGATGGTTAGGCTTGTTCTTATACGTAATCGCGAAATTTTACCGCGATCGGCCCACTGGGAGCAGAGATATGAATTTTTAAATTTTTTAAGCCCAAACCAAAAGTGCCCCCCACTAGGGTACCCCACTGGGGTAAATAGGCGTTACATTTAGTGATAAAAATTTTTTAAGCAATGATAGACGTTAGCTTTAACTTGGGAGCTACCAGTTCTTGTCCGGATGACATTCTTGCAAAAATTCATAAGAATCGGCCCACTGGAAGCTGAGATATGAATTTTTAAATTTTTTAAAAGTGCCCTCCAAAATTGGACCACTGGGGTAAAGGGTGGGACAAAAAAATAGGAATTAAATTCCCAGTTTTTCAGGGAAGGTTAGGCTTGTTCTTATACGTATTCTCGCGAAATTTCACCGCGATCGGCCCACTGGAAGCTGAGATATGAATTTTTAAATACCCCACTGGGGTAAATAGGCGTTACATTTAGTGATAAAAATTTTTTAAGCAATGATAGACGTTAGCTTTAACTTGGGAGCTACCAGTTCTTGTCCGGATGACATCCTTGCAAAAATTCATAAGAATCGGCCCACTGGAAGCTGAGATATGAATTTTTAAATTTTTTAAAAGTGCCTTCCAAAATTGGACCACTGGGGTAAAGGGTGGGACAAAAAAATAGGAATTAAATTCCCAGTTTTTCAGGGAAGGTTAGGCTTGTTCTTATACGTATTCTCGCGAAATTTCACCGCGATCGGCCCACTGGGAGCAGAGATATGAATTTTTAAATTTTTTAAGCCCAAACCAAAAGTGCCCCCCACTAGGGTACCCCACTGGGGTAAATAGGCGTTACATTTAGTGATAAAAATTTTTTAAGCAATGATAGACGTTAGCTTTAACTTGGGAGCTACCATTTCTTGTCCGGATGACATCCTTGCAAAAATTTATAAGAATCGGCCCACTGGAAGCTGAGATATGAATTTTTAAATTTTTTAAAAGTGCCCTCCAAAATTGGACCACTGGGGTAAAGGGTGGGACAAAAAAATAGGAATTAAATTCCCAGTTTTTCAAGGAAGGTTAGGCTTGTTCTTATACGTATTCTCGCGAAATTTCACCGCGATCGGCCCACTGGAAGCTGAGATATGAATTTTTAAATTTTTTAAGCCCAAACCAAAAGTGCCCTCCAAAAGGGGACCACTGGGGTAAAGGGTGGGACAAAAAAATAGGAATTAAATTCCCAGTTTTTCAGGGATGGTTAGGCTTGTTCTTATACGTATTCTTGCGAAATTTCACCGCGATCGGCCCACTGGAAGCTGAGATATGAATTTTTAAATTTTTTAAAAGTGCCCTCCAAAATTGGAGCACTTGGGTAAAGGGTGGGACAAAAAAATAGGAATTAAATTCCCAGTTTTTCAGGGAAGGTTAGGCTTGTTCTTATATGTATTCTCGCGAAATTTCACCGCGATCGGCCCACTGGAAGCTGAGATATGAATTTTTAAATTTTTTAAGCCAAACCAAAAGTGCCCTCCAAAAGGGGACCACTGGGTTAAGGGTGGGACAAAAAAATAGGAATTAAATTCCCAGCTTTCAGGCATGGTTAGGCTTGTTCTTATACGTATTCTCGCGAAATTTTACCGCGATCGGCCCACTGGGAGCAGAGATATGAATTTTTAAATTTTTTAAAAGTGCCCTCCAAAATTGGAGCACTTGGGTAAAGGGTGGGACAAAAAAATAGGAATTAAATTCCCAGTTTTTCAGGGAAGGTTAGGCTTGTTCTTATACGTATTCTCGCGAAATTTACCGCGATCGGCCCACTGGAGCAGAGATATGAATTTTAAATTTTTTAAGCCAAACCAAAGTGCCCTCCAAAAGGGGACCACTGGGGTAAGGGTGGGACAAAAAAATAGGAATTAAATTCCCAGCTTTCAGGCATGGTTAGGCTTGTTCTTATACGTATTCTCGCGAAATTTTACCGCGATCGGCCCACTGGGAGCAGAGATATGAATTTTTAAATTTTTTAAAAGTGCCCTCCAAAATTGGAGCACTTGGGTAAAGGGTGGGACAAAAAAATAGGAATTAAATTCCCAGTTTTTCAGGGAAGGTTAGGCTTGTTCTTATACGTATTCTCGCGAAATTTTACCGCGATCGGCCCACTGGGAGCAGAGATATGAATTTTAAATTTTTTAAAAGTGCCCTCCAAAATTGGAGCACTTGGGTAAAGGGTGGGACAAAAAAATAGGAATTAAATTCCCAATTTTTCAGGCATGGTTAGGCTTGTTCTTATACGTATTCTCGCGAAATTTTACCGCGATCGGCCCACTGGGAGCAGAGATATGAATTTTTAAATTTTTTAAAAGTGCCCTCCAAAATTGGAGCACTTGGGTAAAGGGTGGGACAAAAAAATAGGAATTAAATTCCCAGTTTTTCAGGGAAGGTTAGGCTTGTTCTTATACGTATTCTCGCGAAATTTCACCGCGATCGGCCCACTGGGAGCAGAGATATGAATTTTTAAATTTTTTAAGCCCAAACCAAAAGTGCCCCCCACTAGGATACCCCACTGGGGTAAATAGGCTTTACATTTAGTGCGATAAAAATTTTTTAAGCAATGATAGACGTTAGCTTTAACTTGGGAGCTACCAGTTCTTGTCCGGATGACATCCTCGCAAAAATTCATAAGAATCGACCCACTGGAAGCTGAGATATGAATTTTTAAATTTTTTAAAAGTGCCCTCCAAAATTGGACCACTGGGGTAAAGGGTGGGACAAAAAAATAGGAATTAAATTCCCAGTTTTTCAGGGAAGGTTAGGCTTGTTCTTATACGTATTCTCGCGAAATTTCACCGCGATCGGCCCACTGGGAGCAGAGATATGAATTTTTAAATTTTTTAAAAGTGCCCTCCAAAATTGGACCACTGGGGTAAAGGGTGGGACAAAAAAATAGGAATTAAATTCCCAGTTTTTCAGGGATGGTTAGGCTTGTTCTTATACGTATTCTCGCGAAATTTCACCGCGATCGGCCCACTGGAAGCTGAGATATGAATTTTTAAATTGTTTAAAAGTGCCCTCCAAAATTGGACCACTGGGGTAAAGGGTGGGACAAAAAAATAGGAATTAAATTCCCAGTTTTTCAGGGATGGTTAGGCTTGTTCTTATACGTATTCTTGCGAAATTTCACCGCGATCGGCCCACTGGAAGCTGAGATATGAATTTTTAAATTTTTTAAGCCCAAACAAAAAGTGCCCTCCAAAAGGGGACCACTGGGGTAAAGGGTGGGACAAAAAAATAGGAATTAAATTCCCAGTTTTTCAGGGAAGGTTAGGCTTGTTCTTATACGTATTCTCGCGAAATTTCACCGCGATCGGCCCACTGGGAGCAGAGATATGAATTTTTAAATTTTTTAAAAGTGCCCTCCAAAATTGGACCACTGGGGTAAAGGGTGGGACAAAAAAATAGGAATTAAATTCCCAGTTTTTCAGGGAAGGTTAGGCTTGTTCTTATACGTATTCTCGCGAAATTTCACCGCGATCGGCCCACTGGAAGCTGAGATATGAATTTTTAAATTTTTTAAGCCCAAACCAAAAGTGCCCCCCACTAGGGTACCCCACTGGGGTAAATAGGCGTTACATTTAGTGATAAAAATTTTTTAAGCAATGATAGACGTTAGCTTTAACTTGGGAGCTACCAGTTCTTGTCCGGATGACATCCTTGCAAAAATTCATAAGAATCGGCCCACTGGAAGCTGAGATATGAATTTTTAAATTTTTTAAAAGTGCCCTCCAAAATTGGACCACTGGGGTAAAGGGTGGGACAAAAAAATAGGAATTAAATTCCCAGTTTTTCAGAGATGGTTAGGCTTGTTCTTATACGTAATCGCGAAATTTTACCGCGATCGGCCCACTGGGAGCAGAGATATGAATTTTTAAATTTTTTAAGCCCAAACCAAAAGTGCCCCCCACTAGGGTACCCCACTGGGGTAAATAGGCGTTACATTTAGTGATAAAAATTTTTTAAGCAATGATAGACGTTAGCTTTAACTTGGGAGCTACCAGTTCTTGTCCGGATGACATCCTTGCAAAAATTCATAAGAATCGGCCCACTGGAAGCTGAGATATGAATTTTTAAATTTTTTAAAAGTGCCCTCCAAAATTGGACCACTGGGGTAAAGGGTGGGACAAAAAAATAGGAATTAAATTCCCAGTTTTTCAGAGATGGTTAGGCTTGTTCTTATACGTAATCGCGAAATTTTACCGCGATCGGCCCACTGGGAGCAGAGATATGAATTTTTAAATTTTTTAAGCCCAAACCAAAAGTGCCCCCCACTAGGGTACCCCACTGGGGTAAATAGGCGTTACATTTAGTGATAAAAATTTTTTAAGCAATGATAGACGTTAGCTTTAACTTGGGAGCTACCAGTTCTTGTCCGGATGACATTCTTGCAATAATTCATAAGAATCGGCCCACTGGAAGCTGAGATATGAATTTTTAAATTTTTTAAAAGTGCCCTCCAAAATTGGACCACTGGGGTAAAGGGTGGGACAAAAAAATAGGAATTAAATTCCCAGTTTTTCAGGGAAGGTTAGGCTTGTTCTTATACGTATTCTCGCGAAATTTCACCGCGATCGGCCCACTGGAAGCTGAGATATGAATTTTTAAATACCCCACTGGGGTAAATAGGCGTTACATTTAGTGATAAAAATTTTTTAAGCAATGATAGACGTTAGCTTTAACTTGGGAGCTACCAGTTCTTGTCCGGATGACATCCTTGCAAAAATTCATAAGAATCGGCCCACTGGAAGCTGAGATATGAATTTTTAAATTTTTTAAAAGTGCCTTCCAAAATTGGACCACTGGGGTAAAGGGTGGGACAAAAAAATAGGAATTAAATTCCCAGTTTTTCAAGGAAGGTTAGGCTTGTTCTTATACGTATTCTCGCGAAATTTCACCGCGATCGGCCCACTGGAAGCTGAGATATGAATTTTTAAATTTTTTAAGCCCAAACCAAAAGTGCCCCCCACTAGGGTACCCCACTGGGGTAAATAGGCGTTACATTTAGTGATAAAAATTTTTTAAGCAATGATAGACGTTAGCTTTAACTTGGGAGCTACCATTTCTTGTCCGGATGACATCCTTGCAAAAATTTATAAGAATCGGCCCACTGGAAGCTGAGATATGAATTTTTAAATTTTTTAAAAGTGCCCTCCAAAATTGGACCACTGGGGTAAAGGGTGGGACAAAAAAATAGGAATTAAATTCCCAGTTTTTCAAGGAAGGTTAGGCTTGTTCTTATACGTATTCTCGCGAAATTTCACCGCGATCGGCCCACTGGAAGCTGAGATATGAATTTTTAAATTTTTTAAGCCCAAACCAAAAGTGCCCTCCAAAAGGGGACCACTGGGGTAAAGGGTGGGACAAAAAAATAGGAATTAAATTCCCAGTTTTTCAGGGATGGTTAGGCTTGTTCTTATACGTATTCTTGCGAAATTTCACCGCGATCGGCCCACTGGAAGCTGAGATATGAATTTTTAAATTTTTTAAAAGTGCCCTCCAAAATTGGAGCACTTGGGTAAAGGGTGGGACAAAAAAATAGGAATTAAATTCCCAGTTTTTCAGGGAAGGTTAGGCTTGTTCTTATACGTATTCTCGCGAAATTTCACCGCGATCGGCCCACTGGAAGCTGAGATATGAATTTTTAAATTTTTTAAGCCAAACCAAAAGTGCCCTCCAAAAGGGGACCACTGGGTTAAGGGTGGGACAAAAAAATAGGAATTAAATTCCCAGTTTTTCAGGCATGGTTAGGCTTGTTCTTATACGTATTCTCGCGAAATTTTACCGCGATCGGCCCACTGGGAGCAGAGATATGAATTTTTAAATTTTTTAAAAGTGCCCTCCAAAATTGGAGCACTTGGGTAAAGGGTGGGACAAAAAAATAGGAATTAAATTCCCAGTTTTTCAGGGAAGGTTAGGCTTGTTCTTATACGTATTCTCGCGAAATTTCACCGCGATCAGCCCACTGGAAGCTGAGATATGAATTTTTAAATTTTTTAAGCCAAACCAAAAGTGCCCTCCAAAAGGGGACCACTGGGGTAAAGAGTGTCTATCCACCCACCAAGTTTCATTCCGAAATGCCACGGACACCTAAGAACCTTCCTTTGTAAGCGAAAAGGGGTCCAGCGGTACCGATAGGCGCCTCTGGGGAAATTTATAAAAAAATGGGGTGTGGTTTACAAACAGATTTTGACCAAAAACAGGTCAATTTTGGATATTTGTTCTAAACGACACCACCGGACAAATTTTTAAAAAAGAAATGAAATTTATAAAGAAAATTGTCAGTTTATGAACTATTCAGGTTAAGGGATTATTTATTTTTCATAGTTTTTGATGTTACTCGTACTGATATTTGGAAAAAATAATTAAAAAAAAGATTTTCCTGTTAATTTCGGGACCGGGACTTTACTTTTTTTGAAAACCGGGACCGGGGCCCGGGACCAAAAAACCGGGGATTCCCCTCCCCGGTCCTGTCCTACCTATTTAGAACCAATAAATTCATAAATTACTTACTTTTGTTGTCTGCTGAATTTTTGAATCGAAATCTCCCTAAAATTCACTACAAATATTGATGATCATTTTATTTTAATAAAATCTTTATTGCGGATTCATTGTCGGAATTGTAGACCCAAAAAGATCCCTTCTTACGGGTTTTATTTTTTTCGATATTTTTCGATATTTTACGATATTTATCGATTTCGATATTTTTTCGATATATATCGAAATATATCGATCGACCCTCGTGTCCGGTCTCTATTTTTCATTACCAATAACCATTTTGAGCAATTGAGATTGGAAATAAGCAAATCGTACATTCAGGGTAAGTTTTTTTAGTTGTCCGGCTTTGAAAAGATACCTTTAATTTATATTTTCAAAAAGGAAGGGTCGGCGGTGCCGATAGGCGCCGCCGGGAGAATTTTTGAAAAATTGAGTGTATTTTGGTAACAAATTTTGCAACAAAAAAGCTTGATTCAAAATTTCATTATTTTGTTGGTGTTTTTCACTAAATCTCAACACGTCTTTCTTCAAATTACCATCTTTCGCCGGATCAGGAAAAATCCGGAAATCCGGTTTTAAAACGCCGGATCCGGAACCGGATTTTCATTTTCAAAAATTTGCCTGTGGGATTTTTCCGGATAATCCGGAAAAATCCGGTGAGGCCCACAAACCCCGGATTCCGGATCTGGGTCCAGAAAAATCCGGCCGGGTCCGATCCGGTGCCAAACACTAATTATGATGTTGTCGAATGCGGCCAATGTTTTTTCCCATTAATCTGTCGCCACATGTATTCGTCACAATAACTCGGCAGCAATTCAAAAATATTTGTTTTGAATAGCAAGGATAGTTTTTAACAAAAAAAGTATTATTATAAAGAATTCCTATTCTAAAAAAGAATGAATAATCATTTCCAAAATGGCTCAAGTATTAAACAGGTCTGCACTTAAATGATAAATAATTCTTGTAAGATTTCTAGTATAAAAAATAGGCAGTTATTGATTACATTTTGTAATTTTCAATATTTTCTTGCTTTAAATACATTTTCAAAATATTTTTATTTTTTCTTGGAAAAAAAGATTCATTACGCTTTTTAACTTAAAATGGCAATAAATCGCCTTTCCAGGACACTTTGACGACTTATGAAAAATATTCACATTAAAGAATAAGTTTTTTAGCACTTTTTTCTGTTTCACTACGTAATTTTCTAGGTATATTCCAGCTGAAAAAAATAATTCTAGTTTCGACTCGCGGCTAAAAATTCACGGGGTAAAAATGGGATAGTTGATCAATTATGATTAGGGTTAGGCAAATTTGATTTCCCGTATCCGGAACCGGATTTTCAAACTGCAAATTTTTTTCGTCGGATCCGGAACCGGATTTTCATTTTTTAAAGTTACCGGCCGGATCCGGAACCGGATTTCCATTTTTCAAAATTTTTGAAAACATTATTCACAATAATTTTCAAAAATTCATATTGTCTGGCTTTCAAATTGTCCTTCAAAAGAGAATTCTTAGGGGTGTTGTATTCATTGTGTATTCGTGGCAAAATACGACTACGTTAATACGATTACGACTACTGCCCAAAACACGATTAAACACGATTACGAGTAGAGATCGGACCGATACGATATTTTTTCGATATTTTTCGATATTTTCTTCGATATTTCTTTCTATATCGACCGAGAAATTTTTAGCCTTTTCGATCGCCGCAGGGAAATTTTTTAAAAATAATAACAAAATCGCTTCAAAAAGTTGTAAAAAACAACTATTTTTCTAATTTTTTACCTCAGAGTAAGAAATAAGGACAAAATAAGGATCCTATGCTCAAATAAGGGCAATCCTTATAAATAAGGACAAACGCGAACTCTGCCCTAAACAGTTATAAATAAAAGCCTAAAACCCTAACAAAGGAAGGTTCTTAGGTGTCCGTGGCATTTCGGAATGAAACTTGGTGGGTGGATAGAGTATCCCTAGGTTCTTAAGAAAAATGTTTGTTTGTTTTTTTGCCGAATGAGTCTGCGTGCCGAGTTATGACGTGCCAAAATTTTAGAAGAAATCAATAAAAGAAACAAATAATACTGACTGTTCACAGTGGCTGGTGGGCCGGAGGTTCTGCTCAACGATTTTGTTTTTGTTTGTTTCAGGTTCAAATCCGCGTAGCGTAAATTAATTTTTTTTTACTTTCTATGCAAAATTAATGGCCTAGTACTCATTTCCAATACGAGACAATTATTCATCCATTTCAAAAAAAAAAAAAATTTGATCCAATATAGACTGCTGTTCGCGGATTTACGTTTCTCTTTTTTAAAAAGGTTCCTCAAAAAATTCTTTTTGAAGAAATCAACATTAGTATAAGCTTATTAAATATAGCAAAAATTTGTGACGCAAAGGAATTGATTGTTTGGCCAAATAATGGGCATAAAAAGGTAAAAATAAGGAAAGAAAAAAATTTGCACAGTTGGAGTTTGAACCTGTGAGGAAAAAATGCGAACCCAAAGCACAACCTCAACACCACAAACACCAATGGTCTTTCTGTTTTATTTGTTTTATTTATTCAACCTTTAAAATTTCAAATCTTTGGCACGTCATAACTTGGCACGCAGACTCATTCGGCAAAAAAAAATAACATTTTTCAAAAGAACCTAGGGATACTCTATCCACCCACCAAGTTTCATTCCGAAATGCCACGGACACCTAAGAACCTTCCTTTGTAAGCGAAAAGGGGTCCAGCGGTACCGATAGGCGCCTCTGGGGAAATTTATAAAAAAATGGGGTGTGGTTTACAAACAGATTTTGACCAAAAACAGGTCAATTTTGGATATTTGTTTTGAGAAAAGCTCAACTAAACGACACCACCGGACAAATTTTTAAAAAAGAAATGAAATTTATAAAGAAAATTGTCAGTTTATGAACTATTCAGGTTAAGGGATTATTTATTTTTCATAGTTTTTGATGTTACTCGTACTGATATTTGGAAAAAATAATTAAAAAAAAGATTTTCCTGTTAATTTCGGGACCGGGACTTTACTTTTTTTGAAAACCGGGACCGGGGCCCGGGACCAAAAAACCGGGGATTCCCCTCCCCGGTCCTGTCCTACCTATTTAGAACCAATAAATTCATAAATTACTTACTTTTGTTGTCTGCTGAATTTTTGAATCGAAATCTCCCTAAAATTCACTACAAATATTGATGATCATTTTATTTTAATAAAATCTTTATTGCGGATTCATTGTCGGAATTGTAGACCCAAAAAGATCCCTTCTTACGGGTTTTATTTTTTTCGATATTTTTCGATATTTTACGATATTTATCGATTTCGATATTTTTTCGATATATATCGAAATATATCGATCGACCCTCGTGTCCGGTCTCTATTTTTCATTACCAATA
Source organism: Heterodera filipjevi (assembly GCA_039877585.1). Classification (NCBI taxonomy): domain Eukaryota; kingdom Metazoa; phylum Nematoda; class Chromadorea; order Rhabditida; family Heteroderidae; genus Heterodera; species Heterodera filipjevi. The sequence goes on along the minus strand of JBDPZO010000457.1, from coordinate 34,272 downwards.
ACCATTTTGAGCAATTGAGATTGGAAATAAGCAAATCGTACATTCAGGGTAAGTTTTTTTAGTTGTCCGGCTTTGAAAAGATACCTTTAATTTATATTTTCAAAAAGGAAGGGTCGGCGGTGCCGATAGGCGCCGCCGGGAGAATTTTTGAAAAATTGAGTGTATTTTGGTAACAAATTTTGCAACAAAAAAGCTTGATTCAAAATTTCATTGTTTTGTTGGTGTTTTTCACTAAATCTCAACACGTCTTTCTTCAAATTACCATCTTTCGCCGGATCAGGAAAAATCCGGAAATCCGGTTTTAAAACGCCGGATCCGGAACCGGATTTTCATTTTCAAAAATTTGCCTGTGGGATTTTTCCGGATAATCCGGAAAAATCCGGTGAGGCCCACAAACCCCGGATTCCGGATCTGGGTCCAGAAAAATCCGGCCGGGTCCGATCCGGTGCCAAACACTAATTATGATGTTGTCGAATGCGGCCAATGTTTTTTCCCATTAATCTGTCGCCACATGTATTCGTCACAATAACTCGGCAGCAATTCAAAAATATTTGTTTTGAATAGCAAGGGTAGTTTTTAACAAAAAAAGTATTATTATAAAGAATTCCTATTCTAAAAAAGAATGAATAATCATTTCCAAAATGGCTCAAGTATTAAACAGGTCTGCACTTAAATGATAAATAATTCTTGTAAGATTTCTAGTATAAAAAATAGGCAGTTATTGATTACATTTTGTAATTTTCAATATTTTCTTGCTTTAAATACATTTTCAAAATATTTTTATTTTTTCTTTGAAAAAAAGATTCATTAAGCTTTTTAACTTAAAATGGCAATAAATCGCCTTTCCAGGACACTTTGACGACTTATGAAAAATATTCACATTAAAGAATAAGTTTTTTAGCACTTTTTTCTGTTTCACTACGTTATTTTCTAGGTATATTCCAGCTGAAAAAAATAATTCTAGTTTCGACTCGCGGCTAAAATTAAAAAGAACTAACTTTTATAAGTTTATATTTCCCGAATAAAGTAAAATTCAATACTTTTAAAAACTGCGAAAATAATTTTATAAATTAGCAGACCTGTTTAATACTTGAGCCATTTTGGAAATGATTATTCATTCTTTTTTAGAATAGGAATTCTTTATAAAATACTTTTTTTGTTAAAAACTACCCTTGCTATTCAAAACATATATTTTTTATCACAATTTTTTTTTCAGATTTTTCTTGGCTTAGAAAAAAGTTTTTAATTTCTATATTTACAACCCCGGATTTTTTTGGAATATTGTTATTTTAGTTACAACTCGCGCAAGTTTTAAAGTCTTTAAGAAACGAGAAAAGATAATTTATAAAATTATTTTCGCAGTTTTAAAAAGTATAGAACTTTACTTTATTCGGGAAATATAAACTTATAAAAGTTAGTTCCTTTTAATTTTAGCCGCGAGTCGAAACTAGAATTATTTTTTCAGCTGGAATATACTTAGAAAATTACGTAGTTAAACAGAAAAAAGTGCTAAAAACTAATTCTTTAATGTGAATATTTTTCATAAGTCGTCAAAGTGTCCTGGAAAGGCGATTTATTGCCATTTTAAGTTAAAAAGCTTAATGAATCTTTTTTTTAAAGAAAAAATAAAAATATTTTGAAAATGTATTTAAAGCAAGAAAATATTGAAAATTACAAAATGTAATCAATAACTGCCTATTTTTTATACTAGAAATCTTACAAGAATTATTTATCATTTAAGTGCAGACCTGTTTAATACTTGAGCCATTTTGGAAATGATTATTCATTCTTTTTTAGAATAGGAATTCTTTATAATAATACTTTTTTTGTTAAAAACTACCCTTGCTATTCAAAACAAATATTTTTGAATTGCTGCCGAGTTATTGTGACGAATACATGTGGCGACAGATTAATGGGAAAAAACATTGGCCGCATTCGACAACATCATAATTAGTGTTTGGCACCGGATCGGACCCGGCCGGATTTTTCTGGACCCAGATCCGGAATCTGGGGTTTGTGGGCCTCACCGGATTTTTCCGGATTATCCGGAAAAATCCCACAGGCAAATTTTTGAAAATGAAAATCCGGTTCCGGATCCGGCGTTTTAAAACCGGATTTCCGGATTTTTCCTGATCCGGCGAAAGATGGTAATTTGAAGAAAGACGTGTTGAGATTTAGTGAAAAACACCAACAAAATAATGAAATTTTGAATCAAGCTTTTTTGTTGCAAAATTTGTTACCAAAATACACTCAATTTTTCAAAAATTCTCCCGGCGGCGCCTATCGGCACCGCCGACCCTTCCTTTTTGAAAATATAAATTAAAGGTATCTTTTCAAAGCCGGACAACTAAAAAAACTTACCCTGAATGTACGATTTGCTTATTTCCAATCTCAATTGCTCAAAATGGTTATTGGTAATGAAAAATAGAGACCGGACACGAGGGTCGATCGATATATTTCGATATATATCGAAAAAATATCGAAATCGATAAATATCGTAAAATATCGAAAAATATCGAAAAAAATAAAACCCGTAAGAAGGGATCTTTTTGGGTCTACAATTCCGACAATGAATCCGCAATAAAGATTTTATTAAAATAAAATGATCATCAATATTTGTAGTGAATTTTAGGGAGATTTCGATTCAAAAATTCAGCAGACAACAAAAGTAGGTAATTTATGAATTTATTGGTTCTAAATAGGTAGGACAGGACCGGGGAGGGGAATCCCCGGTTTTTTGGTCCCGGGCCCCGGTCCCGGTTTTCAAAAAAAGTAAAGTCCCGGTCCCGAAATTAACAGGAAAATCTTTTTTTTAATTATTTTTTCCAAATATCAGTACGAGTAACATCAAAAACTATGAAAAATAAATAATCCCTTAACCTGAATAGTTCATAAACTGACAATTTTCTTTATAAATTTCATTTCTTTTTTAAAAATTTGTCCGGTGGTGTCGTTTAGTTGAGCTTTTCTCAAAACAAATATCCAAAATTGACCTGTTTTTGGTCAAAATCTGTTTGTAAACCACACCCCATTTTTTTATAAATTTCCCCAGAGGCGCCTATCGGTACCGCTGGACCCCTTTTCGCTTACAAAGGAAGGTTCTTAGGTGTCCGTGGCATTTCGGAATGAAACTTGGTGGGTGGATAGAGTATCCCTAGGTTCTTTTGAAAAATGTTATTTTTTTTTGCCGAATGAGTCTGCGTGCCAAGTTATGACGTGCCAAAGATTTGAAATTTTAAAGGTTGAATAAATAAAACAAATAAAACAGAAAGACCATTGGTGTTTGTGGTGTTGAGGTTGTGCTTTGGGTTCGCATTTTTTCCTCACAGGTTCAAACTCCAACTGTGCAAATTTTTTTCTTTCCTTATTTTTACCTTTTTATGCCCATTATTTGGCCAAACAATCAATTCCTTTGCGTCACAAATTTTTGCTATATTTAATAAGCTTATACTAATGTTGATTTCTTCAAAAAGAATTTTTTGAGGAACCTTTTTAAAAAAGAGAAACGTAAATCCGCGAACAGCAGTCTATATTGGATCAAATTTTTTTTTTTTTGAAATGGATGAATAATTGTGTCGTATTGGAAATGAGTACTAGGCCATTAATTTTGCATAGAAAGTAAAAAAAATTAAAAAAAAAAAATTAATTTACGCTACGCGGATTTGAACCTGAAACAAACAAAAACAAAATCGTTGAGCAGAACCTCCGGCCCACCAGCCACTGTGAACAGTCAGTATTATTTGTTTCTTTTATTGATTTCTTCTAAAATTTTGGCACGTCATAACTCGGCACGCAGACTCATTCGGCAAAAAAACAAACAAACATTTTTCTTAAGAACCTAGGGATACTCTATCCACCCACCAAGTTTCATTCCGAAATGCCACGGACACCTAAGAACCTTCCTTTGTTAGGGTTTTAGGCTTTTATTTATAACTGTTTAGGGCAGAGTTCGCATTTGTCCTTATTTATAAGGATTGCCCTTATTTGAGCATAGGATCCTTATTTTGTCCTTATTTCTTACTCTGAGGTAAAAAATTAGAAAAATAGTTGTTTTTTACAACTTTTTGAAGCGATTTTGTTATTATTTTTAAAAAATTTCCCTGCGGCGATCGAAAAGGCTAAAAATTTCTCGGTCGAAATAGAAAGAAATATCGAAGAAAATATCGAAAAATATCGAAAAAATATCGTATCGGTCCGATCTCTACTCGTAATCGTGTTTAATCGTGTTTTGGGCAGTAGTCGTAATCGTATTAACGTAGTCGTATTTTGCCACGAATACACAATGAATACAACACCCCTAAGAATTCTCTTTTGAAGGACAATTTGAAAGCCAGACAATATGAATTTTTGAAAATTATTGTGAATAATGTTTTCAAAAATTTTGAAAAATGGAAATCCGGTTCCGGATCCGGCCGGTAACTTTAAAAAATGAAAATCCGGTTCCGGATCCGACGAAAAAAATTTGCAGTTTGAAAATCCGGTTCCGGATACGGGAAATCAAATTTGCCTAACCCTAATCATAATTGATCAACTATCCCATTTTTACCCCGTGAATTTTTAGCCGCGAGTCGAAACTAGAATTATTTTTTTCAGCTGGAATATACCTAGAAAATTACGTAGTGAAACAGAAAAAAGTGCTAAAAAACTTATTCTTTAATGTGAATATTTTTCATAAGTCGTCAAAGTGTCCTGGAAAGGCGATTTATTGCCATTTTAAGTTAAAAAGCTTAATGAATCTTTTTTTTAAAGAAAAAATAAAAATATTTTGAAAATGTATTTAAAGCAAGAAAATATTGAAAATTACAAAATGTAATCAATAACTGCCTATTTTTTATACTAGAAATCTTACAAGAATTATTTATCATTTAAGTGCAGACCTGTTTAATACTTGAGCCATTTTGGAAATGATTATTCATTCTTTTTTAGAATAGGAATTCTTTATAATAATACTTTTTTTGTTAAAAACTACCCTTGCTATTCAAAACAAATATTTTTGAATTGCTGCCGAGTTATTGTGACGAATACATGTGGCGACAGATTAATGGGAAAAAACATTGGCCGCATTCGACAACATCATAATTAGTGTTTGGCACCGGATCGGATCCGGCCGGATTTTTCTGGACCCAGATCCGGAATCCGGGGTTTGTGGGCCTCACCGGATTTTTCCGGATTATCCGGAAAAATCCCACAGGCAAATTTTTGAAAATGAAAATCCGGTTCCGGATCCGGCGTTTTAAAACCGGATTTCCGGATTTTTCCTGATCCGGCGAAAGATGGTAATTTGAAGAAAGACGTGTTGAGATTTAGTGAAAAACACCAACAAAATAATGAAATTTTGAATCAAGCTTTTTTGTTGCAAAATTTGTTACCAAAATACACTCAATTTTTCAAAAATTCTCCCGGCGGCGCCTATCGGCACCGCCGACCCTTCCTTTTTGAAAATATAAATTAAAGGTATCTTTTCAAAGCCGGACAACTAAAAAAACTTACCCTGAATGTACGATTTGCTTATTTCCAATCTCAATTGCTCAAAATGGTTATTGGTAATGAAAAATAGAGACCGGACACGAGGGTCGATCGATATATTTCGATATATATCGAAAAAATATTGAAATCGATAAATATCGTAAAATATCGAAAAATATCGAAAAAAATAAAACCCGTAAGAAGGGATCTTTTTGGGTCTACAATTCCGACAATGAATCCGCAATAAAGATTTTATTAAAATAAAATGATCATCAATATTTGTAGTGAATTTTAGGGAGATTTCGATTCAAAAATTCAGCAGACAACAAAAGTAGGTAATTTATGAATTTATTGGTTCTAAATAGGTAGGACAGGACCGGGGAGGGGAATTCCCGGTTTTTTGGTCCCGGGCCCCGGTCCCGGTTTTCAAAAAAAGTAAAGTCCCGGTCCCGAAATTAACAGGAAAATCTTTTTTTTAATTATTTTTTCCAAATATCAGTACGAGTAACATCAAAAACTATGAAAAATAAATAATCCCTTAACCTGAATAGTTCATAAACTGACAATTTTCTTTATAAATTTCATTTCTTTTTTAAAAATTTGTCCGGTGGTGTCGTTTAGTTGAGCTTTTCTCAAAACAAATATCCAAAATTGACCTGTTTTTGGTCAAAATCTGTTTGTAAACCACACCCCATTTTTTTATAAATTTCCCCAGAGGCGCCTATCGGTACCGCTGGACCCCTTTTCGCTTACAAAGGAAGGTTCTTAGGTGTCCGTGGCATTTCGGAATGAAACTTGGTGGGTGGATAGAGTATCCCTAGGTTCTTTTGAAAAATGTTATTTTTTTTTGCCGAATGAGTCTGCGTGCCAAGTTATGACGTGCCAAAGATTTGAAATTTTAAAGGTTGAATAAATAAAACAAATAAAACAGAAAGACCATTGGTGTTTGTGGTGTTGAGGTTGTGCTTTGGGTTCGCATTTTTTCCTCACAGGTTCAAACTCCAACTGTGCAAATTTTTTTCTTTCCTTATTTTTACCTTTTTATGCCCATTATTTGGCCAAACAATCAATTCCTTTGCGTCACAAATTTTTGCTATATTTAATAAGCTTATACTAATGTTGATTTCTTCAAAAAGAATTTTTTGAGGAACCTTTTTAAAAAAGAGAAACGTAAATCCGCGAACAGCAGTCTATATTGGATCAAATTTTTTTTTTTTTGAAATGGATGAATAATTGTCTCGTATTGGAAATGAGTACTAGGCCATTAATTTTGCATAGAAAGTAAAAAAAATTAAAAAAAAATTAATTTACGCTACGCGGATTTGAACCTGAAACAAACAAAAACAAAATCGTTGAGCAGAACCTCCGGCCCACCAGCCACTGTGAACAGTCAGTATTATTTGTTTCTTTTATTGATTTCTTCTAAAATTTTGGCACGTCATAACTCGGCACGCAGACTCATTCGGCAAAAAAACAAACAAACATTTTTCTTAAGAACCTAGGGATACTCTATCCACCCACCAAGTTTCATTCCGAAATGCCACGGACACCTAAGAACCTTCCTTTGTTAGGGTTTTAGGCTTTTATTTATAACTGTTTAGGGCAGAGTTCGCATTTGTCCTTATTTATAAGGATTGCCCTTATTTGAGCATAGGATCCTTATTTTGTCCTTATTTCTTACTCTGAGGTAAAAAATTAGAAAAATAGTTGTTTTTTACAACTTTTTGAAGCGATTTTGTTATTATTTTTAAAAAATTTCCCTGCGGCGATCGAAAAGGCTAAAAATTTCTCGGTCGAAATAGAAAGAAATATCGAAGAAAATATCGAAAAATATCGAAAAAATATCGTATCGGTCCGATCTCTACTCGTAATCGTGTTTAATCGTGTTTTGGGCAGTAGTCGTAATCGTATTAACGTAGTCGTATTTTGCCACGAATACACAATGAATACAACACCCCTAAGAATTCTCTTTTGAAGGACAATTTGAAAGCCAGACAATATGAATTTTTGAAAATTATTGTGAATAATGTTTTCAAAAATTTTGAAAAATGGAAATCCGGTTCCGGATCCGGCCGGTAACTTTAAAAAATGAAAATCCGGTTCCGGATCCGACGAAAAAAATTTGCAGTTTGAAAATCCGGTTCCGGATACGGGAAATCAAATTTGCCTAACCCTAATCATAATTGATCAACTATCCCATTTTGTGAATTTTTAGCCGCGAGTCGAAACTAGAATTATTTTTTTCAGCTGGAATATACCTAGAAAATTACGTAGTGAAACAGAAAAAAGTGCTAAAAAACTTATTCTTTAATGTGAATATTTTTCATAAGTCGTCAAAGTGTCCTGGAAAGGCGATTTATTGCCATTTTAAGTTAAAAAGCTTAATGAATCTTTTTTTCCAAGAAAAAATAAAAATATTTTGAAAATGTATTTAAAGCAAGAAAATATTGAAAATTACAAAATGTAATCAATAACTGCCTATTTTTTATACTAGAAATCTTACAAGACAAAATCGCTTCAAAAAGTTGTAAAAAACAACTATTTTTCTAATTTTTTACCTCAGAGTAAATAAGGACAAAATAAGGATCCTATGCTCAAATAAGGGCAATCCTTATAAATAAGGACAAATGCGAACTCTGCCCTAAACAGTTATAAATAAAAGCCTAAAACCCTAACAAAGGAAGGTTCTTAGGTGTCCGTGGCATTTCGGAATGAAACTTGGTGGGTGGATAGAGTATCCCTAGGTTCTTTTGAAAAATGTTATTTTTTTTTGCCGAATGAGTCTGCGTGCCAAGTTATGACGTGCCAAAGATTTGAAATTTTAAAGGTTGAATAAATAAAACAAATAAAACAGAAAGACCATTGGTGTTTGTGGTGTTGAGGTTGTGCTTTGGGTTCGCATTTTTTCCTCACAGGTTCAAACTCCAACTGTGCAAATTTTTTTCTTTCCTTATTTTTACCTTTTTATGCCCATTATTTGGCCAAACAATCAATTCCTTTGCGTCACAAATTTTTGCTATATTTAATAAGCTTATACTAATGTTGATTTCTTCAAAAAGAATTTTTTGAGGAACCTTTTTAAAAAAGAGAAACGTAAATCCGCGAACAGCAGTCTATATTGGATCAAATTTTTTTTTTTTTGAAATGGATGAATAATTGTCTCGTATTGGAAATGAGTACTAGGCCATTAATTTTGCATAGAAAGTAAAAAAAATTAAAAAAAAATTAATTTACGCTACGCGGATTTGAACCTGAAACAAACAAAAACAAAATCGTTGAGCAGAACCTCCGGCCCACCAGCCACTGTGAACAGTCAGTATTATTTGTTTCTTTTATTGATTTCTTCTAAAATTTTGGCACGTCATAACTCGGCACGCAGACTCATTCGGCAAAAAAACAAACAAACATTTTTCTTAAGAACCTAGGGATACTCTATCCACCCACCAAGTTTCATTCCGAAATGCCACGGACACCTAAGAACCTTCCTTTGTTAGGGTTTTAGGCTTTTATTTATAACTGTTTAGGGCAGAGTTCGCATTTGTCCTTATTTATAAGGATTGCCCTTATTTGAGCATAGGATCCTTATTTTGTCCTTATTTCTTACTCTGAGGTAAAAAATTAGAAAAATAGTTGTTTTTTACAACTTTTTGAAGCGATTTTGTTATTATTTTTAAAAAATTTCCCTGCGGCGATCGAAAAGGCTAAAATTTCTCGGTCGAAATAGAAAGAAATATCGAAGAAAATATCGAAAAATATCGAAAAAATATCGTATCGGTCCGATCTCTACTCGTAATCGTGTTTAATCGTGTTTTGGGCAGTAGTCGTAATCGTATTAACGTAGTCGTATTTTGCCACGAATACACAATGAATACAACACCCCTAAGAATTCTCTTTTGAAGGACAATTTGAAAGCCAGACAATATGAATTTTTGAAAATTATTGTGAATAATGTTTTCAAAAATTTTGAAAAATGGAAATCCGGTTCCGGATCCGGCCGGTAACTTTAAAAAATGAAAATCCGGTTCCGGATCCGACGAAAAAAATTTGCAGTTTGAAAATCCGGTTCCGGATACGGGAAATCAAATTTGCCTAACCCTAATCATAATTGATCAACTATCCCATTTTTACCCCGTGAATTTTTAGCCGCGAGTCGAAACTAGAATTATTTTTTTCAGCTGGAATATACCTAGAAAATTACGTAGTGAAACAGAAAAAAGTGCTAAAAAACTTATTCTTTAATGTGAATATTTTTCATAAGTCGTCAAAGTGTCCTGGAAAGGCGATTTATTGCCATTTTAAGTTAAAAAGCTTAATGAATCTTTTTTTCCAAGAAAAAATAAAAATATTTTGAAAATGTATTTAAAGCAAGAAAATATTGAAAATTACAAAATGTAATCAATAACTGCCTATTTTTTATACTAGAAATCTTACAAGACAAAATCGCTTCAAAAAGTTGTAAAAAACAACTATTTTTCTAATTTTTTACCTCAGAGTAAGAAATAAGGACAAAATAAGGATCCTATGCTCAAATAAGGGCAATCCTTATAAATAAGGACAAATGCGAACTCTGCCCTAAACAGTTATAAATAAAAGCCTAAAACCCTAACAAAGGAAGGTTCTTAGGTGTCCGTGGCATTTCGGAATGAAACTTGGTGGGTGGATAGAGTATCCCTAGGTTCTTAAGAAAATGTTTGTTTGTTTTTTTGCCGAATGAGTCTGCGTGCCGAGTTATGACGTGCCAAAATTTTAGAAGAAATCAATAAAAGAAACAAATAATACTGACTGTTCACAGTGGCTGGTGGGCCGGAGGTTCTGCTCAACGATTTTGTTTTTGTTTGTTTCAGGTTCAAATCCGCGTAGCGTAAATTAATTTTTTTTTTAATTTTTTTTTACTTTCTATGCAAAATTAATGGCCTAGTACTCATTTCCAATACGAGACAATTATTCATCCATTTCAAAAAAAAAAAAATTTGATCCAATATAGACTGCTGTTCGCGGATTTACGTTTCTCTTTTTTAAAAAGGTTCCTCAAAAAATTCTTTTTGAAGAAATCAACATTAGTATAAGCTTATTAAATATAGCAAAAATTTGTGACGCAAAGGAATTGATTGTTTGGCCAAATAATGGGCATAAAAAGGTAAAAATAAGGAAAGAAAAAAATTTGCACAGTTGGAGTTTGAACCTGTGAGGAAAAAATGCGAACCCAAAGCACAACCTCAACACCACAAACACCAATGGTCTTTCTGTTTTATTTGTTTTATTTATTCAACCTTTAAAATTTCAAATCTTTGGCACGTCATAACTTGGCACGCAGACTCATTCGGCAAAAAAAAATAACATTTTTCAAAAGAACCTAGGGATACTCTATCCACCCACCAAGTTTCATTCCGAAATGCCACGGACACCTAAGAACCTTCCTTTGTAAGCGAAAAGGGGTCCAGCGGTACCGATAGGCGCCTCTGGGGAAATTTATAAAAAAATGGGGTGTGGTTTACAAACAGATTTTGACCAAAAACAGGTCAATTTTGGATATTTGTTTTGAGAAAAGCTCAACTAAACGACACCACCGGACAAATTTTTAAAAAAGAAATGAAATTTATAAAGAAAATTGTCAGTTTATGAACTATTCAGGTTAAGGGATTATTTATTTTTCATAGTTTTTGATGTTACTCGTACTGATATTTGGAAAAAATAATTAAAAAAAAGATTTTCCTGTTAATTTCGGGACCGGGACTTTACTTTTTTTGAAAACCGGGACCGGGGCCCGGGACCAAAAAACCGGGGATTCCCCTCCCCGGTCCTGTCCTACCTATTTAGAACCAATAAATTCATAAATTACTTACTTTTGTTGTCTGCTGAATTTTTGAATCGAAATCTCCCTAAAATTCACTACAAATATTGATGATCATTTTATTTTAATAAAATCTTTATTGCGGATTCATTGTCGGAATTGTAGACCCAAAAAGATCCCTTCTTACGGGTTTTATTTTTTTCGATATTTTTCGATATTTTACGATATTTATCGATTTCGATATTTTTTCGATATATATCGAAATATATCGATCGACCCTCGTGTCCGGTCTCTATTTTTCATTACCAATAACCATTTTGAGCAATTGAGATTGGAAATAAGGAAATCGTACATTCAGGGTAAGTTTTTTTAGTTGTCCGGCTTTGAAAAGATACCTTTAATTTATATTTTCAAAAAGGAAGGGTCGGCGGTGCCGATAGGCGCCGCCGGGAGAATTTTTGAAAAATTGAGTGTATTTTGGTAACAAATTTTGCAACAAAAAAGCTTGATTCAAAATTTCATTATTTTGTTGGTGTTTTTCACTAAATCTCAACACGTCTTTCTTCAAATTACCATCTTTCGCCGGATCAGGAAAAATCCGGAAATCCGGTTTTAAAACGCCGGATCCGGAACCGGATTTTCATTTTCAAAAATTTGCCTGTGGGATTTTTCCGGTAATCCGGAAAAATCCGGTGAGGCCCACAAACCCCGGATTCCGGATCTGGGTCCAGAAAAATCCGGCCGGATCCGATCCGGTGCCAAACACTAATTATGATGTTGTCGAATGCGGCCAATGTTTTTTCCCATTAATCTGTCGCCACATGTATTCGTCACAATAACTCGGCAGCAATTCAAAAATATTTGTTTTGAATAGCAAGGGTAGTTTTTAACAAAAAAAGTATTATTATAAAGAATTCCTATTCTAAAAAAGAATGAATAATCATTTCCAAAATGGCTCAAGTATTAAACAGGTCTGCACTTAAATGATAAATAATTCTTGTAAGATTTCTAGTATAAAAAATAGGCAGTTATTGATTACATTTCAATATTTTCTTGCTTTAAATACATTTTCAAAATATTTTTATTTTTTCTTTGAAAAAAAGATTCATTAAGCTTTTTAACTTAAAATGGCAATAAATCGCCTTTCCAGGACACTTTGACGACTTATGAAAAATATTCACATTAAAGAATAAGTTTTTTAGCACTTTTTTCTGTTTCACTACGTAATTTTCTAGGTATATTCCAGCTGAAAAAAATAATTCTAGTTTCGACTCGCGGCTAAAATTAAAAAGAACTAACTTTTATAAGTTTATATTTCCCGAATAAAGTAAAATTCAATACTTTTAAAAACTGCGAAAATAATTTTATAAATTAGCAGACCTGTTTAATACTTGAGCCATTTTGGAAATGATTATTCATTCTTTTTTAGAATAGGAATTCTTTATAAAATACTTTTTTTGTTAAAAACTACCCTTGCTATTCAAAACATATATTTTTTATCACAATTTTTTTTTCAAATAATGAAATTTTGAATCAAGCTTTTTGGTTGCAAAATTTGTTACCAAAATACACTCAATTTTTCAAAAATTCTCCCGGCGGCGCCTATCGGCACCGCCGACCCTTCCTTTTTGAAAATATAAATTAAAGGTATCTTTTCAAAGCCGGACAACTAAAAAAACTTACCCTGAATGTACGATTTGCTTATTTACAATCTCAATTGCTCAAAATGGTTATTGGTAATGAAAAATAGAGACCGGACACGAGGGTCGATCGATATATTTCGATATATATCGAAAAAATATCGAAATCGATAAATATCGTAAAATATCGAAAAATATCGAAAAAATAAAACCCGTAAGAAGGGATCTTTTTGGGTCTACAATTCCGACAATGAATCCGCAATAAAGATTTTATTAAAATAAAATGATCATCAATATTTGTAGTGAATTTTAGGGAGATTTCGATTCAAAAATTCAGCAGACAACAAAAGTAAGTAATTTATGAATTTATTGGTTCTAAATAGGTAGGACAGGACCGGGGAGGGGAATCCCCGGTTTTTTGGTCCCGGGCCCCGGTCCCGGTTTTCAAAAAAAGTAAAGTCCCGGTCCCGAAATTAACAGGAAAATCTTTTTTTTAATTATTTTTTCCAAATATCAGTACGAGTAACATCAAAAACTATGAAAAATAAATAATCCCTTAACCTGAATAGTTCATAAACTGACAATTTTCTTTATAAATTTCATTTCTTTTTTAAAAATTTGTCCGGTGGTGTCGTTTAGTTGAGCTTTTCTCAAAACAAATATCCAAAATTGACCTGTTTTTGGTCAAAATCTGTTTGTAAACCACACCCCATTTTTTTATAAATTTCCCCAGAGGCGCCTATCGGTACCGCTGGACCCCTTTTCGCTTACAAAGGAAGGTTCTTAGGTGTCCGTGGCATTTCGGAATGAAACTTGGTGGGTGGATAGAGTATCCCTAGGTTCTTTTGAAAAATGTTATTTTTTTTTGCCGAATGAGTCTGCGTGCCAAGTTATGACGTGCCAAAGATTTGAAATTTTAAAGGTTGAATAAATAAAACAAATAAAACAGAAAGACCATTGGTGTTTGTGGTGTTGAGGTTGTGCTTTGGGTTCGCATTTTTTCCTCACAGGTTCAAACTCCAACTGTGCAAATTTTTTTCTTTCCTTATTTTTACCTTTTTATGCCCATTATTTGGCCAAACAATCAATTCCTTTGCGTCACAAATTTTTGCTATATTTAATAAGCTTATGCTAATGTTGATTTCTTCAAAAAGAATTTTTTGAGGAACCTTTTTAAAAAAGAGAAACGTAAATCCGCGAACAGCAGTCTATATTGGATCAAATTTTTTTTTTTTTGAAATGGATGAATAATTGTCTCGTATTGGAAATGAGTACTAGGCCATTAATTTTGCATAGAAAGTAAAAAAAATTAAAAAAAAAAATTAATTTACGCTACGCGGATTTGAACCTGAAACAAACAAAAACAAAATCGTTGAGCAGAACCTCCGGCCCACCAGCCACTGTGAACAGTCAGTATTATTTGTTTCTTTTATTGATTTCTTCTAAAATTTTGGCACGTCATAACTCGGCACGCAGACTCATTCGGCAAAAAAACAAACAAACATTTTTCTTAAGAACCTAGGGATACTCTATCCACCCACCAAGTTTCATTCCGAAATGCCACGGACACCTAAGAACCTTCCTTTGTTAGGGTTTTAGGCTTTTATTTATAACTGTTTAGGGCAGAGTTCGCATTTGTCCTTATTTATAAGGATTGCCCTTATTTGAGCATAGGATCCTTATTTTGTCCTTATTTCTTACTCTGAGGTAAAAAATTAGAAAAATAGTTGTTTTTTACAACTTTTTGAAGCGATTTTGTTATTATTTTTAAAAAATTTCCCTGCGGCGATCGAAAAGGCTAAAAATTTCTCGGTCGATATAGAAAGAAATATCGAAGAAAATATCGAAAAATATCGAAAAAATATCGTATCGGTCCGATCTCTACTCGTAATCGTGTTTAATCGTGTTTTGGGCAGTAGTCGTAATCGTATTAACGTAGTCGTATTTTGCCACGAATACACAATGAATACAACACCCCTAAGAATTCTCTTTTGAAGGACAATTTGAAAGCCAGACAATATGAATTTTTGAAAATTATTGTGAATAATGTTTTCAAAAATTTTGAAAAATGGAAATCCGGTTCCGGATCCGGCCGGTAACTTTAAAAAATGAAAATCCGGTTCCGGATCCGACGAAAAAAATTTGCAGTTTGAAGATCCGGTTCCGGATACGGGAAATCAAATTTGCCTAACCCTAATCATAATTGATCAACTATCCCATTTTTACCCCGTGAATTTTTAGCCGCGAGTCGAAACTAGAATTATTTTTTTCAGCTGGAATATACCTAGAAAATTACGTAGTGAAACAGAAAAAAGTGCTAAAAAACTTATTCTTTAATGTGAATATTTTTCATAAGTCGTCAAAGTGTCCTGGAAAGGCGATTTATTGCCATTTTAAGTTAAAAAGCTTAATGAATCTTTTTTTCCAAGAAAAAATAAAAATATTTTGAAAATGTATTTAAAGCAAGAAAATATTGAAAATTACAAAATGTAATCAATAACTGCCTATTTTTTATACTAGAAATCTTACAAGACAAAATCGCTTCAAAAAGTTGTAAAAAACAACTATTTTTCTAATTTTTTACCTCAGAGTAAGAAATAAGGACAAAATAAGGATCCTATGCTCAAATAAGGGCAATCCTTATAAATAAGGACAAATGCGAACTCTGCCCTAAACAGTTATAAATAAAAGCCTAAAACCCTAACAAAGGAAGGTTCTTAGGTGTCCGTGGCATTTCGGAATGAAACTTGGTGGGTGGATAGAGTATCCCTAGGTTCTTAAGAAAATGTTTGTTTGTTTTTTTGCCGAATGAGTCTGCGTGCCGAGTTATGACGTGCCAAAATTTTAGAAGAAATCAATAAAAGAAACAAATAATACTGACTGTTCACAGTGGCTGGTGGGCCGGAGGTTCTGCTCAACGATTTTGTTTTTGTTTGTTTCAGGTTCAAATCCGCGTAGCGTAAATTAATTTTTTTTTTTTAATTTTTTTTTACTTTCTATGCAAAATTAATGGCCTAGTACTCATTTCCAATACGAGACAATTATTCATCCATTTCAAAAAAAAAAAAATTTGATCCAATATAGACTGCTGTTCGCGGATTTACGTTTCTCTTTTTTAAAAAGGTTCCTCAAAAAATTCTTTTTGAAGAAATCAACATTAGTATAAGCTTATTAAATATAGCAAAAATTTGTGACGCAAAGGAATTGATTGTTTGGCCAAATAATGGGCATAAAAAGGTAAAAATAAGGAAAGAAAAAAATTTGCACAGTTGGAGTTTGAACCTGTGAGGAAAAAATGCGAACCCAAAGCACAACCTCAACACCACAAACACCAATGGTCTTTCTGTTTTATTTGTTTTATTTATTCAACCTTTAAAATTTCAAATCTTTGGCACGTCATAACTTGGCACGCAGACTCATTCGGCAAAAAAAAATAACATTTTTCAAAAGAACCTAGGGATACTCTATCCACCCACCAAGTTTCATTCCGAAATGCCACGGACACCTAAGAACCTTCCTTTGTAAGCGAAAAGGGGTCCAGCGGTACCGATAGGCGCCTCTGGGGAAATTTATAAAAAAATGGGGTGTGGTTTACAAACAGATTTTGACCAAAAACAGGTCAATTTTGGATATTTGTTTTGAGAAAAGCTCAACTAAACGACACCACCGGACAAATTTTTAAAAAAGAAATGAAATTTATAAAGAAAATTGTCAGTTTATGAACTATTCAGGTTAAGGGATTATTTATTTTTCATAGTTTTTGATGTTACTCGTACTGATATTTGGAAAAAATAATTAAAAAAAAGATTTTCCTGTTAATTTCGGGACCGGGACTTTACTTTTTTTGAAAACCGGGACCGGGGCCCGGGACCAAAAAACCGGGGATTCCCCTCCCCGGTCCTGTCCTACCTATTTAGAACCAATAAATTCATAAATTACTTACTTTTGTTGTCTGCTGAATTTTTGAATCGAAATCTCCCTAAAATTCACTACAAATATTGATGATCATTTTATTTTAATAAAATCTTTATTGCGGATTCATTGTCGGAATTGTAGACCCAAAAAGATCCCTTCTTACGGGTTTTATTTTTTTCGATATTTTTCGATATTTTACGATATTTATCGATTTCGATATTTTTTCGATATATATCGAAATATATCGATCGACCCTCGTGTCCGGTCTCTATTTTTCATTACCAATAACCATTTTGAGCAATTGAGATTGGAAATAAGCAAATCGTACATTCAGGGTAAGTTTTTTTAGTTTCCGGCTTTGAAAAGATACCTTTAATTTATATTTTCAAAAAGGAAGGGTCGGCGGTGCCGATAGGCGCCGCCGGGAGAATTTTTGAAAAATTGAGTGTATTTTGGTAACAAATTTTGCAACAAAAAAGCTTGATTCAAAATTTCATTATTTTGTTGGTGTTTTTCACTAAATCTCAACACGTCTTTCTTCAAATTACCATCTTTCGCCGGATCAGGAAAAATCCGGAAATCCGGTTTTAAAACGCCGGATCCGGAACCGGATTTTCATTTTCAAAAATTTGCCTGTGGGATTTTTCCGGTAATCCGGAAAAATCCGGTGAGGCCCACAAACCCCGGATTCCGGATCTGGGTCCAGAAAAATCCGGCCGGATCCGATCCGGTGCCAAACACTAATTATGATGTTGTCGAATGCGGCCAATGTTTTTTCCCATTAATCTGTCGCCACATGTATTCGTCACAATAACTCGGCAGCAATTCAAAAATATTTGTTTTGAATAGCAAGGGTAGTTTTTAACAAAAAAAGTATTATTATAAAGAATTCCTATTCTAAAAAAGAATGAATAATCATTTCCAAAATGGCTCAAGTATTAAACAGGTCTGCACTTAAATGATAAATAATTCTTGTAAGATTTCTAGTATAAAAAATAGGCAGTTATTGATTACATTTTGTAATTTTCAATATTTTCTTGCTTTAAATACATTTTCAAAATATTTTTATTTTTTCTTTGAAAAAAAGATTCATTAAGCTTTTTAACTTAAAATGGCAATAAATCGCCTTTCCAGGACACTTTGACGACTTATGAAAAATATTCACATTAAAGAATAAGTTTTTTAGCACTTTTTTCTGTTTCACTACGTAATTTTCTAGGTATATTCCAGCTGAAAAAAATAATTCTAGTTTCGACTCGCGGCTAAAATTAAAAAGAACTAACTTTTATAAGTTTATATTTCCCGAATAAAGTAAAATTCAATACTTTTAAAAACTGCGAAAATAATTTTATAAATTAGCAGACCTGTTTAATACTTGAGCCATTTTGGAAATGATTATTCATTCTTTTTTAGAATAGGAATTCTTTATAAAATACTTTTTTTGTTAAAAACTACCCTTGCTATTCAAAACATATATTTTTTATCACAATTTTTTTTTCAGATTTTTCTTGGCTTAGAAAAAAGTTTTTAATTTCTATATTTACAACCCCGGATTTTTTTGGAATATTGTTATTTAGTTACAACTCGCGCAAGTTTTAAAGTCTTTAAGAAATGAGAAAAGATAATTTATAAAATTATTTTCGCAGTTTTAAAAAGTATAGAACTTTACTTTATTCGGGAAATATAAACTTATAAAAGTTAGCTCCTTTTAATTTTAGCCGCGAGTCGAAACTAGAATTATTTTTTTCAGCTGGAATATACTTAGAAAATTACGTAGTGAAACAGAAAAAAGTGCTAAAAAACTAATTCTTTAATGTGAATATTTTTCTTAAGTCGTCAAAGTGTCCTGGAAAGGCGATTTATTGCCATTTTAAGTTAAAAAGCTTAATGAATCTTTTTTTCAAAGAAAAAATAAAAATATTTTGAAAATGTATTTAAAGCAAGAAAATATTGAAAATTACAAAATGTAATCAATAACTGCCTATTTTTTATACTAGAAATCTTACAAGAATTATTTATCATTTAAGTGCAGACCTGTTTAATACTTGAGCCATTTTGGAAATGATTATTCATTCTTTTTTAGAATAGGAATTCTTTATAATAATACTTTTTTTGTTAAAAACTACCCTTGCTATTCAAAACAAATATTTTTGAATTGCTGCCGAGTTATTGTGACGAATACATGTGGCGACAGATTAATGGGAAAAAACATTGGCCGCATTCGACAACATCATAATTAGTGTTTGGCACCGGATCGGATCCGGCCGGATTTTTCTGGACCCAGATCCGGAATCCGGGGTTTGTGGGCCTCACCGGATTTTTCCGGATTATCCGGAAAAATCCCACAGGCAAATTTTTGAAAATGAAAATCCGGTTCCGGATCCGGCGTTTTAAAACCGGATTTCCGGATTTTTCCTGATCCGGCGAAAGATGGTAATTTGAAGAAAGACGTGTTGAGATTTAGTGAAAAACACCAACAAAATAATGAAATTTTGAATCAAGCTTTTTTGTTGCAAAATTTGTTACCAAAATACACTCAATTTTTCAAAAATTCTCCCGGCGGCGCCTATCGGCACCGCCGACCCTTCCTTTTTGAAAATATAAATTAAAGGTATCTTTTCAAAGCCGGACAACTAAAAAAACTTACCCTGAATGTACGATTTGCTTATTTACAATCTCAATTGCTCAAAATGGTTATTGGTAATGAAAAATAGAGACCGGACACGAGGGTCGATCGATATATTTCGATATATATCGAAAAAATATCGAAATCGATAAATATCGTAAAATATCGAAAAATATCGAAAAAAATAAAACCCGTAAGAAGGGATCTTTTTGGGTCTACAATTCCGACAATGAATCCGCAATAAAGATTTTATTAAAATAAAATGATCATCAATATTTGTAGTGAATTTTAGGGAGATTTCGATTCAAAAATTCAGCAGACAACAAAAGTAAGTAATTTATGAATTTATTGGTTCTAAATAGGTAGGACAGGACCGGGGAGGGGAATCCCCGGTTTTTTGGTCCCGGGCCCCGGTCCCGGTTTTCCAAAAAAGTAAAGTCCCGGTCCCGAAATTAACAGGAAAATCTTTTTTTTAATTATTTTTTCCAAATATCAGTACGAGTAACATCAAAAACTATGAAAAATAAATAATCCCTTAACCTGAATAGTTCATAAACTGACAATTTTCTTTATAAATTTCATTTCTTTTTTAAAAATTTGTCCGGTGGTGTCGTTTCAAACTCCAACTGTGCAAATTTTTTTCTTTCCTTATTTTTACCTTTTTATGCCCATTATTTGGCCAAACAAACCTTTGCGTCACAAATTTTTGCTATATTTAATAAGCTTATACTAATGTTGATTTCTTCAAAAAGAATTTTTTGAGGAACCTTTTTAAAAAAGAGAAACGTAAATCCGCGAACAGCAGTCTATATTGGATCAAATTTTTTTTTTTTTGAAATGGATGAATAATTGTCTCGTATTGGAAATGAGTACTAGGCCATTAATTTTGCATAGAAAGTAAAAAAAAATTAAAACAAAAAAATTAATTTACGCTACGCGGATTTGAACCTGAAACAAACAAAAACAAAATCGTTGAGCAGAACCTCCGGCCCACCAGCCACTGTGAACAGTCAGCAAGTTTCATTCCGAAATGCCACGGACACCTAAGAACCTTCCTTTGTTAGGGTTTTAGGCTTTTATTTATAACTGTTTAGGGCAGAGTTCGCATTTGTCCTTATTTATAAGGATTGCCCTTATTTGAGCATAGGATCCTTATTTTGTCCTTATTTCTTACTCTGAGGTAAAAAATTAGAAAAATAGTTGTTTTTTACAACTTTTTGAAGCGATTTTGTTATTATTTTTAAAAAATTTCCCTGCGGCGATCGAAAAGGCTAAAAATTTCTCGGTCGATATAGAAAGAAATATCGAAGAAAATATCGAAAAATATCGAAAAAATATCGTATCGGTCCGATCTCTACTCGTAATCGTGTTTAATCGTGTTTTGGGCAGTAGTCGTAATCGTATTAACGTAGTCGTATTTTGCCACGAATACACAATGAATACAACACCCCTAAGAATTCTCTTTTGAAGGACAATTTGAAAGCCAGACAATATGAATTTTTGAAAATTATTGTGAATAATGTTTTCAAAAATTTTGAAAAATGGAAATCCGGTTCCGGATCCGGCCGGTAACTTTAAAAAATGAAAATCCGGTTCCGGATCCGACGAAAAAAATTTGCAGTTTGAAAATCCGGTTCCGGATACGGGAAATCAAATTTGCCTAACCCTAATCATAATTGATCAACTATCCCATTTTTACCCCGTGAATTTTTAGCCGCGAGTCGAAACTAGAATTATTTTTTTCAGCTGGAATATACCTAGAAAATTACGTAGTGAAACAGAAAAAAGTGCTAAAAAACTTATTCTTTAATGTGAATATTTTTCATAAGTCGTCAAAGTGTCCTGGAAAGGCGATTTATTGCCATTTTAAGTTAAAAAGCTTAATGAATCTTTTTTTCCAAGAAAAAATAAAAATATTTTGAAAATGTATTTAAAGCAAGAAAATATTGAAAATTACAAAATGTAATCAATAACTGCCTATTTTTTATACTAGAAATCTTACAAGACAAAATCGCTTCAATAAGTTGTAAAAAACAACTATTTTTCTAATTTTTTACCTCAGAGTAAGAAATAAGGACAAAATAAGGATCCTATGCTCAAATAAGGGCAATCCTTATAAATAAGGACAAATGCGAACTCTGCCCTAAACAGTTATAAATAAAAGCCTAAAACCCTAACAAAGGAAGGTTCTTAGGTGTCCGTGGCATTTCGGAATGAAACTTGGTGGGTGGATAGAGTATCCCTAGGTTCTTAAGAAAAATGTTTGTTTGTTTTTTTGCCGAACCGAATGAGTCTGCGTGCCGAGTTATGACGTGCCAAAATTTTAGAAGAAATCAATAAAAGAAACAAATAATACTGACTGTTCACAGTGGGGCTGGTGGGCCGGAGGCTCTGCTCAAGGATTTTGTTTTTGTTTGTTTCAGGGTCAAATCCGCGTAGCGTAAATTAATTTTTTTTTTAATTTTTTTTTACTTTCTATGCAAAATTAATGGCCTAGTACTCATTTCCAATACTAGACAATTATTCATCCATTTCAAAAAAAAAAAATTTGATCCAATATAGACTGCTGTTCGCGGATTTACGTTTCTCTTTTTTAAAAAGGTTCCTCAAAAAATTCTTTTTGAAGAAATCAACATTAGTATAAGCTTATTAAATATAGCAAAAATTTGTGACGCAAAGGTTTGTTTGGCCAAATAATGGGCATAAAAAGGTAAAAATAAGGAAAGAAAAAAATTTGCACAGTTGGAGTTTGAACCTGTGAGGAAAAAATGCGAACCCAAAGCACAACCTCAACACCACAAACACCAATGGTCTTTCTGTTTTATTTGTTTTATTTATTCAACCTTTAAAATTTCAAATCTTTGGCACGTCATAACTTGGCACGCAGACTCATTCGGCAAAAAAAAATAACATTTTTCAAAAGAACCTAGGGATACTCTATCCACCCACCAAGTTTCATTCCGAAATGCCACGGACACCTAAGAACCTTCCTTTGTAAGCGAAAAGGGGTCCAGCGGTACCGATAGGCGCCTCTGGGGAAATTTATAAAAAAATGGGGTGTGGTTTACAAACAGATTTTGACCAAAAACAGGTCAATTTTGGATATTTGTTTTGAGAAAAGCTCAACTAAACGACACCACCGGACAAATTTTTAAAAAAGAAATGAAATTTATAAAGAAAATTGTCAGTTTATGAACTATTCAGGTTAAGGGATTATTTATTTTTCATAGTTTTTGATGTTACTCGTACTGATATTTGGAAAAAATAATTAAAAAAAAGATTTTCCTGTTAATTTCGGGACCGGGACTTTACTTTTTTTGAAAACCGGGACCGGGGCCCGGGACCAAAAAACCGGGGATTCCCCTCCCCGGTCCTGTCCTACCTATTTAGAACCAATAAATTCATAAATTACTTACTTTTGTTGTCTGCTGAATTTTTGAATCGAAATCTCCCTAAAATTCACTACAAATATTGATGATCATTTTATTTTAATAAAATCTTTATTGCGGATTCATTGTCGGAATTGTAGACCCAAAAAGATCCCTTCTTACGGGTTTTATTTTTTTCGATATTTTTCGATATTTTACGATATTTATCGATTTCGATATTTTTTCGATATATATCGAAATATATCGATCGACCCTCGTGTCCGGTCTCTATTTTTCATTACCAATAACCATTTTGAGCAATTGAGATTGGAAATAAGCAAATCGTACATTCAGGGTAAGTTTTTTTAGTTGTCCGGCTTTGAAAAGATACCTTTAATTTATATTTTCAAAAAGGAAGGGTCGGCGGTGCCGATAGGCGCCGCCGGGAGAATTTTTGAAAAATTGAGTGTATTTTGGTAACAAATTTTGCAACAAAAAAGCTTGATTCAAAATTTCATTATTTTGTTGGTGTTTTTCACTAAATCTCAACACGTCTTTCTTCAAATTACCATCTTTCGCCGGATCAGGAAAAATCCGGAAATCCGGTTTTAAAACGCCGGATCCGGAACCGGATTTTCATTTTCAAAAATTTGCATGTGGGATTTTTCCGGATAATCCGGAAAAATCCGGTGAGGCCCACAAACCCCGGATTCCGGATCTGGGTCCAGAAAAATCCGGCCGGATCCGATCCGGTGCCAAACACTAATTATGATGTTGTCGAATGCGGCCAATGTTTTTTCCCATTAATCTGTCGCCACATGTATTCGTCACAATAACTCGGCAGCAATTCAAAAATATTTGTTTTGAATAGCAAGGGTAGTTTTTAACAAAAAAAGTATTATTATAAAGAATTCCTATTCTAAAAAAGAATGAATAATCATTTCCAAAATGGCTCAAGTATTAAACAGGTCTGCACTTAAATGATAAATAATTCTTGTAAGATTTCTAGTATAAAAAATAGGCAGTTATTGATTACATTTTGTAATTTTCAATATTTTCTTGCTTTAAATACATTTTCAAAATATTTTTATTTTTTCTTTGAAAAAAAGATTCATTAAGCTTTTTAACTTAAAATGGCAATAAATCGCCTTTCCAGGACACTTTGACGACTTATGAAAAATATTCACATTAAAGAATTAGTTTTTTAGCACTTTTTCCTGTTTCACTACGTAATTTTCTAAGTATATTCCAGCTGAAAAAAATAATTCTAGTTTCGACTCGCGGCTAAAATTAAAAGGAACTAACTTTTATAAGTTTATATTTCCCGAATAAAGTAAAATTCAATACTTTTAAAAACTGCGAAAATAATTTTATAAATTATCTTTTCTCATTTCTTAAAGACTTTAAAACTTGCGCGAGTTGTAACTAAAATAACAATATTCCAAAAAAATCCGGGGTTGTAAATATAGAAATTAAAAACTTTTTTCTAAGCCAAGAAAAATCTGAAAAAAAAATTGTGATAAAAAATATATGTTTTGAATAGCAAGGGTAGTTTTTAACAAAAAAAGTATTTTATAAAGAATTCCTATTCTAAAAAATAATGAATAATCATTTCCAAAATGGCTCAAGTATTAAACAGGTCTGCACTTAAATGATAAATAATTCTTGTAAGATTTCTAGTATAATAAATAGGCAGTTATTGATTACATTTTGTAATTTTCAATATTTTCTTGCTTTAAATACATTTTCAAAATATTTTTATTTTTTCTTGGAAAAAAAGATTCATTAAGCTTTTTAACTTAAAATGGCAATAAATCGCCTTTCCAGGACACTTTGACGACTTATGAAAAATATTCACATTAAAGAATAAGTTTTTTAGCACTTTTTTCTGTTTCACTACGTAATTTTCTAGGTATATTCCAGCTGAAAAAATAATTCTAGTTTCGACTCGCGGCTAAAATTAAAAGGAACTAACTTTTATAAGTTTATATTTCCCGAATAAAGTAAAATTCAATACTTTTAAAAACTGCGAAAATAATTTTATAAATTATCTTTTCTCATTTCTTAAAGACTTTAAAACTTGCGCGAGTTGTAACTAAAATAACAATATTCCAAAAAAATCCGGGGTTGTAAATATAGAAATTAAAAACTTTTTTCTAAGCCAAGAAAAATCTGAAAAAAAAATTGTGATAAAAAATATATGTTTTGAATAGCAAGGGTAGTTTTTAACAAAAAAAGTATTTTATAAAGAATTCCTATTCTAAAAAATAATGAATAATCATTTCCAAAATGGCTCAAGTATTAAACAGGTCTGCACTTAAATGATAAATAATTCTTGTAAGATTTCTAGTATAAAAAATAGGCAGTTATTGATTACATTTTGTAATTTTCAATATTTTCTTGCTTTAAATACATTTTCAAAATATTTTTATTTTTTCTTGGAAAAAAAGATTCATTAAGCTTTTTAACTTAAAATGGCAATAAATCGCCTTTCCAGGACACTTTGACGACTTATGAAAAATATTCACATTAAAGAATAAGTTTTTTAGCACTTTTTTCTGTTTCACTACGTAATTTTCTAGGTATATTCCAGCTGAAAAAATAATTCTAGTTTCGACTCGCGGCTAAAATTAAAAGGAACTAACTTTTATAAGTTTATATTTCCCGAATAAAGTAAAATTCAATACTTTTAAAAACTGCGAAAATAATTTTATAAATTATCTTTTCTCATTTCTTAAAGACTTTAAAACTTGCGCGAGTTGTAACTAAAATAACAATATTCCAAAAAAATCCGGGGTTGTAAATATAGAAATTAAAAACTTTTTTCTAAGCCAAGAAAAATCTGAAAAAAAAATTGTGATAAAAAATATATGTTTTGAATAGCAAGGGTAGTTTTTAACAAAAAAAGTATTTTATAAAGAATTCCTATTCTAAAAAAGAATGAATAATCATTTCCAAAATGGCTCAAGTATTAAACAGGTCTGCACTTAAATGATAAATAATTCTTGTAAGATTTCTAGTATAAAAAATAGGCAGTTATTGATTACATTTTGTAATTTTCAATATTTTCTTGCTTTAAATACATTTTCAAAATATTTTTATTTTTTCTTGGAAAAAAAGATTCATTAAGCTTTTTAACTTAAAATGGCAATAAATCGCCTTTCCAGGACACTTTGACGACTTATGAAAAATATTCACATTAAAGAATAAGTTTTTTAGCACTTTTTTCTGTTTCACTACGTAATTTTCTAGGTATATTCCAGCTGAAAAAATAATTCTAGTTTCGACTCGCGGCTAAAATTAAAAGAACTAACTTTTATAAGTTTATATTTCCCGAATAAAGTAAAATTCAATACTTTTAAAAACTGCGAAAATAATTTTATAAATTATCTTTTCTCATTTCTTAAAGACTTTAAAAGCTTGCGCGAGTTGTAACTAAAATAACAATATTCCAAAAAAATCCGGGGTTGTAAATATAGAAATTAAAAACTTTTTTCTAAGCCAAGAAAAATCTGAAAAAAAAATTGTGATAAAAAATATATGTTTTGAATAGCAAGGGTAGTTTTTAACAAAAAAAGTATTTTATAAAGAATTCCTATTCTAAAAAAGAATGAATAATCATTTCCAAAATGGCTCAAGTATTAAACAGGTCTGCACTTAAATGATAAATAATTCTTGTAAGATTTCTAGTATAAAAAATAGGCAGTTATTGATTACATTTTGTAATTTTCAATATTTTCTTGCTTTAAATACATTTTCAAAATATTTTTATTTTTTCTTGGAAAAAAAGATTCATTAAGCTTTTTAACTTAAAATGGCAATAAATCGCCTTTCCAGGACACTTTGACGACTTATGAAAAATATTCACATTAAAGTATAAGTTTTTTAGCACTTTTTTCTGTTTCACTACGTAATTAATTTTCTAGGTATATTCCAGCTGAAAAAAATAATTCTAGTTTCGACTCGCGGCTAAAATTAAAAAGAACTAACTTTTATAAGTTTATATTTCCCGAATAAAGTAAAATTCAATACTTTTAAAAACTGCGAAAATAATTTTATAAATTATCTTTTCTCATTTCTTAAAGACTTTAAAACTTGCGCGAGTTGTAACTAAAATAACAATATTCCAAAAAAATCCGGGGTTGTAAATATAGAAATTAAAAACTTTTTTCTAAGCCAAGAAAAATCTGAAAAAAAAATTGTGATAAAAAATATATGTTTTGAATAGCAAGGGTAGTTTTTAACAAAAAAAGTATTTTATAAAGAATTCCTATTCTAAAAAAGAATGAATAATCATTTCCAAAATGGCTCAAGTATTAAACAGGTCTGCACTTAAATGATAAATAATTCTTGTAAGATTTCTAGTATAAAAAATAGGCAGTTATTGATTACATTTTGTAATTTTCAATATTTTCTTGCTTTAAATACATTTTCAAAATATTTTTATTTTTTCTTGGAAAAAAAGATTCATTAAGCTTTTTAACTTAAAATGGCAATAAATCGCCTTTCCAGGACACTTTGACGACTTATGAAAAATATTCACATTAAAGAATAAGTTTTTTAGCACTTTTTTCTGTTTCACTACGTAATTTTCTAAGTATATTCCAGCTGAAAAAAATAATTCTAGTTTCGACTCGCGGCTAAAATTAAAAGGAACTAACTTTTATAAGTTTATATTTCCCGAATAAAGTAAAGTTCTATACTTTTAAAAACTGCGAAAATAATTTTATAAATTATCTTTTCTCATTTCTTAAAGACTTTAAAACTTGCGCGAGTTGTAACTAAAATAACAATATTCCAAAAAAATCCGGGGTTGTAAATATAGAAATTAAAAACTTTTTTCTAAGCCAAGAAAAATCTGAAAAAAAAATTGTGATAAAAATATTGTTTTGAATAGCAAGGGTAGTTTTTAACAAAAAAAGTATTATTATAAAGAATTCCTATTCTAAAAAAGAATGAATAATCATTTCCAAAATGGCTCAAGTATTAAACAGGTCTGCACTTAAATGATAAATAATTCTTGTAAGATTTCTAGTATAAAAAATAGGCAGTTATTGATTACATTTTGTAATTTTCAATATTTTCTTGCTTTAAATACATTTTCAAAATATTTTTATTTTTTCTTTGAAAAAAAGATTCATTAAGCTTTTTAACTTAAAATGGCAATAAATCGCCTTTCCAGGACACTTTGACGACTTATGAAAAATATTCACATTAAAGAATAAGTTTTTTAGCACTTTTTTCTGTTTCACTACGTAATTTTCTAAGTATATTCCAGCTGAAAAAAATAATTCTAGTTTCGACTCGCGGCTAAAATTAAAAGGAACTAACTTTTATAAGTTTATATTTCCCGAATAAAGTAAAGTTCTATACTTTTTAAAACTGCGAAAATAATTTTATAAATTAGCAGACCTGTTTAATACTTGAGCCATTTTGGAAATGATTATTCATTCTTTTTTAGAATAGGAATTCTTTATAAAATACTTTTTTTGTTAAAAACTACCCTTGCTATTCAAAACATATATTTTTTATCACAATTTTTTTTTCAGATTTTTCTTGGCTTAGAAAAAAGTTTTTAATTTCTATATTTACAACCCCGGATTTTTTTGGAATATTGTTATTTAGTTACAACTCGCGCAAGTTTTAAAGTCTTTAAGAAATGAGAAAAGATAATTTATAAAATTATTTTCGCAGTTTTTAAAAGTATAGAACTTTACTTTATTCGGGAAATATAAACTTATAAAAGTTAGTTCCTTTTAATTTTAGCCGCGAGTCGAAACTAGAATTATTTTTTTCAGCTGGAATATACTTAGAAAATTACGTAGTGAAACAGAAAAAAGTGCTAAAAAACTAATTCTTTAATGTGAATATTTTTCATAAGTCGTCAAAGTGTCCTGGAAAGGCGATTTATTGCCATTTTAAGTTAAAAGCTTAATGAATCTTTTTTTCAAAGAAAAAATAAAAATATTTTGAAAATGTATTTAAAGCAAGAAAATATTGAAAATTACAAAATGTAATCAATAACTGCCTATTTTTTATACTAGAAATCTTACAAGAATTATTTATCATTTAAGTGCAGACCTGTTTAATACTTGAGCCATTTTGGAAATGATTATTCATTCTTTTTAGAATAGGAATTCTTTATAATAATACTTTTTTTGTTAAAAACTACCCTTGCTATTCAAAACAAATATTTTTGAATTGCTGCCGAGTTATTGTGACGAATACATGTGGCGACAGATTAATGGGAAAAAACATTGGCCGCATTCGACAACATCATAATTAGTGTTTGGCACCGGATCGGATCCGGCCGGATTTTTCTGGACCCAGATCCGGAATCCGGGGTTTGTGGGCCTCACCGGATTTTTTCCGGATTATCCGGAAAAATCCCACAGGCAAATTTTTGAAAATGAAAATCCGGTTCCGGATCCGGCGTTTTTAAAACCGGATTTCCGGATTTTTCCTGATCCGGCGAAAGATGGTAATTTGAAGAAAGACGTGTTGAGATTTAGTGAAAAACACCAACAAAATAATGAAATTTTGAATCAAGCTTTTTTGTTGCAAAATTTGTTACCAAAATACACTCAATTTTTCAAAAATTCTCCCGGCGGCGCCTATCGGCACCGCCGACCCTTCCTTTTTGAAAATATAAATTAAAGGTATCTTTTCAAAGCCGGACAACTAAAAAAACTTACCCTGAATGTACGATTTGCTTATTTACAATCTCAATTGCTCAAAATGGTTATTGGTAATGAAAAATAGAGACCGGACACGAGGGTCGATCGATATATTTCGATATATATCGAAAAAATATCGAAATCGATAAATATCGTAAAATATCGAAAAATATCGAAAAAATAAAACCCGTAAGAAGGGATCTTTTGGGTCTACAATTCCGACAATGAATCCGCAATAAAGATTTATTAAAATAAAATGATCATCAATATTTGTAGTGAATTTTAGGGAGATTTCGATTCAAAAATTCAGCAGACAACAAAAGTAAGTAATTTATGAATTTATTGGTTCTAAATAGGTAGGACAGGACCGGGGAGGGGAATCCCCGGTTTTTTGGTCCCGGGCCCCGGTCCCGGTTTTCCAAAAAGTTAAAGTCCCGGTCCCGAAATTAACAGGGAAAATCTTTTTTTAATTATTTTTTCCAAATATCAGTACGAGTGTAACATCAAAACTATGAAAAATAATAATCCCCTTAAACCTGGAATTTCATAAAACTGACAATTTTCTTTATAATTTCCATTTCTTTTTTTAAAACAATTTGTCCGGTGGTGTCGTTTCAACTCCAACTGTGCAATTTTTTTCTTTCCTTATTTTTACCTTTTATGCCCATTTTGGCCCAAAAAACCTTTGCGTCACAAATTTTTTGCATATTTAATAAGCTTTATAATGTGATTTCTTCAAAAAGAATTTTTTTGAGGAACCTTTTTAAAAAAGAGAACGTAAATCCGCGAACAGCAGTCTATATTGGATCAAATTTTTTTTTTTTGAAATGGATGAAATATAATGTCTGTATTGGAAATGGTAATAGGCCATTATTTTGCATAGAAAGTAAAAAAATTAAACAAAAAAAAAAAATTAATGTACGCTACGCGGATTTGAACTGGAAAAACAAACAACAAAAACCAAAATCGTTGAAGCAGAACCTGGCCCACCAGTCCACTTGTGAACAGTCAGCTTCATTCAACAGACCACGGACCTAAGAACCTTCCTTTGTTAGGTTTTAGGCTTTATTTATAACTGTTAGGGCAGAGTTCGCATTTGTCCTTATTATAAGGATTGCCCTTATTTGAGCATAGGATCCTTATTTGTCCTATTTCTTATCTGAGGTAAAAAATTAGGAAAAATAGTTGTGTTTTAAACTTTTTGAAGCGATTTTTGTTTATTTTTAAAAAATTGTCCCGCGGGCGATCGAAAAGGCTAAAAATTTCTCGGTCGATATAGAAAGAACAATATCGAAGAAAAATATCGAAAAAATATCGAAAAAATATCGTATCGGTCCGATCTCTACTCGTAATCGTGTTTAATCGTGTTTTGGGCAGTAGTCGTATCGTATAACGTAGAGTTTTGCCACGAATACACAATGAATACAACACCCCTAAGAATTCTCTTTGAAGGACATTTGAAAGCCAGACAAATATGAATTTTTGAAAATTATTGTGAATAAAGTTTTCAAAAATTTTGAAAAATGGAAATCCGGTTCCGGATCCGGCCGGTTAACTTAAAAAAATGAAAATCCGGTTCCGGATCCGACGAAAAAAAATTTGCAGTAGTTGAAAATCCGGTTCCGGATACGGGAAAGCAAATTTGCTACCCTAATCATAATTGATCAACTATCCCATTTTTACCCGTGAATTTTAGCCGCGAGTCGAAACTAGAATTATTTTTCAGATGGAAATACCTAGAAAATTACGTAGTGAAACAAAAAAAAAGTGCTAAAAAACTTATTCTTTAATGTGTATTTTTTCATAAGTCGTCAAAGTGCCTGGAAAGGCGATTTATTGCCATTTTAAGTTAAAAAGCTTAATGAATTTTTTTCCAAGAAAAAAAAAAATTTTGAAAATGTATTAAAGCAAGAAAATATTGAAAATTACAAAATGTAATAATAACTGCCTATTTTTATACTAGAAATTTACAAGACAAAATCGCTTCAAAAAGTTGTAAAAAAAACAACTAGTTTTCTAATTTTTTACCTCAGAGTAAGAAAATAAGGACAAAATAAGGATTACTATGCTCAATAAGGGCAATCCTTATAAATAAGGACAAATGCGAACTTGCCCTAAACACGTTATAAATAAAAGCCTAAAACCCTAACAAAGGAAGGTTCTTGGTCCGTGGCATTCGGAATGAAACTTGGTGGGTGGATAGAGTATCCCTAGGTTCTAAGGAAAGTGTGTTTTTTTTTGCCGAATCGAATGGTCTGCGGCCGAGTGTCGAGTTATGACGTGCCAAAATTTTAGAAGAAATCAAAAAAAAGAAACAAATAATACTGACTGTTCACGTGGGGCGGTGGGCGGAGGCTCGGCTCAAGATTGTTGTTGTTTGTTTAGGGTTCAAATCCGGTCGCGTAAATTAATTTTTTTTTTTTAATTTTTTTTACTTTCATGCAAAATATGGCTGTAATCATTTCCAATACTAGACAATTATTCATCCATTTCAAAAAAAAAAAAAAAAATTGATCCAATATAGGACTGCTGTTCGCGGCTACGTTCTCTTTTTTTTAAAAAGGTTCCTCAAAAAAAAATCTTTTTGAGAGAAATCAACATTAGTTAGCTTATTAATATAGCCAAAAATTTGTGACGCCAAAGTTTGTTTTGCCAAATAATGGGCAATAAAAAGGTTAAAAATAAGGAAAGAAAAAAATTTGCACAGTTGGAGTTTGAACCTGTGAGGAAAAATCGAAACCCAAAGCACAACCTCCAACACCACAAACACCAATGGTCTTGTTTTATTTGTTTTATTTATTTTTTTTTTCACCTTTAAATTTCAAATCTTTGGCACGTCATAACTTGGCACGCAGACTCATTCGGCAAAAAAAATAACATTTTTCAAAAGAACCTAGGGATACTCTATCCACCACCAAGTTTCATTCCGAAATGCCACGGACACCTAAGAACCTCCTTTGTAAGCGAAAAGGGGTCCAGCGGTACCGATAGGCGCCTCTGGGGAATTTATAAAAAAAAAGGGTGTGGTTTACAAACAGATTTTGACCAAAAACAGGTTCAATTTTGGATTATTGTTTGAGGTAAAAAGCTCAACCTAAACGACCCCACCGGACAAATTTTTTAAAAAAGAAATGAAATTTATAGAAGATTGTCAGGTTATTGAACTATTCAGGTTAAGGGATTATTTATTTTTCATAGTTTTTGATGTTACTGTAGTGATATTTGCGAAAAAAAAAAATAATTAAAAAAAGATTTTCCTGTAATTTCGGGAACGGGACTCTTACTTTTTTTGAAAAACCGGGACCGGGGCCCGGGACCAAAAACCGGGGATACCCTCCCCGGTCCGTGCCTACCTATTTAGAACCAATAAATTCATAAATACTACTTTTGTGTCTGCGAATTTTTGAATCGAAATCTCCCTAAAATTCACTACAAAATATTGATGACATTTTATTTTATAAATCTTTATTGCGGAGTCATTGTCGGAATTGTAGACCAAAAGATCCCTTCTTACGGGTTTTATTTTTTTCGATATTTTTCGATATTTACGATATTATCGATTCGATATTTTTTCGATATATATCGAAAATATATCGATCGACCCTCGTGTCCGGTCTCTATTTCATTACCAATAACCATTTTGTAGCAATTGAGATTGGAAATAAGCAAATCGTACATTCGGGTAAGTTTTTTTAGTTGTCCGGCTTTGAAAGATACCTTTAATTTAGTATTTTCAAAAAGGAAGGGTCGGGGTGCGATAGGCCCGCCGGGAGAAATTTTTGAAAAATTGAGTGTATTTTGGTAACAAATTTTGCAACAAAAAAGCTTGATTCAAAATTTCATTATTTTGTTGGTGTTTTTTCACTAAATCTCAACACGTCTTTTCAAATTACCATCTTTACCGGATCAGGGAAAAAAATCCGGAAATCCGGTTTAAAACGCCGGATCCGGAACCGGATTTTCATTTTCAAAAATTTGCATGTGGGATTTTTACGGATAACCGGAAAAATCCGGTGAGGCCCACAAACCCCGGATTCCGGATCTGGGTCCAGAAAAAATCCGGCGGATCCGATCCGGTGCCAAACACTAATTAGATGTTGTGTCGAAGCGGCCAATGTTTTTCCCATTAATCTGTCGCCACATGTATTCGTCACAATAAACTCGGCAGCCATTCAAAAATATGTGTTTTGAATAGCAAGGGTAGTTTTTAACAAAAAAAGTAGTATTATAAAGAATTCCTATTCTAAAAAAGAAGAATAATCATTTCCAAAATGGCTCTCAAGTATTAAACAGGTCGCACTTAAATGATTAAATTCATTGGTAGATTTCTAGTAATAAAAAGATATGAGTATTGAGTTACTTTTGTAATTTTCTAATATTTTCTTTTCGGATAAACATTTTCAAAAGTATTTTTATTTTTTTCTTTGAAAAGAAAAGATTACATTAAGCTGTTTTAACTTAAAATTGGGCAATAAATCGCCTTTCCAGGACACTTTAGATGACGACTAATGAAAATATTACACATTCAGAATTAGTTGTTTTACACTTTTTTCCCTGTTTCATACGTAATTTTCTAATATTCCAGTCGAAAAAAATATTCTAGTTTCGACTCGCGCCATAAAAATTAAAGGAACTAATTTTGATAAGTTTATATTTCCCGAATAAAGTAACATCAAATACTTGTAAAAACTGCGAAAAATTTTATAAATTATCTTTTCGCCATTTCGTAAAGACTTTAAAACTTGCGGAGTTGTAACTAAAATAACAATATTTCCAAAAAAATCCGGGG
>JBDPZO010000456.1:0-22243 GCA_039877585.1 Heterodera filipjevi | reverse complement strand
TCTGTAACTCTCTTTTTTCATTTTTTCTCTCACATTCATTCCCTTCTTATTCTTGTCCTTTCTCTGCCCCCCTAACATGCATTTTCATAGTCTTCTTTCTCTCTCTCTCTCTCTCGCTATTTCGTAGGTCTCTAAACATCAATACTTAACTGTGCTGATCTACTGCATCAGTAACTCGCCCGCCGGAGAAGGTATTTTCCCCTAGTGACATTTTACATTTTTATTCGATTTTGCATCCCAATCCTCCCGTTTCCCCATTTGTTCAAATTAAAAGAATTTCATAGACCGAATTAAATGATTTTGAATTCCAAAACCCAAGAAAAAAATTTTTATTTTCTGATTCTTTTATCAGGCCCATATCGAAATTCATTAATTTTTGATTCTATTTTACTTAGAGTCCACCTTTCAGAATTAATTGCTAATGAAATAAAAAAAACTAACCCAAAAATATATTACTTTAAAATAATACTAGCGTAAATGCGCTCGCTTCGCTCGCGCTTTTAACGCTAGTTAAAAAAATTTTTTATTATTTTAATACAAATTTGAATACAATCAAATCGTTTTCATTTTCTTAATGACAGGTTCAGATTCTGAAGACGTGTTTGAATGGGTATTTGGTTTACAAATATAGTTTGGTACAACTCCATGGAAGTTAACAATTTCATTAATCCAAGACAATTCATGGACGGTTACTTTGGTTGGTTGGACAATCAAAACCATCTTTATTGAAATTTATCAATTCTAATAGAGCAATTCAAAGGCTATCGTACTATACTAAGATTGTTTAAATTGGTTGCTTCTGAGAAAAATTATGACTAAATTTAGTCAAAAATTCAATAAAATTTGCACTTTTTGTGAATCGACCTAGTACCCATTAAACAATTGATAGCCAATCTTAGCCCGACATTCGAATCATTTTTTAGAACTTGGATTTTTTGAATTTTTTCTTTTGGCGCAGAGCGTCATAACTTTTTTGTTTTTGCATCTACCTTTCGTTTTTTTGCATTATGAATATTGAAAGCATATACCGAGCTTTTGATGAATTTTGCCGGATGCTTTTGGCAGTTAGAGGAAAAGCGAAATGATTTTGTTATTTACTAATAAATTGGTGTGAAAACTGATGAAATTCCTTAGAATGTACAAAAAAATATATGAAAAAAATGAATAGAAAATTATCATATATTTAAGAAACTGGAGACAAAAGATATGCCAGAAATGGCCCATAAAATGCTGCCAAGAATCGATTTGTTTTTCTTAAGTTAAAATAAAAAGGAATGCAAAAAGTCCCGAGGAAGAAATTTCTGAAATTTTTATTATATTGATAACAGAGTTGCCGTAAAAAATTATTAGATATGTACTCTAGGAATTTATTTTTTGTAATCTAACAAAATATTTTTTCATTTCGCTTTGTGTTCTATTATAATATTTGGGATAGTTTATTAGTAGGGATGCCAATTTTATGTAAATACATTTTTTTCGGCATTTTTGGTACATATTTTCTGGTTTTTGTGAAAATTTCATAACGAAATCCCATAAAAATGAAAAATAGACCCCCCTAAGATGCACTTTTAAAATTGCAGCATGTACCCTTTCGTTTTTTTTTGCATATATATTAAAAGCATATAGCTGGCTATTGAATGATGTCAGATATGCTTGGATTGGTCTACTAAGAAAGCACTTTTAAAGTGAATGTCGCGAAAATATCCTGCGCCAAACTGGCCCCTGTAATTTCTTGAAAGATCAAATTCGTGTTCGAAGGTTTAGACCTAAGCTCACTTTTTTTTTACTCAATTTGTTCCGGTCTGATTTAACCCTTTTAATCCATTCATTTTTTTTATTTATCAATTTTTCATATATTTTTTAATTTTTTTACCCTCGCTTTTTCCAAATTGTTTATGCATAAAAATTAATAAAATCGGAATGAAAACCACTAATGAGTCATCACAGTGAAAAGGGACGAATTATGCCCGATGCTTTTGGCAGTTAGTGAAAAGCGAAACGATTTGTTATGGACCAATAAATTGGTGGAAAAACTGATGAAATTCCTTAGATTGTGCAAAAAAAAATAGATGAAAAAAAGAAGAAAATTATAAATATTATAAATTCATTGTCAGGGTAAATGACTTAAATGAAGAATAATTTGTGAAATGAAACGGGAGACAAAAGGTATGGCAGAATAATCACATAAAATGCTGCTGAAAATCGATAATTAAATTGAATTGGAAGATAATCGGACCACGTATTGATTTTGCAGGACCCTTATTGTACAATGTAGCCAAGATCCTGGTAAAATAT
Organism: Heterodera filipjevi; assembly: GCA_039877585.1. Lineage (NCBI taxonomy): Eukaryota > Metazoa > Nematoda > Chromadorea > Rhabditida > Heteroderidae > Heterodera > Heterodera filipjevi. The sequence goes on along the minus strand of JBDPZO010000456.1, from coordinate 19,948 downwards.
GATTTTATTCATATTTCCTGTCTTGGCCCTTCCTAAATCGTGGTCCTGTTTTTCAAATTCAAAATTAAAAGGAATGCGAAAAGTCCCAATGAAGAATTTCTGAAAATTTGTTATTATTTGGTAACAGAGTGCCGCAAAAAAGATCACATATGTACTCTAGGAATTAATTTTTTGTAATTTAACAAAATATTTTTTCATTTTGTTTTTGTTCATTAAAATATTTGAGATAGTTTATTTGTGTAAATAAAGACAGGCAATTTATTGATAAGAAACTTCCAATTTTTAACCCACAATACTTTTGGAAAACAAAAATTCAGAGTTAATTTTTACACATAGAAATAAGGCTAAACTCTATATGTGAAACAGAAACTGATAAAATATTAATATTTAGGTGCTGGCTGCTGGTCGGATGAAGAAAAAAGAATTAAAAAATTGTGATTGATCAAAAAAAGACAACAAAAATAATTGATCAGAGAATAGGGCTTGAAACATGGAGAAATGGGCATACAATGTTTGGGCGAGAAGGATGGATATTTCAAAGTAAAAAAAAAAAAACAATTTAAAAAATAACAAACGGAGGATTTAACGACTTATGTATTGGAAATAAAAAATTTAATTTGCTACTTTTTGATTTGTAATGAGTTGTTTTACAAAAATAGGTGCAACGAAAAAAAAAGTGTCTGCACCAGTGAGGAATTTGATATGGTTTCTCAACTTTCCTAAATATTTTTTTGAAAACATTTATTTCACCAATCGTTTGTGCACCAAGGAAAGCCCTAAAAAATTTTGAGTGGCAAAACTGCGCAAATCAGGGGAACAAGGCGTTTGGAACCAGAAAATTTAGTGCATTAAGAATGTGGTTATGTATAAAAGTTCTATTTTTTAGCAACATCTATTCATGTCTTTAAAGGCCTACGCAAAAATGGCGTTAGCACAGTAGCACGATATGTGAAGACGATTATCGCCAAAACTAGGGTTGCAACCCCGACCCCGTCCCCGACCCCGCAATTATTGGCCTTTTTTCGGGGAATTCCCCGTCCCCGTCCCCGACACCATTTCCCGAGTCGAGGACGGGGAAAATGTACACCCCAAAGAATGGCATTTTCAGAAAGAAAAAAGAACAATTTTGTTTTAAATTTACACAACATTTTGCCAAATCGCTCGATGGTGAAATCATATTTCACATAACCTTTTTGCCGTTCTTTGTATAACGTAGAATCTTTTAATAAATTTAGTTACTACAGTACATACCACTTTTCCAATTAACTCATTGTAGGTGTTTTTTTCGCGATGACTAACGACGGGTGGAGTCAACCAACATCACTTCCATCATTGTTAAGGTGATAACGTTGGTTTATAAAGGATATAATTTTGGGTTTTAGCATTACTGTTCACCATATTGACGCCGAATTTAATCGATCAGATTATATTCTGGATGCCATACCAATTGAGTCCCATTCCGGACCCAGCATAGCCGAAAATATTAACAAATCGTTGGAAGAAAATGGATTAAAAGGACCTCCAATTGGGCCGGACCCACATGATTTCCTTGAAAAGAATGATGCGGAGGAAAATGATTATTAAAACAGAATTATTTAGTTGCCAAAAAATTTTGTGCAAAAATTTAAAAATTTGAATTTTCAAAATTTTTTTCTTCCCCGATTCCCCGTCCCCGTTCCCCGACAGTTTTTTCTTCCCCGTCCCCGTTCCCGACATTGCATTCCCTGCATTTCCCGTTCCCCGAATTTCTTTTCCCCGGCCTCGGGGTTGCAACCCTAGCCAAAACCCTAAAATTTGAAACAAAAGTTTTTCTGAAAATAAAATTTTTCGAGCACCTCTGATATAGTATTTTTCTATGGTAATGGAATGTAATGTTTTCCATAAAGCAACAAAGTAAGCTCGGGGCTTGATAAAGCTTATGTTTTGTGGAGAGAAAGGATAGAAGAGGGGGGGGGAGATTTTATCAACCTGGGCGTAAAAAACGGCTGAGAAACGGAGACAAAGTATAGTTCCAAAGGAGAATTTTTTTATTGTATGGAAGATAAGGACAGAAATAAACACTGTGTAAAGGGTGAAAATCTCAATGCTGTCATTACAGTAATTTTGCGTCCACCCTCCCCTCCGCTTTCTTCATCATCTCATCTCCCCGGGCGCTGGTCTTCCACTTCACTTTGCCCATCGGCAGCAGTTGATCACTCTCCCTTTTTGTTCTTCCTTTACCTTCTTGTCTCATTGAAATTCTACCATTTTCCGCATCTTTGGCTTCATATATTGGCATATTTATGTCCTTTTTTGATCCATTACCATTGATCTGATTGGATTCGACTCATGCTATTGATCAGTATTACTGATCAATTGCATGCATTATTGGCATATGTCCTTTTTTGATCCATTACCATTGACTTGATTGAATTCGTGTCATGTTTTTGATCAGTATACTGATCCAAAGGCAAGCAGTATTCGCTTTTTTTGTTTTTTTACTTCATCAAATTCGTTGTGCTTGATACCCCAATTCTTAATTTTTGCCTTCTTCAGGAATTTCAATTCTTCCCGAACTGCTCAACTGTAAAGATGAGTGCGCCAAAAACGAAAAGTGAATTGGTATGTTTTCTCTACAACAATATTTAGTGGACTATTCATGGTACCGGAGAGTAGGGGGAGGGGGGGGACAAAATGGTTAATATGCCACTCACCAACTGCGATAAGGGAAAATGTGCCAAAATTGACTACTCACTAATAGAGATAGAGTTGGTTTTCTATGTTTTAAATACTGCCATTACTCCCAAATTTCCCATTTTTACAAAAAATGTAGCCAAAAAATAAAAAAATCATTTCTTGTGAATTGCTTTATGAAATGATTTCTTTTGTTCTATTCCACAGAAAATGGGTGCTTAATTTCATTTTTAGACAAAAATGTGTGCATCGACCGTTCGTTCTATTAAAAAAATAGGAATGATTCCGGACAATGTTACCCAGCTATGGACCGGCTTTTCAACCAAAAATATGGAAGCGATATGTTTATGAATGGTATATTTAGTACAATATAATCAAAATAAAATAATTTATAATATTCTTCTGGTAAGGCCTGAAATGTATAAATCTTTGTTTAGACTTGCTCCACTTTTTGTCTCGCGGAAATTATCCGCCAAATGTCCAAGAACATATTGGCCTTAATGTACTATTTCCATAAAATGCGCATAATTATGTGAGTTTATGTCCAAATATTTTCGCAACTGACATTGGATCAAGTGTGATCACTAATCAGAAACCGGAATTTATAAGGGGCAAAATTAAAACGGAAAGGGCTGGATCCGAAAAATTTGGCAATTCCCTCACGAGATGGGGCCAGATTCCTAAATAAAAGCATTAATATTATTAATCATTTTTTTTACCAATATTTTAGGTACTTTTAATGGGTAAAGCGGTCAAAATCTATAAGTACTGCGGTACTTGGCCCGCAACAAACGTGAAAGATTTACAAGGCTTGGGGCAATGTAATTTTTAAAAATTAATTAAAATTGGAATAATTTTGGCATAATAAAAACTGGTTAAATATTAACAATATCATTTTTATATTTTTTTTAGTTCTTTCTGATCACGCAACGACCATCGCTAAACGATACAATCTGGCATCGGCTTCGGATGTCGATGAGAGCGACTGAACTTGCAGAAACTGCATGCATTTGTGGGTGGGGGGGGCAGGCCGACTCTTCTTTATTAAAGGGAGTAAATTGATTAATGATTTAAGCGAATTATTTTGAAAAAAAAAATTTAAAAAACAAAAAAATATATGTGGACTACAAAAAATACATAATAATTCGCAATAACTTAATCTTTTTATATCTTTTTAGGCATTTGTTTCTCTTATATATCGCTTTTAAATAAGAAATTTGCTTTTCGGTGTTTATCCAGGCTAAAATTTTATGCCCATTTCTCGTTGTTTTCAAGCTTTACTTTCTCTGATCAATTTATTTTTGGTTCGTTCTTTTTAGATCAATCAAAATTCTCCAATTCAACCAACATCATTATTTCATTATTAGATGAATTTCTGTTTCACTGGAATTTTCTTATCAAGAAATTGCCTGTTTTTGAATACTCACAACAACTAATGGATTCCCTATTTGAATTAACCATTTCCAACATAATAATCATCCCCTTATTTCATTATTTGTGCAAATAAATTTATTCGAAAAACATATTTTTTTACTCGATAAAATTCTATTTTATGCTTTATTACACTAATATCAATGTTTTAAAATTCGACAGTACATTAGTGCAGGAATCGGTATAATTACTTTTTTAGTTCCAACAAAAAGTATACTCTTTCCTTCATTTATAACCGTATGTATATATTCCCTTACTGTATTACAAGAATTTAAAATCTTATCTAAATTAAGTATGCACTTACCTTTTTTAAGATTATAAACAAATTCCTTCATTGATGGAAAACAGTGACGCTTCATTATACTTTTATTATTATTTTTTAATTCTTCAATAATTTCTATCAGTTCTTTATTATTATGCGAATCACTATCTATTTTATATCCAAAACTTAATTTTTGTTATATCCGTGTTTGTAGTTATCCTAAAATAATTTTAAAAAGTGAAATGTTCATAATAGAATTTTTAAATTTTTGCGGCAACTCTGTTCGCTGCCCGTCATTTCGTCAGGGCGTCGTTTCGTCAGGGCGTCGTTTCGTTAGGCGTCGTTTCGGCAGGGCGTCGTTTTGTCACCAAAGCCAAAATAGTCGATTCGTCCCCAAATTTAAATGTTTTTTAATCATTAAATTTGTTTTTTATTGACATTTTTTGCTTACTATTTTAAACCGAATGCTGATTTAACTTTTCATCATTATTATAGATCATTGAATCGTAATCAAATCGAGATTTCAAAGGCAGAAACGAGCTTCTACAACAACGAATTTGCCATGACAAAATATGCTCCCATCTTTAATTGTCCGAATTTACTACGCGCTATTCGGCACGGATTATCAATCCCTTTTGGGAGTACTCGCCAACAGGTTTTTTTTGCCAATTGGTTTGCTTTCTTAGGCACTTTTGTAGTTTGGTGTCCGCTTTGAAAAGCATAAGAGGGATCCTTTTAATTTTTTAATTTTAGCCTATCTTCGTTATTAGAAAGCTCAAACCCTCTTTTTTAGTCAATTAAAAGGGCCCCCCTCTGTTTTTCAAATCGGGCATTCTAAATTATAAAAGTGCCCGTTCTTAGTTCGCGCTTATTCACTTAGCGCGTTTCGCTATGCGCCATGCTTATACTGCTCTAAATTCTGATCCTTCCTTAACTCTCTAATCCCTGTCATTCGTATTTTCCTTCATTTGTCCATATCGTTGGCGCTACTCGCAAAAGAGAATCTTTTTGAAACTAAAGGGTGACCTTTTTTACATTTTCTTATTTCTTTCCAGGGTGCTAATTCTGTGCCGTCCTCTTTTTAATTTCACTATTTCTTAAGCGGTCTAATACCGGCGACGACATCGTCCAGTGGGAGCACAAATAGCGTTGGGAAGAAGCGCAAACTGTGCCTGAAACAGCTGGAGATCAACCGAAGTCTGTCGTCTAAAATAGTTACGCCGAGCGATTGAAATTTTGGAGAAAAATTTTAATGATTTCTTTGATTCTGGTGATATCTTTTGTTGAATTTGGACTGTATTTTCTTTCATTTCGGTAAAATAAAGTGGGTTTATATTTATTTCTTTTTCCTTTTGGTTACTATGTATGTTAGAAGAGAAAAAAATTCTCCGTTTTAAGCAAGGCTGGGAAATGTAATGATTTATCATCATTTTGATGATTTTGAGGGGTCAAAAAGATGATTTTTTTAGAAATGATGGACATTCCAGAACTGGTATGATTTTTTTAGAAATGATGGACATTCCAGAACTGGTTTTAAGGATTAAAAGAGCTTTTAAATTTGGGGATTTCTAAAATTTCGTTGGAACCTTTCTTCTTCGCTTTTTATTGTTGACTCATGAACAACAGGGCCACGACATTAAAAAAGGCCAAGACAGGAAATATGAATAAAAGCATAATTTTTACCAGGATCTTGGTTCCTTTCTGTGATTATGGTCTTGTAAAGGCATATATGAGATCCAATCATGTTCCAATTCAATTTAACCCAACATGACATTTTATCGATTTTCGACAGCATTTTATGGGGTTTCCAGGGTTGCCATTTGTCCTTATTTGAGGGGTCAAATCTTTATAAATTAGAAAGTGTCCTTAGTTATAAGGCAAGCGTGTAAAAATGAATGGATTAAAAGGATTTTAAATAAGACCGTAACAAATTGAGTATAATGAAGTGAGCTAGGACCAAAAAACAAAGTTTTTCGGCTTGTTTTGAATTAAGAAAATCAATGAGTGGGAGGTGATGGTAACGAAAGGCGCCACCGGGCGTAAATTTCGTGTATTTTGGTAACAGGCTTGTCATAAAAAGACCAATTTTTTGTCAATTTCTAGTGTTCATTTAAAAAACTTAAGAGGTTCATTTACTGTATTCTTAGGGGTGTAATTCAACTCTCGTGTTACAAAATGATGGCGAGAGACGAGATTGTTGCACCCCTGGTATAAAATAAATCCTGCTGTCATGTGTAGCTGGAAATTGTTTTATTTTTTGCTATTGAAGATCCGTTTCAATGGCCCATCCTCAGTTGCATTTTGTAAAATGTCTTCGGTTGTTAAAAAATGACCATTCCAACTTTCTTTCTTATTTTTGATTTTCTAAAAAATTTTCAATAGGATCACCAACAAATTAAATTTTAAGAAAATTATTCATATTTAAAAAGAATTTTTTATCGTCACGCCAGGATAGGCCTTCATTTTTTGTAAGAAAAAAGAAAAACAATAAATGATAAAAAAAAAAACTAGTCGAGTAATTTTTAACTCTACTGTTCGCAATTTAGACACGTGGAATTTTATTTCAGTGTATGCAAAAATTTAAAAATTAATTTTTCTGGCACAGACGACGGATCATTCGGCCTCAGATCATTTACTCCTTTCGCATTTGTTATGCCGTTGACCTTGTAAAACATGTTTTTAGCTTGGTTTGAAGCTCCTAGGATGGTTTTTTAAATCCATATTTTCAATATTTTTCAATATTTCGCGATTTATGTCCATATTTCCATATTAGTCCATATTTTTGCATTATGCCCATATTTTATGTCCATATTTTGGAAAATTTCATGAAAAAAATGCAATAAAAACGAAAAATACCTCCCTAAACAAATTCTTGAAAATTATCAAAAAATGCCCACAAAAATAAAGAAAATTCGAGTTTTTTTTAATTTTTTCTAATTTTTTTTCTATTTTTCTGATCAAAAAAATGATATCGAATGCGTTTTTCACCCTAAAATTTGGAAATATATTTCATTTGCAATTATGTATAAACAATGCTGATTTTTTTGAAAAAATTGCACTATTTGGATAAACTTTTATGCCCATATTTTGTCCATATTTGTCCATATTTTGGCATTTTTCCATATTTTGCGATTTTTGATCCATATTTTATGGCCATATTTCGCGATTTTATTTCCATATTTTTGGCAGCCCTAGTCATAATAAAATACATATGATGATAAGGTGCTTTCAAAATTTGAAAAATTTATCAAATTTTTGACCGAAAATCTTAAAAATTTTGCCTCTTGCTAATATTTTTGGTCAGTGCGGCGACAACTGAGCCTTAGCCCTTTTTCCCAATTGACCAAATAAATACGAGTTTATTAATCATCAAATGTCAAAAATGGCAATGGCAATCAAACATATGATATATGTAAAATAAATAATAATAATTTAATGAACAATTGACGACCCCTTAGAGAAAGGAGAATGGAAGTTGCCTAGGCCATGCCAGCTATAGTAAGCAGATTTGATTAATACAATAAGTGTGAACAGGCGCTAGAGGAGATTATAAAAATAAGCCGCAAGCGCCACCACCCCTCCCCGCCCCCCCCCACCCGTCAAAATGACTACCGCAATTGCTTGCCACCCGCCCCCCTCCCCCTCCTTGAACCCTTCCACCCTCTCTCATCATCAAATCACGAGCTCCTTTGGCTCCGTCTTTGTGCGAATCTTCAGCACTTTTTTCAACTCCTCCAGGTATGGTAGGGCGGCTCCTGTACGCACCGGCGCTTGCGCTGCAATCGTAGCCGTCTTTATCGAATTGTTTGACTTCACCCATACGCGAACTAAAACATGCAAATATAAAAAAAGCATCAATAAACGAACCCTGCCTGGGTGCGGTTGCCGGGTCGGCTGAGGGCCGAAAAAATTTGGGACTTCGATTTCCAGGAATGTTCTCATTTATTTTTGGAATCGAAAAAAGCGGAAAAATTGCATCGGGATGCAACGCACGTTTCAAAAATTGAACATTTACATAATGGTGGTCACTCACCTTTTTGCCGCAAAAAATGCCTACAAACAGCATGCACACAAAGCCAATGATACCGGCACATCTAATGCCCACCATCCACATCATTGTCAGTGAGGAAGTGTTGTTGGCGCTATTGTTCTGCTCCTTCAGCTCAAATTTGTTGTCAGCATCAATTTGGAGAACACAATATGCCAAAAGCAGGATCACCATGGGCATCTAAATCAGAGGTAGCAGCAACATTTTTCAGAAATAAGACAAATTTTCTTTGAGAAATTCGAGCTTTGAATGAGAAATTGAATTTCGAATTTTAAAAAAGGAAGGATCCGCGGTGCCGAAGTCGCCGTCGGAAAAAATCTTAAGAAAAAAACTAAGAGGATTTTTAATAATTTTGAGAAAACCTGCGCGAGTGGGGGTACGGTGGTACCAATAGGCGCCACCGTGGGAATTTTTGAAAATTTAAGGCCGCTTTGTTAACAGATTTTCCAAAAAATTGGACATGCGCCGCAGGAAAAAATTCTAAAAATACTAAAAAAATTAATTTAAAATTAATTTTCTTTTTTTTCAGAGCATGAAATAAGACAAAAATAAGACCAAAGCGCTTAAGGAATTTTTAGAGTTAACCCACCCAAAAAGTAGGGATCATGTTGCAGCGCATAATCAATGAAGCAGCAGAAACGGGAAGATGAAGAGCAACAGCGGTTGACAAAAGGGTACTGTGGAAAAATAAATTGTACACAGAAAATTGGACAACCGTTGTGGATGACTTTAATTCAAATTGGTTTTTAAATGATCAAAAAATAGTTTTTTGTAATATTATTAGAAATGTTTAAAAAAAAGCTGATGAAAAAAAAGAAGAAAACAAAATAGAAAATGCAAAACAAAACTAAATAAAAATGGAAAAATTAAGACTGATGGTAGAAGATGATGAAGAACGGGGAGGGGGCGGAGGGCAGCAAAGGGCTGGCCAAATTAATAATGTACATAAAATGATGTGGTCTCTACAAACCCCAGGCGAACAGAGGGGAAAAGCGGTGTTTTCTTCTTCTTGACTCATCCCCCCCCCGCCCCCGGTCCGCTTTTTCTCGTCCGATCCTCCCACCGCTTTTCTCCCCAAGGGGGCAAAGTGTGTTCGGCAACATCAATTGGATGAGGAAATGCGAAGGATCGAGGGGGGGAGAGAAGAAGGGAGAGAAAGCAGGGACCAAAAAATTCTTTCAATGATGATTGAGCATAAAAAAAGAGATACGTATTGGGATGGAAAGAAAAAATGGAAATTTTGAAGAAGCGGCTAAAGATTGAGAGGGGACGGAGGAGGGAGGAAGAATGTGTCCATCATATGGCCGCGATTATATGGAAAAGAATCCCCGAGCATTGAGAAGGAAATAATGCCGGGAAACGGGGGCAAGCAAACCCGGAGAGCATTGAGTTGAGAAAAGAACGATCCAAAAGTGTCAAGAATCAGTTTTTAGTGATTGGCATCAGGGTTCGACAGAATTTGAAAAAAAGCAAGAAAATTCCGAGAAGCACTTTTACCCATTACCCTACGTATCATTTTTTGAAATTCAAACAAAAAAAACTTTTCTTTTTTTTTGGGTTTAACTAATATGGCGCAACTGCAGACGGTCCGAACCTCATCAACCCTTTGAGCAGGTGCCTTTAATTACCACAAAACACCATCATCAGCAATTAGCAGCAGAAACTTTCAAATATTGTGGCCCAAATGCCTTATTGATTAGAGCAAAATTAAAAATCATCGAGTTATTTTTGGTGTAAAAGAACGGAAATTCTTTTTTAAGTTTTCTCGGGGAAAATTACAAAAGAATTTTGAAAATTGAAATTAAAAATTGATAAGAGGTTTTTTTGCCATTTTACTTTTAAGAGCGAATTTTCTATTGCAGTTGACCATTTGTTGCACCAGCTAATTTCACCGCCGCCAATCGACGCCTTTGGCAATGCCCTGGCGGTTAAAAGGGCGGAAGAGGATGAATGCTAAAAAAACGGAAAATGATTAGTACATTATAATTTAAATTAATAATTTATTTTTTATTTATTTAAGAATGTGTGTTAATTGAACCTATCAATGAAAAATAATTGTTTCAATTAAGAATTACCAAATGAATTTTAAATATAAATTAATATATATAAAAACATAATAAATCCGTATTGGCATATTTTGTCTTTTTTTTTTTGGTCCCTTACCATTGATCCGATAGAATTCGGGTCATGCTTTCGATCAGTATTACTGATCAAAAGGCAGTCCGTATTGGCATATTTTGTCTTTTTTTTTGTCCCTTACCGTTGATCCGATAGAATTCGGGTCATGTTTCGATCAGTATTACTGATCCAAAGGCATGCCGTATTGGCATATTTTGTCTTTTTTTTGGTCCCTTACCATTGATCCGATAGAATTCGGGTCATGCTTTCGATCAGTATTACTGATCAAAAGGCAGTCCGTACTGGCATATTTTGTCTTTTTTTTTTGTCCCTTACCGTTGATCCGATAGAATTCGGGTCATGCTTTCGATCAGTATTACTGATCCAAAGGCATGCCGTATTGGCATATTTTGTCTTTTTTTTTTTGGTCCCTTACCATTGATCCGATAGAATTCGGGTCATGCTTCGATCAGTATTACTGATCAAAAGGCAGTCCGTATTGGCATATTTTGTCTTTTTTTTTTGTCCCTTACCGTTGATCCGATAGAATTCGGGTCATGCTTTCGATCAGTATTACTGATCCAAAGGCATGCCGTATTGGCATATTTTGTCTTTTTTTTTTGGTCCCTTACCATTGATCCGATAGAATTCGGGTCATGCTTTCGATCAGTATTACTGATCAAAAGGCCGTATTGGCATATTTTGTCTTTTTTTTTGGTCCCTTACCATTGATCCGATAGAATTCGGGTCATGCTTTCGATCAGTATTACTGATCAAGAGGCATGCCGTATTGGTATATTTATGTCCCTTTTTTGATCTGTTACCATTGATCCGACGTAATTTGTATCATGCTTAATACCCCAATTTTTAATTTTTATCTTATTCAGTAATTTCAATTCTTTTCCGAACTGTCCAAAGATGAGTGCGCCGAAAACAAAAATCCAATTAGTAAGTTTTTTCTACAACAATTTATTGGACTATTCATGGTACCAAAAAGTGGGCGGAGGGGGGGAGGAGGGACAGAATGGTAAATATGCGATTCACCAACTGCGATAAGGGAAAATGTGCCAAAATTGAGCACCCATTAACTGCGATAAGGGAAAATGTGCCAAAATTGAGCACCCATTAACTGCGATAAGGGAAAATGTGCCAAAATTGAGCAACCATTAACTGCGATAAGGGAAAATGTGCCAAAATTGAGCAAGAGTTGGGTTTTCTATGTTTTAAATACTTACAAAAAATGAAGCCAAAAAATAAACAAATCATTTCTTGCGAATTGCTTTATGAAATGATTTTTTTGTTCCATTCCATAGAAAATGGGTGCACATTCGTGTGTCTGCTGTTTTTGATCATTTCCTTCTTGAACGGCACCATTTGGGTGCTTGGCTAAAACAAATTGGAAATTTGGTGAGAAAAAAAATGGCAAAATGGGTGGCATTATTTCAATGGGAAAATTATAAAAAATACCCCAAAAATAATTAATTTATTCTTTTAGACAAAGATGTGCGAATCAGCTGTCCGTTCCATTCGAAAAAATATCGGAATGATTCCGGAAAACGTCATTCAGCTATGGACCGGCCTTCCAACGAAACGCTTAGAGGCTGATGTGTTTATGAGGGATAACAATTTATTTTTAAAAATTTAGTACATTTTTTTCTAATTATTTCTATTAATGTATTTTACATCTTGTTAGATTTGGAAGAATTGATATCGAAAGGCAATTTTCCAAACGACGCTGCTGAGCATGTTGGTCTTCCACTGCCCCAAAACACAAACAATTACGTGAGTTTTAATTGAATATTTAGTCGGAATAGGACTCAAAAGACAGTAACTTTTGACCTGGAATTTAGGTATAGGGAAGAGAATAATCGAAATAAGGAACAAAAGAACTTGAAAGGGTGACTGACCGTGGGTCAGAGTGATAACTGATCAGAAACCGCAACTTACAGAGGGCCAAATGAAAACGGAAGAGACGGGAGCCGAAAAACTTGGCAATTCCCTCCCACCATCGGTCCTGAACGGGACCGAAAATTTTGCAATTCCCTCCCACCATGGAACCCGAATTCTAAATGAACACGGAAGGGACGGGGCCGAAAAATTTGGCAATTCCCTCCCACCATGGGTCCCAAATTCTAAATGAACACGGAAGGGACGGGGCCGAAAAATTTGGCAATTCCCTCCCGCCATGGGACCCGAATTCCTCAAATAAAATGAATAAATAATGGAATTATTGTTTTTGCTTATATTTTAGGTTACCGTTTTAATGGGAAAACCGGTCAAACTCGTCACTTATTGCGGTTAAAAAAACCAAAAAAAATATTTGGACTACAAAAAAAACATAAATAATTCGCAACCACTTATTATTTTATTTGTGTTTCTCTTAAATACCACTTTTAAATCACAAATTCGCTTTTCGGTGTTTATCCGTGCTAAAATTCTATGCCCATTTCTCATTTTTCCAAGCCCAACTTTCTCTGATCATTTGTTTTTCGTTATTTTTGAACAATCCAAATTCTTTATTTCTCCAATTCAACCAACCGCCATTATTTCATTATTTTACGAGTTTCTGTTCCATTGGATTTTTTTCTTACCAAGAATTGCCTGTTGCATCACCACAACAACTAATAGATGCCCCGCCCCATTCAAATTAACTATTTCCATCATAATAATCATATCATTATTTGTAACTAAATTTACTCGAAAAGCATACTTTTTTACCCAATCAAATTCTTTTTATACTTTATTTACTCATATAAATATTTGAAAATTCTGCAGTACATTAGGCAGGAATTGGTAATTACTTTTTTAGAACCAGTGAAGCGGGGCATCATGTAATGAATTATTAACAATTAAATTAATCAATTAAAAATCTATGTTAATTAATTTAAATTCGTTGGACAAATAAATATTTTTAACTTACGTCTTCCCAAGTAGTCTCTCCCGAAATGCGTTAATGTTCTCCATTTTCCGCTTGCTTCTTTTTTGAGTCGACCAAAATAAATGTGCCCTATAAATGGTAAAAAATTAAAAGTAAGAAAATATAATTTTGGGATTATAACTTTGTTTTTTTCTTCCAAAAAATAAATTTCAAAATATTTTTTCCTTCCAACAAAAAAATGAATAAATTTCTGCTTGCGCATTAAACCCATTCAAAACCTTGGCAAAAAAAAATATTTAAAAATGTTTAAAAAAAAGCTGATGAAAAAAAAGAAGAAAACAAAATAGAAAATGCAAAACAAAACTAAATAAAAATGGAAAAATTAAGACTGATGGTAGAAGATGATGAAGAACGGGGAGGGGGCGGAGGGCAGCAAAGGGGCTGGCCAAATTAATAATGTACATAAAATGATGTGGTCTCTACAAACCCCAGGCGAACAGAGGGGAAAAGCGGTGTTTTCTTCTTCTTGACTCATCCCCCCCCCGCCCCCGGTCCGCTTTTTCTCGTCCGATCCTCCCACCGCTTTTCTCCCCAAGGGGGCAAAGTGTGTTCGGCAACATCAATTGGGTGAGGAAATGCGAAGGATCGAGGGGGGGAGAGAAGAAGGGAGAGAAAGCAGGGACCAAAAAATTCTTTCAATGATGATTGAGCATAAAAAAAGAGATACGTATTGGGATGGAAAGAAAAAATGGAAATTTTGAAGAAGCGGCTAAAGATTGAGAGGGGACGGAGGAGGGAGGAAGAATGTGTCCATCATATGGCCGCGATTTATATGGAAAAGAATCCCCGAGCATTGAGAAGGAAATAATGCCGGGAAACGGGGGCAAGCAAACCCGGAGAGCATTGAGTTGAGAAAAGAACGATCCAAAAGTGTCAAGAATCAGTTTTTAGTGATTGGCATCAGGGTTCGACAGAATTTGAAAAAAAGCAAGAAAATTCCGTGAAGCACTTTTACCCATTACCCTACGTATCATTTTTTGAAATTCAAACAAAAAAAAACTTTTTTTTTTGGGTTTAACTAATATGGCGCAACTGCAGACGGTCAGAACCTCATCAACCCTTTGAGCAGGTGCCATTAATTACCACAAAACACCATCATCAGCAATCAGCAGCAGAAACTTTCAAATATTGTGGCCCAAATGCCTTATTGATTAGAGCAAAATTAAAAATCATCGAGTTATTTTTGGTGTAAAAGAACGGAAATTCTTTTTTAAGTTTTCTCGGGGAAAATTACAAAGAATTTTGAAAATTTAATTAAAAATTGATCAGAGGTTTTTTTTGCCATTTTACTTTTAAGAGCGAATTTTCTATTGCAGTTGACCATTTGTTGCACCAGCTAATTTCACCGCCGCCAATCGACGCCTTTGGCAATGCCTTGGCGGTTAAAAGGGCGGAAGAGGATGAATGCTAAAAAAACGGAAAATGATTAGAACATTATAATTTAAATTAATAATTTATTTTTTATTTATTTAAGAATGTGTGTTAATTGAACCTATCAATGAAAAATAAATTGTTTCAATTAAGAATTACCAAATGAATTTTAAATATTAAATTAATAATATATAAAAACATAATAAATCCGTATTGGCATATTTTGTCTTTTTTTTTTTGGTCCCTTACCATTGATCCGATAGAATTCGGGTCATGCTTTCGATCAGTATTACTGATCAAAAGGCAGTCCGTATTGGCATATTTTGTCTTTTTTTTTTGTCCCTTACCGTTGATCCGATAGAATTCGGGTCATGTTTCGATCAGTATTACTGATCCAAAGGCATGCCGTATTGGCATATTTTGTCTTTTTTTTTGGTCCCTTACCATTGATCCGATAGAATTCGGGTCATGCTTTCGATCAGTATTACTGATCAAAAGGCAGTCCGTACTGGCATATTTTGTCTTTTTTTTTTGTCCCTTACCGTTGATCCGATAGAATTCGGGTCATGCTTTCGATCAGTATTACTGATCCAAAGGCATGCCGTATTGGCATATTTTGTCTTTTTTTTTTGGTCCCTTACCATTGATCCGATAGAATTCGGGTCATGCTTTCGATCAGTATTACTGATCAAAAGGCAGTCCGTATTGGCATATTTTGTCTTTTTTTTTTGTCCCTTACCGTTGATCCGATAGAATTCGGGTCATGCTTTCGATCAGTATTACTGATCCAAAGGCATGCCGTATTGGCATATTTTGTCTTTTTTTTTTGGTCCCTTACCATTGATCCGATAGAATTCGGGTCATGCTTTCGATCAGTATTACTGATCAAAAGGCCGTATTGGCATATTTTGTCTTTTTTTTTGGTCCCTTACCATTGATCCGATAGAATTCGGGTCATGCTTTCGATCAGTATTACTGATCAAGAGGCATGCCGTATTGGTATATTTATGTCCCTTTTTTGATCTGTTACCATTGATCCGACGTAATTTGTATCATGCTTAATACCCCAATTTTTAATTTTTATCTTATTCAGTAATTTCAATTCTTTTCCGACTGTCCAAAGATGAGTGCGCCGAAAACAAAAATCCAATTAGTAAGTTTTTCTACAACAATTTATGGATATTCATGGTACCAAAAAGTGGGCGGAGGGGGGGAGGAGGGACAGAATGGTAATATGCGATTCACCAACTGCATAAGGGAAAATGTGCCAAAATTGAGCACCCATTAACTGCGATAAGGGAAAATGTGCCAAAATTGAGCACCCATTAACTGCGATAAGGGAAAATGTGCCAAAATTGAGCAACCATTAACTGCGATAAGGGAAAATGTGCCAAAATGAGCAAGAGTTGGGTTTTCTATGTTTTAAATACTTACAAAAATGAAGCCAAAAAATAAACAAATCATTTCTTGCGAATTGCTTTATGAAATGATTTTTTTGTTCCATTCCATAGAAAATGGGTGCACATTCGTGTGTCTGCTGTTTTTGATCATTTCCTTCTTGAACGGCACCATTTGGGTGCTTGGCTAAAACAAATTGGAAATTTGGTGAGAAAAAAAATGGCAAAATGGGTGGCATATTTCAATGGGAAAATTATAAAAACTACCCCAAAAATAATTAATTTATTCTTTTTAGACAAAGATGTGCGGAATCAGCTGTCCGTTCCATTCGAAAAATATCGGAATGATTCCGGAAAAACGTCATTCAGCTATGGACCGGCCTTCCAACGAAACGCTTAGAGGCTGATGTGTTTATGAGGGATAACAATTTATTTTTAAAATTTAGTACATTTTTTTCTAATTATTTCTATAATGTATTTTACATCTTGTTAGATTTGGAAGAATTGATATCGAAGGCAATTTCCAAACGACGCTGCTGAGCATGTTGGTCTTCCACTGCCCCAAAACACAAACAATTACGTGAGTTTTAATTGAATATTTAGTCGGAATAGGACTCAAAAGACAGTAACTTTTGACCTGGAATTTAGGTATAGGGAAGAGAATAATCGAAATAAGAACAAAAGACTTGAAGGGTGGATCTGACCGTGGGTCAGAGTGATAACTGATCAGAAAACCGCAACTTACAGAGGGCCAAATGAAAACGGAGAGAGACGGGAGCCGAAAAACTTGGCAATTCCTCCCACCATCGGTCCTGAACGGGACCGAAAATTTTGCAATTCCCTCCCACCATGGAACCCGAATTCTAAATGAACACGGAAGGGACCGGGCGGCCGAAAAATTTGGCAATTCCCTCCCACCATGGGTCCCAAATTCTAAATGAACACGGAAGGGGACGGGGCCGAAAATTTGGCAATTCCCTCCCGCCATGGGACCCGGAATTCCTCAAATAAAATGAATAAATAATGGAATTATTGTTTTTGCTTATATTTTAGGTTACCGTTTTAATGGGGAAAACCGGTCAAACTCGTCAATATTGCGGGTTAAAAAAACCAAAAAAAATATTTGGACTACAAAAAAAACATAAATAATTCGCAACCACTTATTATTTTATTTGTGTTTCTCTGAAATACCACTTTTAAATCACAAATTCGCTTTTCGGTGTTTATCCGTGCTAAAATTCTATGCCCATTTCTCATTTTCCCAAGCCCACCTTTCTCTGATCATTTGTTTTTCGTTATTTTGAACAATCCAAATTCTTTATTTCTCTCATTCAAACCAAACCGCCATTATTTCATTATTTATTACGAGTTTCTGTTCCATTGGATTTTTTCTTACCAAGAATTGCCTGTTGCAATCACCACAACAACTAATAGATGCCCCGCCCCATTCAAATTAACTATTTCCATCATAATAATCATATCATTATTTGTAACTAATTTACTCGAAAAGCATACTTTTTTACCCAATCAAATTCTTTTTATACTTTATTTACTCATATAAATATTTGAAAATTCTGCAGTACATTAGGCAGGAATTGGTATGTAACTTTTTTAGAACAGTGAAGCGGGCATCTGTAATGAATTATTAACAATTAAATTAAGTCAATTAAAAAAATCTATGTTATATCATTTAAATTCGTTGGACAATAAATATTTTAACTTACGTCTTCCCCAAGTAGTCTCTCCGAAATGCGTTAATGTTCTCCATTTTCCGCTTGCTTCTTTTTTGAGTCGACCAAAATAAATGTGCCCTATAAAATGGTAAAAAATTAAAAGTAAGAAATATAATTTTGGGATTATAACTTTGTTTTTTTCTTCCAAAAAATAAATTCAAATATTTTTTCCTTCCAACAAAAAAATGAATAAATTTCTGCTTGCGCATTAAACCATTCAAAACCTTGGCAAAAAAAATATTAAAACTTTCCCGTGCAACTAATGATTTTTTGTTAATCAAAATTGATGAAAAAAGCGAAACTCGCAATATCCCTGGTGTGTAAATGTTTATTCATGTCCTAAAAGTGTTGAGCCCAGGGATTTATTTCGGGTTTTCTTTTCATTTTCTTAGATTTTTTAAAAAATGGTCATATAAGCAGGGTTCAAATTAAGATATTTTTTTTTGATCAGTTCCTATACTTACTGATTTTTTGAAAAAATAACAATAGACAATTGGGGACATTAAATTTTAGTATTTTTGGTGCAGGATATAAAAAAAATTTCCCTTTCATTTAAAAATAAAGAATTTCTGAATTTGTTTTAAAATGCCATTTTTCTTTTAAAGGTGAATTTTCCACTGAGGTTGACGCCCCTCCAGCGCCGTTTGTTGTGCCAGCTGATGAAGCAGTGCTTTCACCGCCTCCGATGACCACGGCATGTGATGATGAAATGCCAGAATTCATTATGAATTTCATTTTTAAACATTAGTTAATTAATTTCGGTGGACAAATAAATATTTTTAATTTACGTCTTCCCAAGTAGTCTTTCCCGAAATGCGTTAATGTTCTCCATTTTCCGCTTGCTTCTTTTTTGAGTCGACCAAAATGTGCCCTATAAATGGTAAAAATTTAAAAGTAATAAAATATTATTTGGCACTATAAAATGGAATGTTTAAATTGCCATTGAAAAAAGTCCGGTTCCGGGTGACGTAAACCAAAAAATTCCCAGGCACTAATAAAAGAAAGTGAATGTTGCTCGTACAAACTGATGCAATGATACAATCAATAATTTTGGGGCCCAAAAACTTAGGAAATGTTTGTTTAAGCTTTCAAAAATGTGACCTTTTTTTCTGAAATACAAATTAGCAGAAATCATTTGTTCAATGAAAGAAACCAAATTACCAAAATAAAAGTTACCAATTGTTGGGTCCGGGATTTGTGCCCAATTAAAACCCCAACTGTTTCTCGCTTTTCAACAATTTATTAATCCACAAGCAAGAAAAAAAAGAAAATAAAACGGTGTAGTAAAAGGATGAAGCGATGAAGAGCTGAGAAATCCAAAGCGATGGAAAAAAGGAGAATGAATAAAAGTTTGTGTGGGAAAAGCATCCGTGCCTATTCCCCGCCCGTTAATCCCTTGAAGAGATGAAAAGCAATTGATAAGAAAACTGAATGCTGAAAGTTAAAGAGACTGAGAATTAAATATAAATTAATTTACAAAGATATTTTAATAAAAATTGTTTGTCCTAGTGGACACAACACTGGGGCCAGGCAAGAAAAGGACAAAATTGAAAAGAGTTACAAAATGAGTTAAAAAATCCCCATTCCCGATCCAATTTTGTTTTCGACTTGCTTTGTTTAATAGGTTTTGGTCCCTTTTCTTCGTAATTTCGGTATCGGCCACGATTGGCATAGTGATCACCACTGGAACGATAGGGCCCTTCTGAATGTGCGTAGCGTTCACGGTAACGAGGAGGTGCCATGAACGACCCTCAGCATTTGAACGGACTTCGTAACTTGTCGTTGGCATTGGTGCGCATTGGTCTTTTGAACCGTCCAACTTTTTCACGATTTTAGTGATCATTTCCGTTGCCTGCTCAAAAATAGACCTTTCGTTGTCTTTCGGTATTTTTTGATGAGTTCCTGGCCCTGGTTGAGCAAAAGTTCAGACATTTTTCTTATTCCTTCAATTTCTCTGATTTGTGTTTCTGAACCGTC
>JBDPZO010000455.1:0-18315 GCA_039877585.1 Heterodera filipjevi | reverse complement strand
CTCAAAAAATATTGACATATTTTTCCATATTCAAGAAAATTTTTATTTAAAAAATTTTCTCAAGAAATATAAATTTTTTTGTAGGATATTTTTGATGAATCCTTAGGGGTGTATTTTTCGTTTTTACTGCATTTTTCTTATGAATTTTTTCAAAAATGCCAAAATATTGATATAAAAGTAGTTAGCCCCCGGTCGCCATCCGGGATCCGGGAGGTGTGAAAACACGTGTTTTCACACTCCGGACACCTACCGGTAACGTGTTTTACCGCATTGCCGGGGGCCATCCGGATAAACCGGTGACCGTCCAGTTGAGCCCCTGGCAGTGGGGAGGGTTTTGGGTTCACTTTCCGGGGGCCGTCCATTTGAGTCCCAGGGTAAATTTTTTCCCGCATTTTTCGGAGAGTACTGTATTTTCGAAATTTTAACCAAACATTTGGCGCAGCGGATACGGTCCAAAAACTGTTCAGTGGAACGACTCTGAAGAGAAAAATAAGTTCCTTTTTTTGATTTGTACGGGCGATGGAACGTGTTCCCTCCCTCCCCTTCCCTAAATATTGGTAATTAATTTTGATTATACATTGTTTTTTTCATCAATTTATTTTTTTGTTAAACTTTACGTGGATTTTCGTCCATTCATTTTCCACATTTCGAATTTCCTCTTTGTGCTGCTGCTCCAAAATGTTCAGCTGTTGGTGGTGCTCGTCTATCATGCGTTGCCCGTCAAATGGAGCAGTCTCAAACGTTGCGGTGGAAGAATTGGTGGACGATGACGAGGACAAAGTGCTGGCACAAACAGTGGCCGAAATTGACTGAAAATGGACACGGGAGGAGAGTGAAACTTATCCCCAAAAATGGACGGGGAAAAGTGGCAGAATATGCCCTCCAAAAAACGGAGGGATGGTGGAGAATAAAATTTTTGAAAAAATAACCTCCTAAGAAAGTGAACAGAGACTAGTGAAAAATAACTCTCCGCCTAATCCCCAAAAAAGAATTATTTTGTCACATACTTGCCTATAAATAAAATGTGGCAAAATAATTGTATTCAAACCGAATTTCATTCACCACCCCACCTTTTGAAAAATTATTTTTCATTTTATTATTAAATGTCCCTTTTTATGATTTTTGATGATTTCACTATTTTGTTTTTTGTTGATGTCCTCTTGGGCCACCATTTGCTCATTACGTTTATGGTCTTCAGTTTCAAGGGGTGTCCGTTGATAAAGAAAAAGATTCGAATGTATTATAATGAATAATGAATTAATGTTGGGAAGTGACCTTTCCCTCCACAAATGAGTGCATTTTGAGTGCAAATACCGGAGATTAAATGTGCCTTTTTGAATTTATATTTTGCCCAATGCAATATGTACCCGATAAGTTTGCTGTAGGCAAAATTTGTTTTTTGCCTCCCATCTCCCCCGCCTGTCACTCCGTCCATTTGATTACAATAGCTTGTAGAACGGTATTTAAAATGATTTATAAAACATATTCTTGTGGATAAAAGCCCGCCGATTTACAAAACCCCTATATGTTGTTTAACTAGCGCCTGCGTGCATGCGTGTTACTGTATTCAAAGCGCTTCGCGCTTATCGAGCTTCGCTACCTAGGTATGTACCACGGTGATTGGAAAATGTACAATTACGAGATGATTAGGAACTGAGAGTGTTCCAATGATTAGGGACAGAAAGTGTTCCAATGGTTAGGGACAGAGAGTGTTCCAATGATGAATAAATATTAATTTAAAGGCATTAAAATTAACAAAAGGAACTCACGTTTTTATTTAAATAATTATCAATATTAATTTGTATTAAAATTTAGTTAAAAAAATTGGTTTGTTGTTTATTGAAATTTTATTTAAAAGGCAGTAATAAATAGACTTATAATTTGCATTAAATAAATTTAAAAGAGAATTCTTTTAATTTTAATTAATAAATTTAATAATATATTAAAGGAATCAAAGCAATAAAATAATAATAAACATTTGAGTGAGGTGATCTGAACCTCCCCCGCCCCCCCTCCCCCCCTGCCCACCCACCAGAATCCTACATTTACGCAAGGATTCAGAGACTTTAACGGAGTCTAAACTTAAATCTGATTTGATATTCGAAATCAGCGTCCAAAATAGGCTTAGAAAAAGGTTTATAAATAAATTAAAGAGGAAATTAATTTTCATAAAATTTTCAATAGGGTACCCCATATGGTCCGGATTTCTAAAATCAGTTTTTGGGCTATAACTTTTTTTAAGAAAAAGATAGAAGGATGGTCTAAAGGATAATTTAGTAGAGTTAAAAATTAGCAATTTTTATATGGAAAGAAATTTTGTAAATTTTGATTCTGAAAAAAGTTATGAATTTTTTTCTGAAAACTCAAAAATTTTTAGAAATTCGGACCTAACTTTTTTATTTTTCATAAATAAAATGCCAAATAAATTGGATAAAATCAGTCGTATTTTTCTGCATTTTCTCAACTTTATTTTATGCAAATTTATCCAAACACAATTAAGCTATAATTTTTTGAATATATCACCAAATTTCCGAGGCCAAAAAAATGGTCGATTTTTCAAAATTTTTTAAACACCCCGAAAATTTTTTAAACACAAAACTAATGCGATATTCGTGATCAGCGCATAAAATAGGCCCAGAAAAATATTTTTTGAAATTTTTTTGACCCATTTGAGGGTAGGTGAAAATTTCTTAGGGGGCCTAGCTCGAAAATTTCTGGAAATTTTTCAACCTAATAAACACCATTCGATAGCCCATTTAATGCTCTACAAATATGGGCAAAAAAACTTTTCACTCCAGGCACCCCTGGCGAGCTACAGCCCCGGGACTGAAGTGTCCCGCCTACCTTAAAATTTTTTGAAAAAATAAAAATTTTTCCAAAATTTTCACCAATCGATAGAGCATCAAAAATGGCTGCTTGGAGGTGGTCTCCGATTATTTTTAAAAAATCGTTAAAAATTCATACAGCCCCAAACGTGCAAAACCTGCAACCCCCCCTAGCTCGAAAATTTTTTGAAAAAATTTTCAATTTTCTTTTTTCATAAATTAGAGCTAATAAATGCCCTCATTTGAGCTAACAACCTCAACCCGGTCAGAATAACCCATAAACAGTTATAGCCGATACACTCAAACGGGTCGAAAAAAATTTAAATTTTTAGGAATTTCTGCAGACCAGGGGGTTAGAGGTAGGGCTTAGGGTTCGCTGTCAGAGTTGTCAGGGACATCCCAACTTATCATCCTCCAGGCATGCGCTAAGCCCTCCTGGTCCAAAGAAAAATTTTCGTAACACTGGTACTGCCAAAGTGAGCCGCAACTCAGTCCCTGGGACTCACCTGGCCGCCTAGGCCAAATTTCCTTATTTTTCCCGGATGCACCTCAAAAAGTTGTAAGACCAATGCACAACTTTCAGAGCACTCCCGGCCTTCGGCCGGGAGATTTTGTTTTTTGAAACGAAACCTCAAACCTATATAACGTATATAGTAACTAGCGCCTGCGTGCATGCGTGGGTGCAGTAGGGGAAAGCGCTGCGCGCTTTTTGAGCTTCGCTACCTAGGCTTGTAACTAAGTTAGGGTCTTGGCGTCAGCCGACGTGCACTTGGTTTCACTCCACATGATTGGAGCTGACACATTGCAAAAACGCAATGGAAACCGGAAGTGCCCTAACAACACACGTCATGGCCCTCCTCCCTCCCTTTAGTCCAGGCGTTGGCACGCTTTGCGATTGAGCGCTAAATGGCAAGTCATCTGAAGGCCCTACAAGGGCTGACCGGTTTCAAGACCCCGCTCCAGACTCCTCACCATCTTCGCACCCAATAAATGCAGATGGGAATGTGTTGGCATCTCTCAAAAAACGCTGTGCCCAACTGCTCTGGACTAAAGCTCGCTCATTGCAATTTGAGCATATTGGTCGCCACAATGTTCAGCACTTTGGCTCGGCCCTGGGCATCCGTCTCCCGGTTTGGGGCGTTCACACGGACATTGCTACCGTCCGTTGCCCTGGAGAAGGCCGTGTACAATTGACCATGGGAAAATACTTCCCTTTCCTAGGTCAATGCCAACGGTGCGGATTGTTTGACCCTGACCTTTTTGAATGGTCATGGCGAATGCAGGTTTAATTGGGAACTGCAAACGCTCGTATTTGAGGCCGCCAGGCGTCTTGTCCTCGTAAACATTGCGAGATCTTTCAAGAAAGAACCTCACTTGGCCGCCAATAGCATTGCTATTGATTACACGGCCAATAAGACGATCATCGCCAAGTTCTTCAAGAACAATGCGTGTGCCATTGATCAACCCTTCCTTATCACTTTTGTTGATAAGTAGGACTACGACGCTTCCGACTTTAAGCCGGAGACTGTGCGGGGGCATTCCCGAGTCTGTACGCCTGTTCAATGCAGCCACTTCGGACTCGATCTCATCGATATCCAGCGGGCGATCGTCAAGGGGTTTGTCAGTTGACAAATATTCCCGCACTTGACCTGGCACATTCGCCATCATAATCTCGTTGATCTCGTCGCACGTGTCAATGTGCGGAGCGAGAATCAAGCGGTTGAGCAGCTCCTTGTCATTGCCAAGGAGTTGTTGGAAGTTTGGATAGACAAAGTCTATCAATTCTTCCTTGCTCTTTACAAGGAACTGGGGAGGGATCCAGAAGTGTTCTCCTGTCTCTCCGAGCCCAATTTGGCGGCACATTTGCAAGTACGCTTGCTGGCCTTGGCCCAATCTCTGGTTGATGGTCAATTTCATCTCGGTGAATTGACCAAACAACGGAGATGTTTGAAAGCAAGCCACAACTTGTGCGGTTAAGCCTTCATGAGGCACGACCGGCAGCGACTGTTTAAAATCACCGCTGAAAATGACCGTTTTCCCCCCAAAGAGGAGGTCCTTGTGCTGGCGAATTGCCATTTCTTTGCACACTCGGTCGATAACCTCAATCACCGTGTTGTGAAGCATGGTGATCTCATCAATGATAATGAGTTGCGCTTCACAAATCCGCCTGGCAAAGAAGCTCTCATGCGGAATGCTTGGGAGCTTGTCCAGCGAGACTTCTCTGCCCAGACGGAACGTGGAATGGGCTGTTTTTCCATACGGCAACAATATTGCTGCACACCCAGTGGATGCAGTTGCAAGCACTTTTAGCGTGTATGGAGCCTTTCGCAAACGCCTTATGATTTGGCCAAATAGGAAAGTTTTTCCGGTTCCACCGTCTCCGTATATAAAGAAACGGCGCGGCACAGTCTGATCTTTAGGATCGGACTTTATGGCCTTAACAACCGCATCAAAGACCTTCTGTTGGTCGCTGTTGAGCGGCGGTGTATTTGGCATTGGCTGAGGATTTGGTTGGCCGGGAGGCAAATTCAAATCATCATCGCCAAAGAAAAATTCTTCAATTGCCTGCTTTGTATCTTTTGCAATTGAATTTGGCGGATCTGGCAAGCCAAAGTGCACGCAGCTAAAGCCAAAGTTGTGCAATCGCCAATCGATGTCGGCTAAGGCTCTTAGCTCTGCGACTTGGCGTTGTGCCAGAGTTGTAATGCCTTGTGGGTGGTACATTTGGTCTTTGTACTTGTTCCACAATTCAATGGGATTACTCGGGTGCCCATAGACCAGGATGCTCACGAAGAGCCATCTCATTTGATCCGGCAATCGGGACAGCGCTGCCTCAGCGAGTGTTTTGTCCCATATTTTGTCATCTTCAAGGAGACCATGCTTTATAGCAGCATCAGTGAATGAAGCGCATGACTGTCCATTGACCATTTTTAAATGATCAGGATCTCCGGAAAAGTGGCGCATGAGTGAATAAAGCGCAAATCTTTCCGGGTCCGACGGTGGGACAGGAACAATGCGGCCAATTGGAGGCCTTTTGGAAAGGGTATATTTCCTTTTGATCCATTTGTCCTTTGCCCATCGGAATTGCTCCGGGACCTTTTCGAAGAGTACGTCCTTAAATTTAGGATCATGTCTCCATTCATTTTGCCATTGTTTCCAATAGGCCGAACATTGCGTTTCCGGGAGTTCGCCCTGCTGGATTTGTTGAGCTTTGCTCACCAGCTGGAAAGCCCTATACACAATGGGCTGTTGATTTGGCAAATGAATTGCCAATTTTACAACCTGGTGCGAAAGTCGGACAAATGGCATTGAGTGAACAATGGCATATGCTTCCGTAGCACCACGGAAGTTCATTTTGGCATATTGAGCCGGCTCATCGATACCGATTTTGTTGCCGGACTCTTCCTTGCACTCAACATAGCAGTGCCCAGGCCCTTTGAAAGGGTATTTGAGCGCGTATTTTATATTAGCCTTGTTACCGTAAGCAAAAAGTACATTGTGATGTACTCGGTAACGTAGCAGAATATATGGGTTGTACGGCACGACATGCGAGTTGTCATATATTAAGCCATTTACCTCAATAGTTGCACCACCATCAGATGGGCTTGGCCGGTAATATAACGCCGGCATGTCTGGTCGCAAAATTGTGCATTTTGAATACGGGGCTGGGAAGCCCTTTTTGCAACGACCATTATTTTCGTCACGTGGACCACACCAGGTATCACTGCACCTGTGCAATTGCAAACGTATCCATTCGCGAATTTCGCGATGCATCTGCGCCATGGGCGTATCATCATCTTTGTCTGGCAATGATGGAATATGCGCCCATATATATTCTTTAATGACGTCTGGATTTGCTTCCAGGTCTGTTTGGGCAACAATGTGTGCATGTGGGCCACCACGGCCTTGGAACTCCATGGACTCTCCGGATCCAAGAATGGTCCCAAAGAACTTCTTTTCATAAAGTTCTGTGCGGAACTGAGCAACTTTGCTATCCCACACCCGCATCCACATGTCATACCGGTCAGTGTATACTTGACCGTTGTTGTACATGTTTTCTTTGAACTCAGGCCATTCCCTGTTGTTCGTGAAAGTGATGAAGAGACGCGCTTTCTTTGCGTCGTGACACCGTGCAAAAACGGTGTTGCAATCTTCATAATTCTTCTTCCAATATTGGAGAGAATTAACAGTTGTGTTCGGAAAGCCGAACAACACTGCCAATGTCATCAACAGATTTTTGTTGGACATTGGGTTCTGCCGTGCCTGCTGTTTATTGTACTGGTTACCAAGTACTGCAGTAAATTTTTGGGCGTACTGATCCGCAGGTCCATGTCAGGCCTGCGCAAAAAGTGGCAACTTGCCAATCAATTTTTGCTGCCTGGTCAAGAATCCATCGCTGACCAAGGCCGCCACCGCACGATAAGACGTGGTGGTATTGTAAGTCAACATTTTCATCCCTTATTGAGAGTAGTATTTGCAATAATCTCGAAGGGAGACAAATTTTTTAGATTTGTCAATTCGACCATACAACGATGTTGATGCAAGAGATCCCGCATCAGATTCTGCCACAGAGCCTGCATCAGAAGATGCAACAGACTCAGTCTCGCAAGAATCATTATCTGACTCCGCCTCGGAGTCAAATAGACTCGCGTCATTCTGTGCGCTCTTTCGGTTACGCGATGGCGGTTTTGCATATTTAATGCCTGTTGTATAGCCATCATCGCCCATTGGCTTAATCAATGGATAATTCAAGCTGTCAGTCCACGGACTGAAAGGAGCAATTTCCTTTAATTGCCCCTGCTTGTTTTCAACCCAAATCCCCTTTGGCGGGGGTGCTCCACTTGGATCCGCGTGAATCGCGAACATCCCTTCACCCGTAGAAGGAGTGATAATTTGGTGAGGGTGGAGTTTTGGATCTTTCAAAGCAGCAGGAGTTCTGCGCTGATCCAGCAACGTCATTCGGAAGAAACGAAGCTCTTCCCGCGTTTGTTGCTTGAGGAGCTCCTTTAGCTGCTCACGCGCCTGCATATATGCTTCCGCAGCAGGGTGATATGCTTGGATCATTTCTTCCAAGAGCTCAAGGGTCTGCTCATTGAGCTCATGACCCTGCACAAACTCATCTTCGTTTGTGATTTTCTCCCCCGTAAAGGTGGGGTTATTTCGTCGCTGCTCCATGGCTTCGACTGGGTCTAGAATATACAACTGGCCAAAGCCAGGAATCTGGGTTGTGCCCGCCTGCATGCTGCTTATATGGCGGTGGAATTCTCCGTTAAGAATAACGGCCATCGGACCGCCAGCAGGGCATGGTTTTTTCCCAGCGGAAACACTTGCAAATTGGAGCAAGTTATTGTAGCGCGACATGTGTCGCACAAACTCTTTGCCCTGTTTTTGTTGGTTTTCACTAACAATTAGCTTCTTGAGCTCATCAGGGTGTGGGTTCAGTTTTGGCAGCACCACTCTTCCGCAACGGCAGCATATGCTACAGTCTTCATGATTGAAGAGATGTGCTTTACAGTCGGGACATTTTTTGTCGCCGAGTTTTCCGGTGTCACAATACTCCGGAAAATGTTTGGCTGCCCATGCAGCGCAGTGCCACCCCTTATGAACCGTATGGCAACGTTTTGTAAACGGTATTGCCGGTCCCAACGAATTCGCTGGTGGGGGGCACTTTGGTGCCGGTGAAGGCGAACGGCTAACAGATGCTGAAAGCCTTTTTTGAACGCGCAATGACCGCCTTGGCGGTGTCTTTGGTCTGACGAAAATAACATCATCAGCCTGCGCGATTGGCTGCTGCTGTATGCAAGAATCTGATACAACCCCATGTGTGTCCGCTTGGTTTTCGCCGACCACGGGTGCTTGAGCAAGAACAGCTGCATCTTCCAAAGTAGGAAGTACCGCTGTAGCCAAAGGGTCAACAACAATGTAATCGGCCACTTTAGCTTTAGGAGAATCTTCAAGACATATTATGTCATCCGATTCATCCATGTCCATTGGCTCAATCGCCTTGGACGATGTTTGCGCTTCATCCGCTTTGTTATGGAACACTACTGGGGAAGGTGCAGGCACCCCTTCCCTGGGATGATATGGCACCGTGTCAGAGCCGTAAAGCTCATTGATGTGCCATAAAATGCGCTTTTTTTCACAATTTATGTTTAAGTCCGGCAGAACAAATGAACAATTGTTCATAAGCCACGACTCAGCATACAGGCAAACAAAATACCCGCAGCTGTCACCATCATTTTGCACCGTCAATTCTTGAACCAATTTAATTGACAACAGATGCTCAGATGGTAAAATTTCAGAAATAATCTTTTTTATTATTTCCGTCTTTTGGAAATCCATTCTGTCACCAAGCAGTGGATCTGCAAAAAAGGTGCCACGCTGGACATCATGGACGATAAGAGCCCAGTGCCCAGGGAAATGCACAGGCAAAAGTATAACTTCTGCCGAAATGTTTGGATCATAATTAAATGCCCAATTTTTATAAGTTGTGTCTCGATTTGGGGCAATTCTCCAAACAATCGGGTCGACAACAACAATTTTACGTTCTGAGATGGTGGCAAGATATGCCAAAAATACAGAAATAAAAGCGTCATTGAGCCATTCGGTTGGGTTATTCCAGCACGTCTCAATGAATCTCGGGCCCGACGAAGTTGAGTCGTCTTGAAAAAGGGCATTGTCTACCCAACACCAAATTTGGCAGTTAGGGTTTCGCTTGGTAGCGAACTTCATTTGCACAATATTAAAATTTATGGCTTCGAAGGCAACGCTCGAAGGTGCCGGAAGGGCAGCCAATTCCAAACTCTGATCTATTTCAGAGCATTCGCTCGTGGAATCAATATCTTTGCTGCGACCAGCGCAACGAATATTTTTGGCGCGTCTGCCTCTTCGACTTTGAGTCGAAATGGGCGTAGAAGCACTATTCGCTTCCATTACAGCCATGGGTTGGTCTAAGTTGAAGACCAGTCCTTTTTTAAAGCACGGCGAACCTTCCGCACTTTGGCTTCCAGTTGTGACTGGCATGTCAAAAATTGACAAGTTTTGCGAAGCATTTAATGCACTCGCTCCGGCCTTAGGGGGTCGACCCCGTTTTCTAGCAGCGCTAGATGCCGGCGTGCTTAATTGCAAAGCACTGATGTTTGGGGTGGTGGTGCCCCGGAGAGATGCCAATGCCTCTCCATTCCCATCTGCACTCCCGTCTGGGACGGGCGAGCTCCCCCGGCTGACAGATTGCTCCATCCGCCGTTGTTGCTCTTCTTTCATCTTCTTTCTCAAATTTTGTTGTTTTGAAGGCATCTGAAAACAAAAATCAGTGGAGAAATGCGAGTGTAGCAAAAGTATAAAGGATTATTTCACCAAATTATGCACACCAAAAAAAATATTTATTCTAGCATAAAAAAATGAAAATTCCGTTGATGTTGCCACAGCACGAGACCACTGCCGAAAAACTATCAGTCAGGGTTCACACGTCCCATTTTGTCCAATGACAGAGAGTGCATATACTCCGGCCCACAATCCCCGAAGGGCTGGACCAACACCCATTTGGGTGCAAACCACAATCCCCCGAAGGGGCAGGACCAACAACTATTTTGGTGCGAACCACAATCCCCCGAAGGGGCAGGAACAACAACCACTTTGGTGTGAACCACAATCCCCCGAAGGGGCAGGAACAACCATTTTGGTGCGAACCACAATCCCCCGAAAGGGCAGGACCAACAACCATTTGGGTGCGAACCACAATCCCCCAAAGGGGCAGGACCAACAACCACTTTGGTGTGAACCACAATCCCCCGAAGGGGCAGGACCAACAACCCTTTTGGTGTGAACCACAATCCCCCGAAGGGGCAGGACCAACAACCCTTTTGGTGTGAACCACAATCCCCCGAAGGGGCAGGACCAACAACCACTTTGGTGTGAACCACAATCCCCCGAAAGGGCAGGACCAACAACCTTTTTGGTGTGAACCACAATCCCCCGAAAGGGCAGGACCAACAACCGTTTGGTGTGAACCACAATCCCCCGAAAGGGCAGGACCAACAACCGTTTTGGTGTGAACCACAATCCCCCGAAGGGGCAGGACCAACAACCACTTGGTGTGAACCACAATCCCCCGAAGGGGCAGGAACAACAACCACTTTGGTGTGAACCACAATCCCCCGAAGGGGCAGGACCAACAACCGTTTTGGTGTGAACCACAATCCCCCGAAAGGGCAGGACCAACAACCGTTTTGGTGTGAACCACAATCCCCCGAAGGGGCAGGTCCAGCGACTTGTCCGGCCCACAATCCCCCGAAGAGGCAGGTCCAGCGACATGACGACATGAAAGATATTGTCCTTACACTCCCAGTGCTATGGTGTGACCACCACCCCTTGGCAGGTGTCCTAGTCTGCCATAGGGCCGTGTTATTTCAATACTCTCATGCCGTCAACATAAAAAATGTGAACTTACAATGTTGGGCTTTAAGGACAGAAGAATTACACTTGACTTAAGTTCTGTATATAATATAAATTTTTAGTGCTATTAAAATGATCAAGTGCAAAACTCCTTAAATTCTATTATGGGTGCCTATCAGGGATGTTGCAAAAGGAAAAATAAAAAGCGAAAGGCGAAAAGCGAAATAAGCGAAACCAAAATAAAAAGCGAAAGGCGAAAAGCGAAAAAAGCGAAACCAAAATAAAAAGCGAAAGGCGAAAAGCGAAAAAAGCGAAACCAAAATTAAAAGCGAAAGGCGAAAAGCGAAAGCGAAAGGCCCAAAAAAGGCGAAAAAGCGAAAAGGCGAAAAGCGAAAACGTGAAATTTTTTTTTGGGAAACTTAAAAATTTTAAAAATTTGCGCCAAAATCTTCATCATTTGAATTGTAAAATTAGAGACCGGTTAAAAATAATTTACGGGAGCGGGATCGGGAGTCAGGAGTTGAAAAAAAACGGGACCGGACTCCCGTTCGGGGTTCCCGCCTTTATCCCGCTCCCTTAATCCCATTACATTTTGCAGGAGTCCCGGGCGGGAGTTTCAAAAATAATAACTTAAGACATAAATTAAATTGGTAAATCATTTTGACCACTCTTTTATTTAAGTGCACGAAAAAAACAACAAAATATTTAATAATAAAGAGTCGGCGGTGCCAATAGGCGCAGCCGGGAAAATTTTGAAAATTGCTTGTATTTTGGTAACAGTTTTTCACAAAAAATGACCAAATTTCTGATGCTTTTCGAGTTAAATTTTGAAAAAACATAGGCGAAAAAGGGTCCGGTGGTGCCGTTAGGCGCCAC
The DNA here is from genome assembly GCA_039877585.1 of Heterodera filipjevi. Lineage (NCBI taxonomy): Eukaryota > Metazoa > Nematoda > Chromadorea > Rhabditida > Heteroderidae > Heterodera > Heterodera filipjevi. Next base: position 6,220 of record JBDPZO010000455.1, on the reverse strand, counting down.
CGGAGAAAATTTTTGAAAATTATGGCTCATTTGTTAACAAATTTTCTCAAAAAGTGGTCAATTTTGTGTCCTTTTTTGAAAAATTTCAAAAGGTAGAGTGTCCGGAGGTGCCTTTTTTCTACGATTCGACCCTCCAAATAAGTGCAAATTTTAGAAATAAGGACAATTTATGATTTTTGGTACATTGTGAAGATTAGTGAGATAATTTTTAAGAAAATCTAAGTTAAATGGTGTCCGGAGATACCGTTAGACGCCGCCGGATTTTTTTTTAAATTTAAATGATTTAATTTTTGCTTTACATACTTTATTAATTGAGAATTTTTTTTTGTTTAACATTTTTTTTTTCTCTAAAATGCGTATATCCGCGGACCATGGATGGATATGCCAAAAATTGGGACGGAGACAGACGGACAGGGATTGAACCCCTCAACCAATGACACCAACAATTTATTAATTTTCTTTTCTCCGAGATTTTCCTACGTATCTTCTAAAAAAAACTCTATCTTTAGGGGTGTACTTTTATTTCGCTTTTGCGCCAAAAAGCGAAAGGCGAAAAGCGAAAAAAGCGAAACCAAAATAAAAAGCGAAAGGCGAAAAGCGAAATAAGCGAAACCAAAATAAAAAGCGAAAGCGAAAAGGCGAAAGCGAAATGCCCAAAAAAGGCGAAAATGCGAAAAGGCGAAACGCGAAAAGCGAAACTTGCAACATCCCTGGTGCCTATGCGTGCCAAAGTGTACTTACTTAATGTCTAACTAACCTCAGATTTGGGTTAGTATCCACTATTTACTATGCACACTTTGTCATTATTAAGATATATGGAATCTAAAAATTTTTCTGTAAAAAAACAACTGGAATTTTCACCACATCCAAAATGTAACACCGCAAACACCTCAGATTTAGAGTTCATGGTTGGCGGCTGCCTTAGAATGCCCATCGTAAATGGTCGATGTCTTTCTGTAATACAAAAGAAATTTTAGAAAAAATTGAAAAATAATAATATGACACCTCAGATTTAGTGTTTATGGCAGGCTGCAGCCTTGGCATCAGAATGTCCATTTTAAATGGCCGACATCTTTCTGTAATACAAAAGAAATTTTAGAAAAAATTGAAAATGAAAAAATTTCACCTCAAATCAAGTGCTTAGTCATGTTTGGCTGCTGCCTTAGCATCAGAATGTCCATTGTAAATGGCCGACATCTTTCTGTAATACAAAGGAAATTTTAGAAAAAATTGAAAAACAAAAATATGACACCTCAGCTTTAGTGTCCATGGCTAGCTGCAGCCTTAGCATCAGAATGTCCATTGTAAATGGCCGACATCTTTCTGTAATACAAAGGAAATTTTAGAAAAAATTGAAAAACAAAAATATGACACCTCAGCTTTAGTGTCCATGGCTAGCTGCAGCCTTAGCATCAGAATGTCCATTGTAAATGGCCGACATCTTTCTGTAATACAAAAGAAATTTTAGAAAAATTGAAAAACAAAAATATGACACCTCAGATTTAGTGTCCATGGCTGGCTGCAGCCTTAGCATCAGAATGTCGATTGTAAATGGCCGACATCTTTCTGTAATACAAAGGAAATTTTAGAAAAAATTGAAAATGAAAAAATTTCACCTCAAATCAAGTGCTTAGTCATGTTTGGCTGCTGCCTTAGCATCAGAATGTCCATTGTAAATGGCCGACATCTTTCTGTAATACAAAGAAATTTTAGAAAAAATTGAAAAACAAAATATGACACCTCAGATTTAGTGTCCATGGCTGGCTGCAGCCTTAGCATCAGAATGTCGATTGTAAATGGCCGACATCTTTCTGTAATACAAAGGAAATTTTAGAAAAAATTGAAAATGAAAAAATTTCACCTCAAATCAAGTGCTTGTCTGTTTGGCTGCTGCCTTAGCATCAGAATGTCCATTGTAAATGGCCGACATCTTTCTGTAATACAAAAGAAATTTTAGAAAAAATTGAAAAACAAAATATGACACCTCAGATTTAGGTCCATGGCTGGCTGCAGCCTTAGCATCAGAATGTCCATTGTAAATGGCCAACATCTTTCTGTAATACAAAGGAAATTTTAGAAAAAATTGAAAAACAAAGGGCCACCAGCTTTCCTTAAATATACAAAAGAAATTTTTAGAAAAATTTAAAATGAAAAAATTTCACCCTCAAAATCAAGTGCTTAGTCATTTTGGCTGCTGCCTTAGCATCAGAATGTCCTTGTAAATGGCCGACATCTTTCTGTAATACAAAAGAATTTTAGAAAAAATTGAAAAACAAAAATATGACACCTCAGATTTAGTGTCCATGGCTGGCTGCAGCCTTAGCATCAGAATGTCCATTGTAAATGGCCAACATCTTCTTAAATACAAAAGAAATTTTTAGAAAAAATTTAAAATGAAAAAATTTCACCTCAATCTAGTGCTTAGTCATGGTTGGCAGCAGCCTTAACAATTTCCTTGCATATTGTCGGCATTTTTCTGTATAAACAATTTTGAAAAATCTTCAAAACAATTTTCACCTCTGATTTAGTTGTCTTGGTTGGCTGCAGCCTAAGAAATTTCCATTGGTGTGGACCGATATTTTCTGAAATCAAAGAAATTATAAATTTAAAAAATTATAACAAAAAAAAATTCGTAAAAAACTGACCCTAAATTTTAGTGGTCCTGTTTGGCTGCAGCCTAAGAAATTTCCATTGGTGTGGACCGATATTTTCTGAAATCAAAGAAATTATAAATTTAAAAAATTATAACAAAAAAAAATTCGTAAAAAACTGACCCTAAATTTTAGTGGTCCTGTTTGGCTGCAGCCTTAAATATTTCCATCGTATATGGCCGACATCTTTCTGTAAAACAAAAAAAATTTGATACCTCAAATTTAGTGGTACTGCTTGGCTGCAGCCTTAAATATTCCATCGTATATGGTCGACATCTATCTGTAAAAAAAAGAAAGTTTGAAAATTTAAACAAAAAAATTTGATACCTCAAATTTAGTGGTTCTTGTTGGCTGCAGCCTCATTTTTTTCATGGTTTATAGCGATATTTTTCTAGAAAGAAAGAAATTTTGAAAAATTTAAGCAAAAAAATTGCACCTTTAACTTAGTGGTCCTGTTTGGCTCCAGCCTTACATCTTTCCATTGTATATAGCGACATCTTTCTATATTACTGATAACAAAAAATTGAAATAAAGAATTTGGAAACCTGAAATTTAGTGGGGTTGGTTGGCTGCAGCCTTGTAAAGTTGCTTCTTATATGCTCGACATCACTCTGGAATATAAGAAAATTAAAAAAAAATTTAACAAAAAAAAATGCGACCCAAAATTTGGGGCTACAGGTTGGCTGCAGCCTCAGAAATTTTTATTGGTATAGACCGTCAAACAAAGAAACTGAAAAATTAAACAAAAAAATTTGATACCTCAAATTTAGTGGTTCTTATTGGCTGCATCCTAATATTTTTTCATGCTATATAGCGATATTTTTCTAAATAAAAAGTTTGAAAAATTTAAGCAAAAAAATTTGATACCTTAAACTTAGTGGTCCCGTTTGGCTGCAGCCTTACCAAAAATACAATTTAACAAACACAGAAATAAGTAAAGTTTAAAACCTGATTTTTTGTTTTTCATCGTTCAATGTGTCGGCTGCGGCCTTGCAAACTTGAAATGATACTAAATTAAAACGGAAATCATTAAGTATAACGGATTTACGCCAATTAACAAACCTGATCTTTTGTTGGCATCGTGTGTTTGATGAGTGAAAGCTGCAGCCTTCATAATTTCCTTTTTCCTGAAAACCAAACCAAAAAATAAAGGCTGCAGCCTACGAAAGAAGAAATAGTAAGGGAAAATGAGATAACAGTGACATCTCTTTCACTTGCTATTTCTCCTTTCTATGACCACCCACAGAGTAAATAAAATGGAAAACAAAGGCAGCGGCGGTCAGAGAAGTGGAATAGTAAGAGAAAGTAGGAGAATAGAGATTTCTCTCTCCTTACTATTTGTGCCTTCTCTGACCACCGCCGCCGCCTTTTGCAACGAAGATTCGATAAGGTGCGTCCTTTTCACAAAATTTCCTCTCGTCGTCTGCCTCTTGTTTTTCCCACACTATTTCGAAGTAATTAAATATTCATCAATTTTTATGTTTTGTTTTTTATTGAGAATTAAAAGAACAAAAAAGTGAAAAGAAAAATACAACTTAAACAAATAAAAAAAGTCAGTTGAAAGTTTGTAATCCGAACCTGACCCCCTTAATAAGATTAAAAAGCTAAAACGTGGTCAAAATTTATGGGCCGGGTGGTTTCAGTGCCGACGTTTCTGTGCCGACACTTCATTGCTAATCAGATTAGTTTCATTTAAAAAACTGTAAAAAATAATTAAATTTAATAAAAAATACATTTAGAAGAAATTAAAACAATAAAAATAAACATTTGAGTGTGGGGATCTGAACCTCCCCCCCCCTCTCCCGCCCCCCCCCACCCCCTTCCACCCGCTCAGAATCCACCTTTACGTAGGGATTCAGAGACTTTAACAAAGTCAAAACTGAAACCTGATTAGATATTCGTAATCAGCGACCCAAATAGGCTTAGAAAAGTGGGATTTGAAAAATTTTTGAGCTAAAAAATTTTCAAAAAAATTTCAATAGGGTACCCCCTAAGGTCCGGATTTCCAAAATCAGTTTTTAGGCTAAAACTTTTTTTGGAAAAGAGATAAAAAAAATAATCCAAACTTTATAAAATAGAGCTAAAAATTAGCTATTTTTTCATGGAAAGAAATTTTGAAAATTTCGATTCTGAAAAAAGTTATGAATTTTTTTCTGGAAATTCTAAAATTTTCACAAATTTAGACCTAACTTTTTTCTTACTAATAATTGGAAGCCCAAATAAATTGCATAAAATCCGCCGTATTTTTCTGCATTTTATGAGCTTTATATGATACAAATTGGTCCGCATTTAATTAAGTTATGATTTTTAAATATACCCCTAAATTTCCGAGGACAAAAAAAAGGCCGATTTTTTAAAAATTTTTAAGCATCCCAAAAATTTTTTTAACACAAAACTAAGTTTATATTCATGATCAGCGCCTAAAATAGACCCAGAAAAATATTTTTTGAAATTTTTTTGACCCCTTTGAAAGTAGGTGAAAATTTTCGAGGGGGCCTAGCTCGAAAATTTCTGAAAATTTTTCAACATATGTAACACCGTTCGATAGCCCGTTTAATGCTCTACAAATATGGGTAAAAAACACTTTTCACTCCAGGCACTCACTGGGGAGCTACAGCCCCGGGACTGAACTGTCCCGCCTACCTTAAAATTTTTTGAAAAAATAAAAATTTTTTCAAAAATTTCCGGAATCGATAGATCATTAAAAACGGCTGCTTGGAAGTGGTCTCCGCATATTTTTAAAAAATCGTTAAAAATTCATATGGCCCCAAACGTGCAAAACCTGCAACCCCCCCTAGCTCCGAAATTTTTGAAAATTTTTCGAAATTTTTTCTTCTCAAAAATCTGGCTCCAAATGCTCTACATTGCGCCTGTTATACCCATTCCGATCCCTCCACCCCTAATCCCGGCATTCAGCTGGGGCTGAAATTCACCATTCTGGTGCTGAAAAGTTATAGATGCAGGCAGGCCTAGGTTTTGAAATTTTTTCTTTTTGCCCAGAGCGCTTAGCACCTGCTGGTAGGAAATTAAGTTGGACTTGGCCTGACAACTTTGCCAGCAGACATTTGTCGATCCGGGTTTTTTGAAATACCGTTATGCTTGTCAGACTTTTGCTAATTTTTAGGGCCAAAAAGCGTTTTTTGGGAATAACTCGGTGGCTTTTGTTCTGATCGACAAACGGTCAAATGGTAAATTGTGCAGTTTTTGAAGCTCTATCTTTGGGCTGAAAAAAATTTTAAAAAATTTTAAAAAAATTTCGAGCTATGCCCCCTTGTAGGTTTTGCATATTTTGACCTGTATGAATTTTAAACGATTTTTCCAGAAAAATTAAAACCCACTTTGGTTCAGCCATTTTTGATGGGGAATCGTTTAAAAATAATTTTGGAAAAATTTTCTTTTTTTCAGAAAATTTTGGCTTTGGCGGGACATTTCAGTCCCCGGGGCTTAACTCGCAGTAGGTGCCTGGAGAGAAAAGTTTTTGTTTTTGTTTTTGAGAGTATTTCCAGGGCTATCGAATGTGTATATAATGTTGATATTTTGTCACGACAAAGGCCGAAAGCTTGACAAAA
>JBDPZO010000454.1:0-32312 GCA_039877585.1 Heterodera filipjevi | reverse complement strand
TTGTGTATTAGCATCTATTAAAGCTTTTTGAAGAATTAGAGATTAAAGCAACATAAATTTGAAAACGGTTTTTGCCATAACCACAAAAGTTGGATTTCATCCTAGCCGCAAAAATATGAATGAACACGTTACAATAGTTTCCCTTTTTTGAGAGAGGGTTGATAAAAAAAAAGACTGTAATAGGCTTATTTTGGTAAGAAATTCTGTTTTTTGAGGAAATGCCATTTTTATAACACCTTCAAAGGTGGCTGCTTCTATTTGGGTTTCCGCGGAGGACGATCCTTCTATCGCCACATGAACACCACTTTCTTGGAGTGTCATTTGCGGGTCAGAGTTTTCTAAAAAATCATATCATAATACCGCATTTCCTAAAATTGAAGCCCCCCTAAAAGAAAAGCGTCCTTTTGAAGGGGTTGAAAAACAAAAGACCATGTTCGCTGATATGGTGCTAGGCAGTGTTGCCGCCCGAAACCCGAGGTTTTTCGCGACCAGAAACCCGAACCCGAAAATTTTCCCGTGCTAGGTTCGTTTCTTAAATAATCATTTGATATGAATAATTTTATAAAATTATTCGGCATAAACAATGGCAATAAAAAGTAAAAACAAAAAAGCATTAAATGCTTTATATAATTTATAAAGATTATATAAATCATTTTAATTAATATCAATGATCATAAATTAATTCTGAAATAAATACATCTATGGAAATCAATGTCTTTTTTCCTAACACTTTGAAATTTGGTCTGCCCATTTTTCGGGGTTGAGAATTGAAAAAAAAAAAAAAATCTAATTTCGATTTTTCAAACCCCGAAATTTTTTTGGCTTGTCTGAATTGCACCGCCTGCTGTTATTGGCAAGGAAAGGAAGGTCTTTTTTTTCATTCTCGCATCTTTGCTCATAAAGATAGTGGGGGTGTGTGTGGTGTCAAGGCAACTCGTACAAAGGCAACTCGTACAATTTCAGATGGCTGTGGCCATAAATTTTTTTCTAGTCCGCCAATTTCTTAAAACTTGGTATCATTCGATTGTTTGAAGCGATGATTTAGCAGAAGCTAAGCGATTAAGCATCTTAGAAAAAAGTTATAATTTGTAAATTGCGAAAAAGTCTGCTTTTGTGAATTTTTAATGTTCTTTAAAATGTAAATTTTTCTAAGATGCTTAATCGCTTAGCTTCTGCTTAATCATCGCTTCTAAACATGAAGAGCATTCGAATGATACGAAGTTTGAAGAATTTAGCTGAATAAAAAAAAGTTATGGCCACATCAAATTAAAATTGTACGAGTTGCCTTTGTACGAGTTGCCATTGACCCGTGTGTATCAGTGTATACCAATAATTCCTTGATTAATTTTTTTTTTTTTTGATTAGATCCCGCCTACCGCTGTCCAACAACATGCGCAGGAAATTGGCGCACCACCGCCACAATTGCAAAGCTGCGTAGCAGCGCCAGCAAATTTTGTTTTAACTGAATATGAATGTTGGATCTTTGATATGCGTAGTGCTCGTTACTTCAATTGGACCAATTGCGGTTGTCACCTGGTTCCCCCTCCCTCATCTGCTAGTGCTGGTCGCCCTTCTTCTTCCTTGGCATCGGTAGCAGCGGCGGGGGCGGCAGCGAGCGCGTTGTTACTTGATGGCCCACAAGGGGCAAACGATGAAGAAATTGACCAAGGAGAAAGTGACCATGAAGAAAGTGACCATAATGAAAGTGACCATGATGAAAGTGACCATGAAGAAACTGACCATGGAGAAAACTTGGCAAAAACGGTAACCGACTACATTAGGCCATTGACATTAAACCACCAGCAGCAGGGTTTTCGGACGGTCCAGGATGATTCAATGTGATCGATTTAGTGTGGAGCATGTTTTGTGCTTTATAACTTCTCTCTCAAAAGCAACTAAATTAAAGAAGTTTTGTATTATTCAAAAGCCCTATGATGTTTACTATTATGTGACTGAATGAAATTTTGTAAATTTTGCATAGTATTTAAAACACCAATAGGGCTTTTGAGATATCAAACTTCTTTAATTTTATTGCTTTTGAGAGAAGTTATAACGCACTAAACGTGCTCCAACTGATTAGGTCACACTGAATCTTCCGGGCCAGGGGCTTCGGATGGGCTCAAAATCGATTTATAAAGACATATAAGCTGTTTTACAAAGGAAATAAGGGATAAATTGTTGACTTGAAAGTACACTTATTGACAATTTCATCTAAATGAATTTTGCGCCAAAAAAATGGGTCAAATTAAGGATAAATTTCTAAAATTCCAAATAATAAAGAAAAAAATAATAAAAATGAAAAAATTTTGCATAAAGACGAAATATTTTTTACCGAATACGAAAACTTTATTTTATATTTAAAAGCTGTAAAAAATCTTAAAAATAAAGCTACCTAGGTTATAATTTAGTTCATAAGTATTATTTTTTTAAACCTAAAAGTTTATTTGCTTCCATGGGATTTGCCGATTTCAAAGGATATTCTTAGAAATAAGAAGGACCTTTTCTTTTTTCTGAGCGGCTAGGCACATTTTAATGGATGCCCTTAGCATACGAACCCTGCAAAAACCTTTAATATTTAAAACAAAAAAATTTATATTAGACACAGAAACGCAAGCCATCACTTAAATGTTCTCGCGCTGCTTCTCAAAAAGCAGCAGGAATAAAGGGTAAGACTTTGTTGTAAAAAGGGGCCAATGGAAGGGGGAGGGGACGAAGTTTCCCAGGGATAGGGTGACGACAGAATTTTCTAATAACTACCTTTTGACCATGAACAGAGTAATTACTTTAAAAAAAAATTAATTTGAAATTTTAGCTTGTGCCCTAAATTTGGTTAACAAAAATCATTCATTTGGCATCCAATTAATTTATGATTCAAAAGTTCGCCTTTATCGGGTTTTATCCCTTTTCACCGCTATTTATTGGTTATACGACTTTTCCGGCCAAAACATTTTCGGCCCAGACATTTGCGGCCAAGACATTTGCGGCCCAGAAATTTGCGGCCAAGACATTAGCGCCTATGGTCTACAATCGACTTCAGATTGCATTGCCTTAATCCAAATCCCCTATAAGGATTAATAATTGAGAAAACAGCATTTTTGGCTCTTTAGGTAATTCATTTGGGTGTTTTTAAAATTTATGACTTTTTTTCAAAAATATCCAAGAACTCAATTCTCGAACAAAATTCATGTATTAGCCTCTATCGTAGCTTTTTAAGGAATTTGGGATTAATGCAACATAAATTTAAACCGCAAAATTCTGGCCGCAAATTTCTAGGCCGGAAAAGTAGCAACACCTATTTATTTACTTCCCTGTGTCAGCCCATCAATTAATAATAAAATGAGTCCACAATTTAGTTTGACGGAGTGGCGCAAATTGCTGCGCCGTAATGCGATGGATGATGATGAAAGAATGGGGTGGATGATAAGAACCAAAACTTTATTTGAGCATGCATTTTTCCCATAAAATGTGTTTGTTGAATAAACATTTGTTGACAGAAAAAGAGGAAATTTTGTAATTTTTCTCGGCGGCGGTGCCGATAGATGCAGATGGAAAAAAATTCTGATATTAGATTTTAAGGCGCAATATTGAAGAAATTTTTGAACTCATAAGTATTTTTTGAACTTTTTCTTCTATTCGATACTCGGACCTGTAGCCAATCAAAAAGTTCGAAAAAACTTTCTTAACTTTTTCAAAAGTATTTATTAAAACTTTTAAAAAACTAAAATACGACCTAAACACCAGGGATGTTGCGAAAGGGAAAATAAAAAGCGAAAGACGAAAGGCGAAAGTGAAAGACCCCAAAAAGGCGAAAATGCGAAAGAAAACGAAAGGCGAAAGAGGGAATTTTTTTTCAAAAAATTTTTCGTGACAATTTTTGTACTGGGCTTTTTAGGTGCCAAAATCGCGAATAAGTACCTAAATATTCCTTCCTTGTTTACCAATTAAGACAGGGCTGCCATCAGCCAAGTTCGGTTTCAAACTACAGGCAAGTTCATTTCAAAGTACATAAGGGGGAAAATTTGTGAATTTAAAGTACACTTCAAGAATTTTCATTAAAAAAAAATCGTTATTTTATTTAAAGGTTTAGATTTTTTCACCAAGCGGGGAGGGGGAGGCGGTGCCGATAGGCGCCGCCGGGAATATTTTTGAAAATTTGGATGTATTTTGTAACAGATTTTGCACAAAAAATAATTGAATTAAAGCAAATTTAGAGAAAATCTAAGGTAAAAGGGTCCGGTGGTGCCGATAGGCGCCGTCGGGGGAAAATTTGAGAATTTGGGTCTGATCTGCAAATGGATTTTGGCTTAAAAACTAACATTTTTGGGCAAAAAGCCGTTTTCAAAGTACATCTTAAGTACGCCTTCAAATTTTCAAAGCATGAAGGCCGAAATAAAGTACGTACTTTGAAATAAAGTATGAATGGCACCCCTAAATTAAGATGTAAAGAATTTATAGTGGACGACGGGAGGTAGGTGCCGTCGGGGAAATTTTGGAAATCTCAGTGTATTTTAGTGACAAATCTTGACAAAAAAATGATTACTTTGTGATGGTTTTTAGACAAACCCTAAGTATGGGGGTACGGTGGTGCCGACAGGCGCCACCAGGGGAAATTTTGTAAATTTATGGCCATTTGTTAACAGATTTTCCCCATAAATGGTCAGTTTTTAGGTTACAATCCGTTAACAAATCTGACTATAATTTAAAAAATGTTCCCGGTGGCGCCTGTCGGCACCACCGGCCCCAGCCCCATTATAACTCCCGTTTTTGCATAAAAATTTCCCGTGGAACTCTAATTTTTCTATTGCTTTAAATTATTTCTACTTCGAATTCTCATACTTTTTGCTTCCAAAAAATTCAATCTTTAGGGGTGTACTTTTCTTTCGTCTTTCGTGCCAAAAAGCGAAAGGCGAAACGCAACATCCCTGCTAAACACCATAATATTTTTTTTTTTTTACCTTTTTTCGACTCTTAGTGATGTATTAACCAGGGATGTTGCAAAAGGAAAAATAAAAAGCAAAAGGCGAAAAGCGAAATAAGCGAAACCAAAATAAAAAGCGAAAGCGAAAAGGCAAAAGCGAAATGCCCAAAAAAAAAGCGAAAAGGCGAAAAGCGAAATTTTTTTTTAATACAAAATTTTTAATTTGCCCAATAAATCTTCATTATTTCAAATGTATTTATCTCAATTATATCTAGTAGGGTTGAGAGTAAAAGGTTAACCGAACCGAAACCGAAAACCGGGGGTTGGAAGACAGGCCTAACTGAAAACCAGAGAGGGGACTGGTTTCTCGGTTTCGGTTTGAAAAAATTTACTTTGTTCGATGCCGTACAAAATAAATATACCTTTTTTTAATTGTTTCCCAACAATAACCATTTCATTTAATATTTTTTTAAATAATACTCCCCCTCCCCTATTCAATTTAACTGTTTTTGGGCTAAAATCTCTTAACAAATCAGACACAAGTATTCAAAATTTCCTCCGGTGGCGCATATCGGCACCACCGGCCCTCTCCCCTTTGAATTAATAAAACTAAAAAAATAAATATGTGACAGTATAATGGGCGCATAATTTGGGAGTTTTTTACTGAAGAAAATTTGGCAGCTTTTCTTCTTTTGTGATAGGAAAAAGAATGTATTCTATGTGACTTAGACTAAAAAATGATAAAAAAAAAAACTGTACGGCCTTGTCCGGCGGTGCCGATAGGCGCCGCCGGGTTTGAACCGAACTAAAAATTGGGAGAAACAATGGCTCAACCAACGACACCACCTAATACTTTTAGTCAGCGGCAATATATTATTTATGTTTTTTTATTCATTTTCTTTTCTCTGAGACGTATCTTCCAAAAAAAACTCAATCTTAGGGGTGTACTTTTATTTTGGTTTTGCGCCAAAAAGCGAAAGCGAAATGCCCCAAAAAAGCGAAAATGCGAAAAAGCAAAAGGCGAAAAGCGAAACTTGCAACATCTATAGAATGATTGGTCATTATTACTGCCATTTCATTTGTAATAAAAAGTTTTAATGAGGCGTTGACCCAAAAAGGGGTAGGATTTCTTTTATCTGCTAGTCTTGCTTTAAATAACAAGAAATTGATAAATTTGAGTGCTTCAAACAAAAAATATGACTTTTATTATTTTGTTAGCAATTTTTGATGTTTAAAAAAATAATGAGTTTTTAATGCTTTGATGAAGATTTTGAAAATTTTGAGACCAAATCTCTATATAAAATACAAGCTTGATGAGTGGCAGCAAATTGTTGTGCCTTATGGGATGGATGATGATGATTGCGAAGAATGATGAAAGAATCGACGCATGATGTGAAAGAAAACTTTATTTGAGCAGGCATTATTCCCAGGGATGCCAAATGAAAATTTTCAACCCCCTCATTTTATTATTCGAAAGCATTTGATTGGGTTTTGCCCTTATTTATTTGCATTTGACCCTTTTTTGGGTAGAATTTTATTTCAATCTTATACAAAATGCCCATTTTTCTCTTTTGTTTTGCTTCTTTTAATTTAATTACATCAAATCTTTTATTTCTTAGACTATTCGTCTATCCGTAGCACGACAATGCGGCAGTGGTCAATTGGGCAGTGAATATTAATTTGAAAATACCCCATTTAAATAAATTAAATGGAGAGGAAAAATTTAATGAAATTATTTTTTAATTGTTAATTGTTTATATCCCAATTTTCTGTAAGACTTTATTGTCTAATGGGATAGGGAATGATGAAAGGCAAAGATTGACATAATTATGTTTTCGTGTAATTCACATCCATCTCTTCTCTGATCAATCTAACCATTTTTAATGGCCTTTAGCACATTTATATACTAACTTATATTTGATAAAAACAAATTTTCAAAGGTTAATATTCGATTTGATGAAATTGTTACCAAAAGGGGGGATGAGGCGGCGTGCCAGTCAGAGCTGGACGAAACGTTTCGTTTCGTTTCAAGTTCCGTACTTTTTTGGGCGTTTCGCGTTTCGTTTTTTTCTTAAAATTTTTTCAGTTTCGTTTCGAGTTTCGTTTCGTCTAAAAAATAGCCAATTTCGTTTCGTGTTTCGTTTCGTTTTGAAAAATTTTGCCAGTTTAGTTCCGTGTTTCGAGTAAATTTACACAAAACACGAAACGAAAACACACTTCTAAAGATTCGAAAATTGGTTCATATTTGATAAAGAAATTCTTAAACTTAAACGGGTGTTTTTTTGAGAAAAAGTTCCGGGTTTAGGGGTATACTTTTTAAAGTTTTAAATGCCGATTCTTAGGAGTCTATTTTTAATTTTTCGGGTGAAATTTTCAAAATTCTGAATAAAATTTGCAAAAAAAAAGTATGAAAAAGGCACCAAATGGCAAAAAAGGCATAATAATCCCAAATGGTGCGAAAAAGGCAAAAAAAAGGCATTATAAAAGTCATCGAAGAAGCTTCAAACCAAGTTAAAAATGCGTTTTTCGTGCGTTTTAGCTCATCCCAAATCAGCAAAAATAACAAATGAATTCATTTCGAGAAAGGAATAGTATTATTTGGGTACACAAACAAAATGGTGTTGACGCGTTTCTTAAAATGCCAATTTTATAGGTTTTTCATCCAAATTTAGTCATAACTTTTGTCAGAAGCAACTAAATTAAAAATCTTGGTATCATTTGAAGGGTGCTAGGTCGTTTCGTAAATCCTCAATTTTTTAACGATTCGATTTCCCGAACATAATTCGTCACGAGCTAAAAATAAGTTGATTTGAACAAAATGTAATAAATTAATTTTGACAGGAAACGTGTATAATTAAAATTTATTTCAATTTTAAAGGCTTAATAATGCATTTATTTCTCAACCTTATTATTCACGAAAAATTAAATGTTTTTTTTTCAAAATTTTACGAAAACAAATGAAAATTGAACGAAGCCAACTTTATGCTAAAAGATGCGAATTTTTAAAACGAATAGAAAGATAAGAATATACAAAAAACAAAGGATCGTGTATCCCATTTACGAGAGAAAATAATTTCAGCTAACCCATTGGAAAAAAGACAATCCATGGTAATGAACTCGACTTATCCTTACATTTTGCTTCCATTTTAGTGTTTTAAAAACTCTGCGTAGGCCCAAATCCAGCAGAAGAAGGCAAAGATTTTTTTGGCATTTTTTTGGTTTTTGGCACTGTCAGTGGTGCTCATGCTCACTTTGGTGAGGAGAAGCTTAAACACTTCGCTTGGCAATGGTAAATGATTTTTTGCCATTGCTGCGGCGTCCAACTGTCCAATGATGGCACTTATTTGCGGCATTTCGGCAGACAATCTCTTGACAAAAGTCATTAGCTCAGCACCATAGTTGTTAAGTGGCGATTCATTTTGCATGGGAATTTGGGTTTTAAGGATTTTCTCTTCCAATTTTTTCAATTCTGACAAAATTTCGTTGCCAAGTTTGGCGATTTGTTGAACCATCTGTGCCATTTCGTTTCCGTTGATGCTCCTTTTTCCAAACTGTCCTTCTCCGTTATTTTTTGTGCAAATTTGTTCAACAATTTTGCCCAATTTCTTCATTTCCGGTGTGCAATCTTCAGTTTTGCATGCTTGCACTTTTTGAATTGTATTACACCCGTTTTCCAATGCCCAGTCAACCAAAGCGCTAAAAATAAAAAGCACGGGGTAAGTTGGTTCAATAGTTTAAAAATTAATAAGTAATTGGGCAAAAAAAGAAGTAAAAAACTAATTATTGTTTACCTTTGTTGGTCTTTCTTAAAACTTTCAATGTTCATTATTCCTAAAATGTTTGTTATGTAAATAATAGTTATTTTAATGTAAATGATCAAAATATTAAATCGAAAGTTCATCAAACCATTTGATATGAAAAAATTTTTATATAATTATTCGGCATAATCAATGGCAATAAAAAGTAAAAACAAAAAAAGCATTTAATGCTTTATATAATTTATTAAAATAATAAATATTTTAATATCAATGATCAAAAATCTTAAATCGAAAGTTCATCAAACCATTTGTAAAAATTTTTTATAAAATTATTCGGCATAATCAATGGCAATAAATTAAAAACGAAAAAAGCATTAAATGCTTTATATAATTTATAAAAATAATAATTATTTTAATGTAAATGATCAAAAATATTAAATCGAAAGTTCATCAAACCATTTGTAAAAATTTTTTATAAAATTATTCGGCATAATCAATGGCAATAAATTAAAAACGAAAAAATCATTAAATGCTTTATATAATTTATAAAAATAATATTTATTTTAATGTAAATGATCAAAAATATTAAATCGAAAGTTCATCAAATCATTTGATATGAAAAATTTTTTATAAAATTATTCGACCTAATCAATGGCCGTAATATGAATACAAAAGATCATTTAATTCATCTAAATCATAAATTTTACATAAGGAATTTTACTATTTTCGGCCACGCCCATGAAAATGCCAAAATTGAAGCATTTATAAGTCGTTGGATTTCTTGTATTTTCATTATTAAACATATTCTTTTTTTCATTATTTTAATTTTCTAAATAATCATAAATAGAGACCGAAAAAAAACCAAAAATCGCGAAAAAAGGCACTATAATTTTTTGAAAAATATTCTTTTCTTAGGGGGTGTATTTTACAAATTTGAAAAGTCAATTTTTAGGGGGCTATTTTTCATTGTTATGGTATTTACCTTATGAAATTTCCTAAAATTATGAAAAAAACACTCAAAAACGCCAAAAAAAGCATCAAATGGCAAAATTCCAAAAAAGGCATTTAAGGCACGAAAATCCCGAAAAAGTCAAAAAAAAAAAAAAAACTAATTTTTAGGTATATATTTTTTAAATTTTGTTAAACTGCCTGTCTTTTTCAGGAAAGCGCAGATACCTAATGCACTCTTTTGCAACATCCCTTCTTCTTCTTCTACTTGGCGGTTTGCTCCATTTGACGCCCTTAGCCAATGGAGCCCGTTAGTTAATGAAAAAATAATAATAATTCAAATATAAAATAAAAAATTCATCCCAGCTGGGCCTGCCACAAAAGTGTTCGTTGGGACATTGGGTGTCGCTAGCTTTATGTCACCGGCTGCTGGTGCACAACCTAATGGAGCAGTTGCTGTTCAGCATACACAGCCATTGAATACTTTGCCTGGTGCCACTGAATGGACTCCTTTGCCATCGCAGACACATACAGTAAGTACTCGCACCAAATGGCAGAATTTTTTTTTTTGGCTTGTCTGAATTGCACTGCCTGCTGTTATTGGCAAGAAAAGTTGTAAGATGTTTTTTTTATTCTCGCATCTTTGCTCATAATGGAAGTCGGGGTGTGTACCACTGTATACCAATAATTCCGTGATTCATTTTTTTTTTTTGATTAGATACCGCCTTCCGTCGCCCAACAACATGTGCAGCAAATAGGCGCACCACCGCCACTATTTGGGCAGCAAAGCTGCGTAGCAGCGCCAACAAATTTTCTTTTAACTGAACGTGAATGCCGGATCCTTGATTGGCGTAGTCGTCGTTACTTCCACTGGGACAATTGCGGTTGTCACCTGGTTCCCCCTCCCTCATCTGCTAGTGCTGGTGGCCCTTCTTCTTCCTTGGCATCGGTAGCAGCGGCGGGGGCGGCGGCGAGCGCGTTGTTACTTGGTGGCCCACAAGGGGCAAACGATGAAGAAATTGACCAAGGAGAAAGTGACCATGAAGAAAGTGACCATAATGAAAGTGACCATGATGAAAGTGACCATGAAGAAACTGACCATGGAGAAAACTTGGCAAAAACGGTAACCGACTACATTAGGCCATTGACATTAAACCACCAGCAGCAGGGTTTTCGGACGGTCCAGGATGATTCAATGTGATCGATTTAGTGTGGAGCATGTTTTGTGCTTTATAACTTCTCTCTCAAAAGCAACTAAATTAAAGAAGTTTTGTATTATTCAAAAGCCCTATGATGTTTACTATTATGTGACTGAATGAAATTTTGTAAATTTTGCATAGTATTTAAAACACCAATAGGGCTTTTGAGATATCAAACTTCTTTAATTTTATTGCTTTTGAGAGAAGTTATAACGCACTAAACGTGCTCCAACTGATTAGGTCACACTGAATCTTCCGGGCCAGGGGCTTCGGATGGGCTCAAAATCGATTTATAAAGACATATAAGCTGTTTTACAAAGGAAATAAGGGATAAATTGTTGACTTGAAAGTACACTTATTGACAATTTCATCTAAATGAATTTTGCGCCAAAAAAATGGGTCAAATTAAGGATAAATTTCTAAAATTCCAAATAATAAAGAAAAAAATAATAAAAATGAAAAAATTTTGCATAAAGACGAAATATTTTTTACCGAATACGAAAACTTTATTTTATATTTAAAAGCTGTAAAAAATCTTAAAAATAAAGCTACCTAGGTTATAATTTAGTTCATAAGTATTATTTTTTTTAAACCTAAAAGTTTATTTGCTTCCATGGGGATTTGCCGATTTCAAAGGATATTCTTAGAAATAAGAAGGACCTTTTCTTTTTTCTGAGCGGCTAGGCACATTTTAATGGATGCCCTTAGCATACGAACCCTGCAAAAACCTTTAATATTTAAAACAAAAAAATTTATATTAGACACAGAAACGCAAGCCATCACTTAAATGTTCTCGCGCTGCTTCTCAAAAAGCAGCAGGAATAAAGGGTAAGACTTTGTTGTAAAAAGGGGCCAATGGAAGGGGGAGGGGACGAAGTTTCCCAGGGATAGGGTGACGACAGAATTTTCTAATAACTACCTTTTGACCATGAACAGAGTAATTACTTTAAAAAAAAATTAATTTGAAATTTTAGCTTGTGCCCTAAATTTGGTTAACAAAAATCATTCATTTGGCATCCAATTAATTTATGATTCAAAAGTTCGCCTTTATCGGGTTTTATCCCTTTTCACCGCTATTTATTGGTTATACGACTTTTCCGGCCAAAACATTTTCGGCCCAGACATTTGCGGCCAAGACATTTGCGGCCCAGAAATTTGCGGCCAAGACATTAGCGCCTATGGTCTACAATCGACTTCAGATTGCATTGCCTTAATCCAAATCCCCTATAAGGATTAATAATTGAGAAAACAGCATTTTTGGCTCTTTAGGTAATTCATTTGGGTGTTTTTAAAATTTATGACTTTTTTTCAAAAATATCCAAGAACTCAATTCTCGAACAAAATTCATGTATTAGCCTCTATCGTAGCTTTTTAAGGAATTTGGGATTAATGCAACATAAATTTAAACCGCAAAATTCTGGCCGCAAATTTCTAGGCCGGAAAAGTAGCAACACCTATTTATTTACTTCCCTGTGTCAGCCCATCAATTAATAATAAAATGAGTCCACAATTTAGTTTGACGGAGTGGCGCAAATTGCTGCGCCGTAATGCGATGGATGATGATGAAAGAATGGGGTGGATGATAAGAACCAAAACTTTATTTGAGCATGCATTTTTCCCATAAAATGTGTTTGTTGAATAAACATTTGTTGACAGAAAAAGAGGAAATTTTGTAATTTTTCTCGGCGGCGGTGCCGATAGATGCAGATGGAAAAAAATTCTGATATTAGATTTTAAGGCGCAATATTGAAGAAATTTTTGAACTCATAAGTATTTTTTGAACTTTTTCTTCTATTCGATACTCGGACCTGTAGCCAATCAAAAAGTTCGAAAAAACTTTCTTAACTTTTTCAAAAGTATTTATTAAAACTTTTAAAAAACTAAAATACGACCTAAACACCAGGGATGTTGCGAAAGGGAAAATAAAAAGCGAAAGACGAAAGGCGAAAGTGAAAGACCCCAAAAAGGCGAAAATGCGAAAGAAAACGAAAGGCGAAAGAGGGAATTTTTTTTCAAAAAATTTTTCGTGACAATTTTTGT
The DNA here is from genome assembly GCA_039877585.1 of Heterodera filipjevi. Classification (NCBI taxonomy): domain Eukaryota; kingdom Metazoa; phylum Nematoda; class Chromadorea; order Rhabditida; family Heteroderidae; genus Heterodera; species Heterodera filipjevi. Next base: position 19,449 of record JBDPZO010000454.1, on the reverse strand, counting down.
ACTGGGCTTTTTAGGTGCCAAAATCGCGAATAAGTACCTAAATATTCCTTCCTTGTTTACCAATTAAGACAGGGCTGCCATCAGCCAAGTTCGGTTTCAAACTACAGGCAAGTTCATTTCAAAGTACATAAGGGGGAAAATTTGTGAATTTAAAGTACACTTCAAGAATTTTCATTAAAAAAAAATCGTTATTTTATTTAAAGGTTTAGATTTTTTCACCAAGCGGGGAGGGGGAGGCGGTGCCGATAGGCGCCGCCGGGAATATTTTTGAAAATTTGGATGTATTTTGTAACAGATTTTGCACAAAAAATAATTGAATTAAAGCAAATTTAGAGAAAATCTAAGGTAAAAGGGTCCGGTGGTGCCGATAGGCGCCGTCGGGGGAAAATTTGAGAATTTGGGTCTGATCTGCAAATGGATTTTGGCTTAAAAACTAACATTTTTGGGCAAAAAGCCGTTTTCAAAGTACATCTTAAGTACGCCTTCAAATTTTCAAAGCATGAAGGCCGAAATAAAGTACGTACTTTGAAATAAAGTATGAATGGCACCCCTAAATTAAGATGTAAAGAATTTATAGTGGACGACGGGAGGTAGGTGCCGTCGGGGAAATTTTGGAAATCTCAGTGTATTTTAGTGACAAATCTTGACAAAAAAATGATTACTTTGTGATGGTTTTTAGACAAACCCTAAGTATGGGGGTACGGTGGTGCCGACAGGCGCCACCAGGGGAAATTTTGTAAATTTATGGCCATTTGTTAACAGATTTTCCCCATAAATGGTCAGTTTTTAGGTTACAATCCGTTAACAAATCTGACTATAATTTAAAAAATGTTCCCGGTGGCGCCTGTCGGCACCACCGGCCCCAGCCCCATTATAACTCCCGTTTTTGCATAAAAATTTCCCGTGGAACTCTAATTTTTCTATTGCTTTAAATTATTTCTACTTCGAATTCTCATACTTTTTGCTTCCAAAAAATTCAATCTTTAGGGGTGTACTTTTCTTTCGTCTTTCGTGCCAAAAAGCGAAAGGCGAAACGCAACATCCCTGCTAAACACCATAATATTTTTTTTTTTTACCTTTTTTCGACTCTTAGTGATGTATTAACCAGGGATGTTGCAAAAGGAAAAATAAAAAGCAAAAGGCGAAAAGCGAAATAAGCGAAACCAAAATAAAAAGCGAAAGCGAAAAGGCAAAAGCGAAATGCCCAAAAAAAAAGCGAAAAGGCGAAAAGCGAAATTTTTTTTTAATACAAAATTTTTAATTTGCCCAATAAATCTTCATTATTTCAAATGTATTTATCTCAATTATATCTAGTAGGGTTGAGAGTAAAAGGTTAACCGAAAGTAGTTACCCCACCAGATTTTGGCTGTTACTTTTCAGTACCGCCATTTCAGTCCCAAGGGAACGGGACATTTCAGTACCACCTTCCAAGCCAATACCTATAGACCTTCCCAGGCTATCTGAGCGCCAGCCAACGGGGTGTTCCCAGGCCACTTGACCGCCAATCCTGTTCCTATTGGGGCGTTCTTACATCACTTGAGCGCCAAATTATTCCTATTGGGAGCTCTCAAGCTATTTGGGTGCCAAGCCTAATCCTATAGGGAGTCCACTAAGACCAAATGAGCGCCCGCTGAGACCAACTGAGCGCCCACTTTGACTAACTGAGCGCACTAACCTATAGAGTGATTAAAATAAAAAAGAAGTAAATAAATACAAAATATTTTAAAATAAAAATATTATATATATAATAAATAAATAATTAAAATAAAAATAAAAAAACCAAAATAATATTAAAAATAAAAGTATTACGAAAATAAATAAGGTAAATTACAGTACTACATATGCCTTTAAAGATAAATTATCTAACAATTTTAACATTCATTTTTAAAAAATGTCATTCCCAAAAACACCAGTTATTAAAATTGTGTAGCTGTTGTTGACCTCAAACTGTTCTGGATATTAAAAAATATATATAATTTCCTCTTCAACAAAATATAATCCCAAAAAAATAAATGCCGCATAATGAAGGTCTACAGCCCAAATGCAACTGGCATTATATTTCCAACTGGTAAATTTGTTTGTACTGGGGCAACTGATGAGAGACAATGTAGAGAGGCTGCTGAACAAATAACTGAACGAATAAGGCAATGTGGTTACTATGACTCTCAAATCCAGGAATTTATGGTCCAGAACTTATTTGCAACAACAGATGTTGGGTTTCATATAAAGCTTGGACCACTTTCCGACTATCTCGGAGCCAAATACTGCTCCTTTACACCCGAATTATTCCCCGGCCTTGTCTTTAGAAGCGCAGACCCTAAGGTATCTACCATCGTTTTTTCTAGTGGAAAACTAAACTTTACGGGGAGCAAATCGAAAGAAGATATTGATAATGTGTTTAATCACTTTTATTCAATTTTGTACAATTATAAATATTGATGATCATTAATATTTGTAAAAATCGCATTCTTTATTCATAATAAAATCAGAAATATTTGAGTTCCCACTATCCCAAGTGGTTAGTGTTGGGTAATTTTGACCTAAATAAATATCAGTTTGATCTTTATCACTCATTCTGACAAGTTCAAGAGGGTAGTATCGATCGTGCCCATTTTTGTTCTTCTCGACCACACATGGATTGTTTGCGTAGCGAAGACAAATGCGATGGCGTACATAAAAATGTTGGTCCACAGTAACATTTTTGAATCCATTATAAGCCATCTGTCTCCGTGCACTCTCCTTTGTGATTCCACCATAAATAAATTCCTTTTGCTCTCCAATGTGATTTGTGTATGTAGTTTGGAGGGTCTTTCCCTTTAGGTATTTTTCAACCTTTAAAATCTCATCGGGGTGATTTAGACGGTCGCACAATTACGTGCAGTGCAATTAAGAAGCGTAGCAATTTTAGTGTCCAGGCGGTCCATTTTTACAATGTTCATAGAACTAATTCCTTAAATACTTTTTACCATTTTCTTAACAAAATTATACACAAATAAATCAGGATTGTCCATTATCATTAACTTTCTTGTCAAATTCCCAAATGTTTTATGGTAATTTGTTCCCTCTGAGCACATACAATAAACAAAATAAATACAGTAATAACCGCAGTATTCACTGAAAATTGGCTGAACGGAAGGCCTATTACGAATTAGATTATCAAATTTATTCAAGAATTTTTCAATACATTTGTTCGGTTTACGACCAAATGTGTCAAAATAATATACTGTATTAGCATCTTTAATAAAAATTACAACCCAATGTGTTCCTTCCTTATTCGATGGATCATTGTTTGCCACCAACACTGATGGGTACTTGTTGATAATCTCTGGGAGTTTGTCGCATGGGAAGCATCCCAAATAAAGGCCTCTGGTTTTCTTGTTCAGTGCTAGAATTTGATTTATTGTCCTTGTGTCCATTTCTTCTCGACACATTTTCATTATCTTACATAGGTTTTTGATTAAGGAGTTGAAATAGAAAATATTCCGGTCATAAGAATAGCTATCCATAACAACACAATGAACATACAATAAACCCATTTAGTTAAGGATCTATTTTCTTCGACACTACATAATTGAAATTTATCAGTTATTTCATCAATCATAGAAAAAAGTTCACTTTGATTCATTTTATTTAAATAGGAATGGTCAAAAGAGGCAATTTTATAGTAAACATCTGTCATTCCCACATTTTTAGACCGTTCGGGGTAAAGAATAGGATTATTAAGACTCGAAGAAAAATTTATTAAAAATAAAAAATATATAATACAAAACATTATAAATGATAAACTTAAAACAATATGATCACTTTAAATACGTTAAATGGTTGCATCTGTCATAACGGTGCGGTTCTTATCCAAAATCAGAATTGAATCCATTTCACTCATAGCTATTAGTGTTATCCCACCAGATTGAACAGGAGAACGAAACTGTATAGCGATAGTGGTAGTTCCTTCGGTAATAAGGTCTATACACTCATTTTCTTCCATACTATTAGTCATATTAAAGGCAAAAATTGTCCATCCGTTTTGATATTTTTCGAGACTAATTCCATTACTGTCTGTTGTACTATTCATTCCTAATGCCTCATTCATTTCGTGAAAAGCTCTAGTAAAAAGATTTTTGGTAAAATTGAGTTCAAACGGGGCAGCGGGCCACTGCTTACCATTAGCCATTAACGTTATTGCACATACATCAAATGGTTTATGAACACAGATTTTATCCATGTTTTTCGATGAGCATATTTTGCTTCTTTATTTTCTAGTTTTTTCTGTATGTCCAAAGCGAGCCCATCTACAATTTCCAAATTTTTAACATAAAGTTTACAAGCGGTAATTTCAATTTTATATTTATCATTTCCCGCCGCCATAATCATAAAATCATTGTCATTAGGAGTTAATTGGATGTCAATTTCAACGCCATTAACCATATATCTATCCTGATTAAAAATATCAGCATCTAATTTTGAAATTAATTGTACGTTTTGGCTTTCTGCAAATAATTTTCTTCTCGACTCAAACCCCGGGTGTGTGCTATCAGTACCATCCTGGTTCACGCTATCAACAAAGTATCCACTAGCTTGGAGATGGGATTCCTTTACGTTTTTTGAGTATGACAATTCAGCGTCAAGGTAGGTCTTATAGGCATATAGAGAATTGGAGTCATAAATTTCTCGTCCTTGTACAGTAATTTTCAAATTCTTTATCCATGTTGAGCCAATCATATTGATTGGGGCAACCATTTCATCTTTCTTCAAATTTACATATTTATTTGTGTCAGCTTCAAATTTTTTAATTGACATTTCGGTTAAAATATAACATTTGTTCAAATCAATGAAACTTGCACTAGGATGAATTTTAAAATGAAAAGGAATATCCGTCAAAGGATTTAGAGGTAAATATTCTCGAACGGATGAACTACTTATTGACACATTAGTTGGAGGAAGGGAAAATATAGACAAAGCAGAAGTTATAGAGTTTAATGAATCCTTATCAATTTTCTTAAAAACCATTTTAAAAGAATCCTCCGAATACGTCTGATCTTTTTCTCTTTTTAATCGCTGTTTTAGGTATAGTTTTTCCAATAATCGCTTTTCTTTTAATACTCTTTCGTCTTATGCCAGTTCCAAATTGTCTTCCTACGCCACCTTTTTCAAGAACATTGTCTACTCCCTTCTTCACTTCATTTATTATTTTTTGTTTAGTAGGCTCCTCTCCTTTCTCTATTGTATCCAATACACGAGTTCCGGTTTCTAATGCTTCTCTACCCAATAATGCACCGGCTGTTTTAATTTTTGGGAGAAGGGCTCTCCATAAAAATCTCAAAACATCCCCTACTCCTCCCCCTCGTTGTCTCCCATATCCTCGTTGATAGGGAGGAATACCGCGAAATAGTTAAACTCTCACCCAATCCAATCTGCTCTACAATAATATAATCATCAAAACTAACAGAATTAGGGTCAAAAACCTGATGAACCATTGTTTATTAAAATAAATTATTAATAAATAATGTAAGACATACAAATATTTAAATACTAAAATACAATTGATTTTTTAAATGCTAATACAAGTAAAGTAGTACCCCACTGAAATGGGATTAATCTTCCCTCCCTTGTCCTAATCTCAATCTCAATCTCATTAATTTCTTTTACTGCTACCTTAACGTACATTGGGGTATTATAAATCTTTTCAATTATATCACCAAATTTTCCTTCGACGACGACAATTCTTAAAAGTGAAGCCAATTGATCTCCCATAATAATATTCTCTGTAATACCATTAATATAGACACAAAGGCTGTCGATTCCCCCTTTAAGATCACAATAATATTTTGCTACATCATTATTAAGAATTTTTGAGGGTTCTTCGAATCCAAGTATGTACCCTAGTTGAGCTGACAACTCAACAAAATCAATATTTTTTTCAAAGTGAACTGAAAACTTCCTACGGTTCTTATCATACTTGAGTGTAACATTTCCCGCTTGTTTAGAAACAATCAATTCCTTTAGTGTTTCTCCGCGTGTTTTATCTTTTTCGGGACTTGTTTCTTTTACTTTATCATTTGTTATTTCTCTAATTTTTTCTTTTAATATTTCTCCTCTACTAATTCCTTTTTCTTTTTCTGGAAAAATTTGCTCAATTTTGTCTTTAAGAACTTCTCCTCTTGTCTTTTCTTCTTTTGCTTTCTCATTTGTATCAATCTCTTTTGTTTTTTTATCTTCTTCTATAGCTTTTGTAATTTTATTTTTTAACATTTCTCCACGTGTCTTTTCTTCGGAAGCGCTTTCTTTACCCACATTTGCTTTTAGTTTTTCACCTAATTTCTCTCCTTTAGTTTTACCCTCTTGTGCAGTTTCTGTTCCACCTTCAACTCTTTCCTTTTGGACTTGGTCTATTAGGTTTACCAATGTTTCACCCCGAGTCATTGATTCCTGCTCTAGTCTTTCTTCTACTCCAGCTCTATCTACTTCACTCTCTCCTCCTAGCTTTTCTCTCAAAACTTCACCCCGAGTCAATGGTAACGCAATTGGGTTTGTAGCATCCCTCTTTTTGGCTTCGTATTCCAATGCCACAAACCTTTTCCTTCTATATTCTGTAAGTCTACGAAGTTGATCAATGTCCTCCTGAATGGCTTTCTTTCTTTTTTCATCCGTTACAAATTGACCTTCCTCACGTAATTCACGAATCTTTTTATAATCTTCATGCAGACCTTCATATTTTTTATGAATAGCTTCCCAATAGTCTGATGGGTTACTATTGAAAAAGGTTTCAACATAATCCTTATTTTGTTCATAACTACTTTTTTCATATTCTTCTTCTGTTGTTTGTAAATCTTTTTTGATTACGGCCTTGCTAAAAGTGTTTACATTTTTTCTTTTATGTTTCATTGCTGTTCTCATTTTTATAGTTTCTTCATTAAGCTCCCTTATTCTATTTACATCATTAACTCCCTGATATTTCTTCACTTGTTCCTGTATATTAAATAAATCTCGTATATATTCCAATTTGATTTCATTTAGCTTTTCTTTATAATTTTCTGGGTACATGTCAAGGAATTCTTGACCAATTCTTTGTTCACGAGCTTCTTTCCCCTCATCCTTTTCTCTAGCTCTCTGTTCCAGTGCGTCCAATCGAGCCTTCTTTGCTATTGACTGTGTTTGGATTGGAGCAATTTCTTCATGCATTTTTCTTTTTCTTTCATTGTTCATCTCTTTTGCACTCTCAGTAGACTTTAATTCTATCTGTTTGTTCAAGTCATTGTATTCCTGTCTCTCCTCTTCAATTTTCTCCCAATAATCATCTGGATTGTAATGAAAGAACAGCTCAACTTCTTCTCCTTTGGTATCAGATCTTTTAAATCTTTTTGGTTCAAATTTTTGTTTAATGTCATTTTTTATTACATCATTTATAGCATTTTCCAATTCTTCTTCATTCTGGTATGAGCCACTGGGTATGTTTATCTTTACTATATCCCCATTCTTAAAATGAACTTTAACCCATTGGTTCTCTGTAGTACCAACAGCGGGCCAAGAGTTTGTATATATCATACTATGAAGTCCACATAACCATTGACCTTCAAAGTTTAAAGTTCTAGGTAAATGAACCCTAAATTTGTTGGGTTTATTGTTATAACCAGGAGTGTCACTAGGGAGAAGAACATAAAATAAATTTGACATTTTTATTTGAAAACAGAAAATACAAATGAAATACTTAAATACTAATTATCTTTCAATGTCACTATCTTTAATCCATTCAGGTTCTTTATAGCCGTAAAATTTAACCAAATGTTCCTTTCCTCCATTTCTTGTCCTTGTCTTTATCACCCTCTCAATTCTATATGTTGTTTCAGCGTCCTTTCGAGTTTTTGTCAGATCTTCCGCATAAATCGTGTGTCAAATGGCTCCTCGTTATCATCCTTTATACCGTAACGGTGGGGTTTGCCTTTTTAATGTCGTATACAGTGAAAATTTCATCCGAATAATTTGGGAGGTAAGATTTTTGGAAGCTTGATTTATATTTTGCAAGTCGAACGTTATCACCTCCTTTGAATTTTGGTTTTTTATAGGGTTTATTAAACTCATCACCATATACCTTTTCCCAAATTTCTTGTGCATTTCTGGTGTTATTTCAATTGGTTTCTTTGCCGTTTGAATTATTTAGTGCATTTACAATTTTTGGTAGGACGTCAACCCATTTAATTGTGTGTTTTTGACTAAAATAACGATATAATCGCTGCTTAAGGGTCCTAATACAGCGTTCGGCAAGTGCAGCCTTCACCGTACTAGTGTGAGCTTTATGTTTTTGTATTCCCAAATCTTCAAAATATTTATTAATTTCTTTGTTTTCGAATTCTTTTCCTCTATCAGAAAAAATTCTGTGAGGGAGCATAGGCATTTGCTCAGATAATAGGTCAAATGCTGTTTTCATAGATATTAAAGTCTTTGACTTTACTGGTGCAGCAAAAACTCGTTTACTTAATACATCAATACCCACAAGAATGTAATTGTATCCTTTATTGTCTCTTGACAATTTTTGAAAGTCTGCCAAATCAACTTGAACATCAGTCATAAAACCGGCTGGTATAACTCTCGACCTCTTAAATCTTACACGTCTAGGCCTATGTAGTGTGTACGTTCGGTCACCTTCAAGAAAATGTACAACTTCTTTCCTTGTAATTGTAGGGTCATTTTTGCGTGCTTCTTCATAAAGTCTTTCCTGCCCTGCAAAACATGCAGGGGAGTTAGGGTCATTATATAATTTGTCTAATAATTTCTTCTTGCTCAAGTCCATTTTCTAATTACAAATTTTTTCTTCTTTTTATAACCAAAACCTGATTGCTTATGCACATAAGTTTGTTTTAATAGTTCTTTAGTCCTTGGATCATTTCTCAATCGTTGTTCTAGTGCTCTTGTACCAATGGGAGAAGGAGCATTCTCTGGTGACCGTCTCAGTATTCTTTCTAGTACTTGATTAACATTACTCCTTAAGTAAGGTGTCCCATCATTTCGAAGGATATTTCCCTTGGGGTTTATCCCAAATTTTTCAGGATCTTCAGTTATAATGGATAAAATTCGTTGTTTTTTCTTAACAAGTAACATTTTGTTTTTTTGTTGCATATTACGTGTAGAAACACGCAATGGTCTCAATGGTCTTCCTTTTGGGGAAGTCTGTTCAGTGTCACTCTCCTCAGCTGTCGCATAGGGATCATCCAAAATTGGTATTGAACTACTATCATTCTCATCCTCTTCTTCTATTGGGCTAATTAATTGGGTTTGGATATTTCTGTTGTTGCTTCCACGTTGTTTGGGATTGAAGACCATCAAGGATCCATCTGTTAGTTGGACCTTGACAGGCTTATCTTCAATCTCTTTTCGAAGTTTTAAAAATCGTTGTAATTCCTGATTATACAATAAATTTTTAGTACTAGCATTAATTTTTTTCTTATTTAATAAGGTATTCAATTTGTTTTTAGCATTTTCGACATTAATTTCTCCACTGTTTGGTTTTAATATATTTTTATACAAATCAGAAGGAACTAAAATAAATTTATTTTCCATGTAATAATGATGAGATTATAATAGGTAATAATAAAGGAGTAAAACTAGCAAAAGCCCCTCCACCTTGTTGTATAATTTTCTTTGCTCCTTTTTCAGTTCGCACTCTTCCCAACTTCCTTATAAAATTCACAAAAGGGTATTTTCCTTTAACAAAAAGACAGAAATTTAAACTTGTACCTTTTGTGAATTTTATAAGGAAGTTGGGAAGAGTGCGAACTGAAAAAGGAGCAAAGAAAATTATACAACAAGGTGGAGGGGCTTTTGCTAGTTTTACTCCTTTATTATTACCTATTATAATCTCATCATTATTACATGGAAAATAAATTTATTTTAGTTCCTTCTGATTTGTATAAAAATATATTAAAACCAAACAGTGGAGAAATTAATGTCGAAAATGCTAAAAACAAATTGAATACCTTATTAAATAAGAAAAAAATTAATGCTAGTACTAAAAATTTATTGTATAATCAGGAATTACAACGATTTTTAAAACTTCGAAAAGAGATTGAAGATAAGCCTGTCAAGGTCCAACTAACAGATGGATCCTTGATGGTCTTCAATCCCAAACAACGTGGAAGCAACAACAGAAATATCCAAACCCAATTAATTAGCCCAATAGAAGAAGAGGATGAGAATGATAGTAGTTCAATACCAATTTTGGATGATCCCTATGCGACAGCTGAGGAGAGTGACACTGAACAGACTTCCCCAAAAGGAAGACCATTGAGACCATTGCGTGTTTCTACACGTAATATGCAACAAAAAACAAAATGTTACTTGTTAAGAAAAACAACGAATTTTATCCATTATAACTGAAGATCCTGAAAAATTTGGGATAAACCCCAAGGGAAATATCCTTCGAAATGATGGGACACCTTACTTAAGGAGTAATGTTAATCAAGTACTAGAAAGAATACTGAGACGGTCACCAGAGAATGCTCCTTCACCTATTGGTACAAGAGCATTAGAACAACGATTGAGGAATGATCCAAGGACTAAAGAACTATTAAAACAAACTTATACGTATAAACAATCAGGATCTGGTTATAAAAGCAAAGAAAATTTATTATTAAAAAATGGATTTGAGCAAAAAGAAACTATTAGAAAGGTTATATAATGACCCGGAATCCCCTGCATGTTACGCAGGTCAGGAAAGACTTTATGAAGAAGCATCCTACAGTTACAAAGAAAGATGTAGTACATTTTCTGAAGGTGACCGAACCTATACCTTGCATAGGCCTAGACGTGTAAGATTTAAGAGGTCGAGAGTTATACCAGCCGGTTTTATGACTGATGTTCAAGTTGATTTGGCAGACTTTCAAAAATTGTCAAGAGATAATAAAGGCTACAATTACATTCTTGTGGGTATCGATGTGTTAAGTAAACGTGTTTTTGCGGCACCCGTGAAATCAAAGGCTTTAATTTCCATGAAATCAGCATTTGACCAGTTATTTGAACAAATGCCTATGCTCCCTCACAGAATTTTTTCCGATAGAGGAAAAGAATTTGAAAATAAAGAAATTCAAAAATATTTTGACGAATTGGGAATACAAAAGCATAAAGCGCACACTAGTACGGTGAAAGCTGCACTTGCTGAACGCTGTATTAGGACACTAAAACAGCGATTATATCGCTATTTTAGTCAAAAACATACAATTAAATGGGTTGAGGTCCTACCAAAAATTGTTAATGCACTAAATAATTCCAAATCACGTATAACGGGAAAGAAACCAATTGAAATAACACCAGAAAATGCCCAAGAAATTTGGGAAAAGGTATATGGTGATGAGTTTAATAAACCCTATAAAAAACCAAAATTCAAAGGAGGTGATAACGTTCGACTTGCAAAATATAAATCAAGCTTCCAAAAATCTTACCTCCCAAATTATTCGGATGAAATTTTCACTGTATACGACATTAAAAAGGCAAACCCACACCGTTACGGTATAAAGGATGATAACGAGGAGCCATTTGACACACGATTTTATGCGGAAGATCTGACAAAAACTCGAAAGGACGCTGAAACAACATATAGAATTGAGAGGGTGATAAAGACAAGGACAAGAAATGGAGGAAAGGAACATTTGGTTAAATTTTACGGCTATAAAGAACCTGAATGGATTAAAGATAGTGACATTGAAAGATAATTAGTATTTAAGTATTTCATTTGTATTTTCTGTTTTCAAATAAAAATGTCAAATTTATTTTATGTTCTTCTCCCTAGTGATACCCCTGGTTACGACAATAAACCCAACAAATTTAGAGTTAATTTACCTCGAACTTTAAACTTTGGAGGTCAATGGTTATGTGGGCTTCATAGTATAATATATACAAACTCTTGGCCCGCTGTTGATACAACAGAGAACCAATGGATTAAAGTACACTTTAAGAATGGGGATATAGTAAAGATAGACATATCCAGTGGGTCATATCAGAATGAAGAAGAATTGGAAAAGGCAATAAATGAGGTGATAAAAATTGCATTAAACAAAAATTTAAACCAAAAAGATTTAAAAGATCTGATAACAAAGGAGAAGAAGTTGAGCTGTTCTTTCATTACAATCCAGATGATTATTGGGAGAAAATTGAAGAGGAGAGACAGGAATACAATGACTTGAACAAACAGATAGAATTAAAGTCTACTGAGAGTGCAAAAGAGATGAACAATGAAAGAAAAAGAAAAATGCATGAAGAAATTGCTCCAATCCAAGCACAGTCAATAGCAAAGAAGGCTCGATTGGACGCACTGGAACAGAGAGCTAGAGAAAAGGATGAGGGGAAAGAAGCTCGTGAACAAAGAATTGGTCAAGAATTCCTTGACATGTACCCAGAAAATTATAAAGAAAAGCTAAATGAAATCAAATTGGAATATATACGAGATTTATTTAATATACAGGAACAAGTGAAGAAATATCAGGGAGTTAATGATGTAAATAGAATAAGGGAGCTTAATGAAGAAACTATAAAAATGAGAACAGCAATGAAACATAGAAGAAAAAATGTAAACACTTTTAGCAAGGCCGTAATCAAAAAAGATTTACAAACAACAGAAGAAGAATATGAAAAAAGTAGTTATGAACAAAATAAGGATTATGTTGAAACCTTTTTCAATAGTAACCCATCAGACTATTGGGAAGCTATTCATAAAAAATATGAAGGTCTGCATGAAGATTATAAAAAGATTCGTGAATTACGTGAGGAAGGTCAATTTGTAACGGATGAAAAAAGAAAGAAAGCCATTCAGGAGGACATTGATCAACTTCGTAGACTTACAGAATATAGAAGGAAAAGGTTTGTGGCATTGGAATACGAAGCCAAAAAGAGGGATGCTACAAACCCAATTGCGTTACCATTGACTCGGGGTGAAGTTTTGAGAGAAAAGCTAGGAGGAGAGAGTGAAGTAGATAGAGCTGGAGTAGAAGAAAGACTAGAGCAGGAATCAATGACTCGGGGTGAAACATTGGTAAACCTAATAGACCAAGTCCAAAAGGAAAGAGTTGAAGGTGGAACAGAAACTGCACAAGAGGGTAAAACTAAAGGAGAGAAATTAGGTGAAAAACTAAAAGCAAATGTGGGTAAAGAAAGCGCTTCCGAAGAAAAGACACGTGGAGAAATGTTAAAAAATAAAATTACAAAAGCTATAGAAGAAGATAAAAAAACAAAAGAGATTGATACAAATGAGAAAGCAAAAGAAGAAAAGACAAGAGGAGAAGTTCTTAAGACAAAATTGAGCAAATTTTTCCAGAAAAAGAAAAAGGAATTAGTAGAGGAGAAATATTAAAAGAAAAAATTAGAGAAATAACAAATGATAAAGTAAAGAAACAAGTCCCGAAAAAGATAAAACACGCGGAGAAACACTAAAGGAATTGATTGTTTCTAAACAAGCGGGAAATGTTACACTCAAGTATGATAAGAACCGTAGGAAGTTTTCAGTTCACTTTGAAAAAAATATTGATTTTGTTGAGTTGTCAGCTCAACTAGGGTACATACTTGGATTCGAAGAACCCTCAAAAATTCTTAATAATGATGTAGCAAAATATTATTGTGATCTTAAAGGGGGAATCGACAGCCTTTGTGTCTATATTAATGGTATTACAGAGAATATTATTATGGGAGATCAATTGGCTTCACTTTTAAGAATTGTCGTCGTCGAAGGAAAATTTGGTGATATAATTGAAAAGATTTATAATACCCCAATGTACGTTAAGGTAGCAGTAAAAGAAATTAATGAGATTGAGATTGAGATTAGGACAAGGGAGGGAAGATTAATCCCATTTCAGTGGGGTACTACTTACTGTATTAGCATTTAAAAAATCAATTGTATTTTAGTATTTAAATATTTGTATGTCTTACATTATTTATTAATAATTTATTTTAATAAACAATGGTTCATCAGGTTTTTGACCCTAATTCTGTTAGTTTTGATGATTATATTATTGTAGAGCAGATTGGATTGGGTGAGAGTTTTAACTATTTTCGCGGTATTCCTCCCTATCAACGAGGATATGGGAGACAACGAGGGGGAGGAGTAGGGGATGTTTTGAGATTTTTATGGAGAGCCCTTCTCCCAAAAATTAAAACAGCCGGTGCATTATTGGGTAGAGAAGCATTAGAAACCGGAACTCGTGTATTGGATACAATAGAGAAAGGAGAGGAGCCTACTAAACAAACAATAATAAATGAAGTAAAGAAGGGAGTAGACAATGTTCTTGAAAAAGGTGGCGTAGGAAGACAATTTGGAACTGGCATAAGACGAAAGAGTATTAAAAGAAAAGCGATTATTGGAAAAACTATACCTAAAACAGCGATTAAAAAGAGAAAAAGATCAGACGTATTCGGAGGATTCTTTTAAAATGGTTTTTAAGAAAATTGATAAGGATTCATTAAACTCTATAACTTCTGCTTTGTCTATATTTTCCCTTCCTCCAACTAATGTGTCAATAAGTAGTTCATCCGTTCGAGAATATTTACCTCTAAATCTTTTGACGGATATTCCTTTTCATTTTAAAATTCATCCTAGTGCAAGTTTCATTGATTTGAACAAATGTTATATTTTAACCGAAATGTCAATTAAAAAATTTGAAGCTGACACAAATAAATATGTAAATTTGAAGGCAGATGAAATGGTTGCCCCAATCAATATGATTGGCTCAACATGGATAAAGAATTTGAAAATTACTGTACAAGGGCGAGAAATTTATGACTCAAACTCTCTATATGCCTATAAGACATATCTTGACGCTGAATTGTCATACTCAAAAAACGTAAAGGAATCCCATCTCCAAGCTAGTGGATACTTTGTGGATAGCGTGAACCAGGATGGTACTGATAGCACACACCCGGGGTTTGAGTCGAGAAGAAAATTATTTGCAGAAAGCCAAAACGTACAATTAATTTCAAAATTAGATGCTGATATTTTTAATCAGGATAGATATATGGTTAATGGCGTTGAAATTGACATCCAATTAACTCCTAATGACAATGATTTTATGATTATGGCGGCGGGAAATGATAAATATAAAATTGAAATTACCGCTTGTA
Organism: Heterodera filipjevi; assembly: GCA_039877585.1. NCBI lineage: Eukaryota > Metazoa > Nematoda > Chromadorea > Rhabditida > Heteroderidae > Heterodera > Heterodera filipjevi. The sequence goes on along the minus strand of JBDPZO010000454.1, from coordinate 4,356 downwards.
AACTTTATGTTAAAAATTTGGAAATTGTAGATGGGCTCGCTTTGGACATACAGAAAAAACTAGAAAATAAAGAAGCAAAATATGCTCATCGAAAAACATGGATAAAATCTGTGTTCATAAGTGAGAATCGAACAGAATTTAATGGGACGCTTTTTACAGGTCAATTACCCAAACGGGTGATTCTCGGGATGATAGAGAATAATGCTTATGTAGGTAGTCAAAAGAAAAGTCCTTTTAATTTTAAACCATTTGATGTACGTGCAATAACGTTAATGGCTAATGGTAAGCAGTGGCCCGCTGCCCCGTTTGAACTCAATTTTACCAAAAATCTTTTTACTAGAGCTTTTCACGAAATGAATGAGGCATTAGGAATGAATAGTACAACAGACAGTAATGGAATTAGTCTCGAAAAATATCAAAACGGATGGACAATTTTTGCCTTTAATATGACTAATAGTATGGAAGAAAATGAGTGTATAGACCTTATTACCGAAGGAACTACCACTATCGCTATACAGTTTCGTTCTCCTGTTCAATCTGGTGGGATAACACTAATAGCTATGAGTGAAATGGATTCAATTCTGATTTTGGATAAGAACCGCACCGTTATGACAGATGCAACCATTTAACGTATTTAAAGTGATCATATTGTTTTAAGTTTATCATTTATAATGTTTTGTATTATATATTTTTTATTTTTAATAAATTTTTCTTCGAGTCTTAATAATCCTATTCTTTAACCCGAACGGTCTAAAATGTGGGAATGACAGATGTTTACTATAAATTGCCTCTTTTGACCATTCCTATTTAAATAAAATGAATCAAAGTGAACTTTTTTCTATGATTGATGAAATAACTGATAAATTTCAATTATGTAGTGTCGAAGAAAATAGATCCTTAACTAAATGGGTTTATTGTATGTTCATTGTGTTGTTATGGATAGCTATTCTTATGACCGGAATATTTTTCTATTTCAACTCCTTAATCAAAAACCTATGTAAGATAATGAAAATGTGTCGAGAAGAAAATGGACACAAGGACAATAAATCAAATTCTAGCACTGAACAAGAAAACCAGAGGCCTTTATTTGGGATGCTTCCCATGCGACAAACTCCCAGAGATTATCAACAAGTACCCATCAGTGTTGGTGGCAAACAATGATCCATCGAATAAGGAAGGAACACATTGGGTTGTAATTTTTATTAAAGATGCTAATACAGTATATATTTTGACACATTTGGTCGTAAACCGAACAAATGTATTGAAAAATTCTTGAATAATTTGATAATCTAATTCGTAATAGGCCTTCCGTTCAGCCAATTTTCAGTGAATACTGCGGTTATTACTGTATTTATTTTGTTTATTGTATGTGCTCAGAGGGAACAAATTACCATAAAACATTTGGGAATTTGACAAGAAAGTTAATGATAATGGACAATCCTGATTTATTTGTGTATAATTTTGTTAAGAAAATGGTAAAAAGTATTTAAGGAATTAGTTCTATGAACATTGTAAAAATGGACCGCCTGGACACTAAAATTGCTACGCTTCTTAATTGCACTGCACGTAATTTGTGCGACCGTCTAAATCACCCCGATGAGATTTTAAAGGTTGAAAAATACCTAAAGGGAAAGACCCTCCAAACTACATACACAAATCACATTGGAGAGCAAAAGGAATTTATTTATGTGGAATCACAAAGGAGAGTGCACGGAGACAGATGGCTTATAATGGATTCAAAAATGTTACTGTGGACCAACATTTTTATGTACGCCATCGCATTTGTCTTCGCTACGCAAACAATCCATGTGTGGTCGAGAAGAACAAAAATGGGCACGATCGATACTACCCTCTTGAACTTGTCAGAATGAGTGATAAAGATCAAACTGATATTTATTTAGGTCAAAATTACCCAACACTAACCACTTGGGATAGTGGGAACTCAAATATTTCTGATTTTATTATGAATAAAGAATGCGATTTTTACAAATATTAATGATCATCAATATTTATAATTGTACAAAATTGAATAAAAGTGATTAAACACATTATCAATATCTTCTTTCGATTTGCTCCCCGTAAAGTTTAGTTTTCCACTAGAAAAACGATGGTAGATACCTTAGGGTCTGCGCTTCTAAGACAAGGCCGGGGAATAATTCGGGTGTAAAGGAGCAGTATTTGGCTCCGAGATAGTCGGGAAAGTGGTCCAAGCTTTATATGAAACCCAACATCTGTTGTTGCAAATAAGTTCTGGACCATAAATTCCTGGATTTGAGAGTCCATAGTAACCACATTGCCTTATTCGTTCAGTTATTTGTTCAGCAGCCTCTCTACATTGTCTCTCATCAGTTGCCCCAGTACAAACAAATTTACCAGTTGGAAATATAATGCCAGTTGCATTTGGGCTGTAGACCTTCATTATGACGGCATTTATTTTTTTGGGATTATATTTTGTTGAAGAGGAAATTATATATATTTTTTTAATATCCAGAACAGTTTTGAGGTCAACAACAGCTACACAATTTTAATAACTGGTGTTTTTGGGAATGACATTTTTTAAAAATGAATGTTAAAATTGTTAGATAATTTATCTTTAAAGGCATATGTAGTACTGTAATTTACCTTATTTATTTTCGTAATACTTTTATTTTTAATATTATTTTGGTTTTTTTATTTTTATTTTAATTATTTATTTATTATATATATAATATTTTTATTTTAAAATATTTTGTATTTATTTACTTCTTTTTTATTTTAATCACTCTATAGGTTAGTGCGCTCAGTTAGTCAAAGTGGGCGCTCAGTTGGTCTCAGCGGGCGCTCATTTGGTCTTAGTGGACTCCCTATAGGATTAGGCTTGGCACCCAATAGCTTGAGAGCTCCCAATAGGGAATAATTTGGCGCTCAAGTGATGTAAGAACGCCCCAATAGGAACAGGATTGGCGGTCAAGTGGCCTGGGAACACCCCGTTGGCTGGCGCTCAGATAGCCTGGGAAGGTCTATAGGTATTGGCTTGGAAGGTGGTACTGAAATGTCCCGTTCCCTTGGGACTGAAATGGCGGTACTGAAAAGTAACAGCCAAAATCTGGTGGGGTAACTACTACCGAACCGAAACCGAAAACCGGGGGTTGGAAGACAGGCCTAACTGAAAACCAGAGAGGGGACTGGTTTCTCGGTTTCGGTTTGAAAAAATTTACTTTGTTCGATGCCGTACAAAATAAATATACCTTTTTTTAATTGTTTCCCAACAATAACCATTTCATTAATATTTTTTTAAATAATACTCCCCCTCCCCTATTCAATTTAACTGTTTTTGGGCTAAAATCTCTTAACAAATCAGACACAAGTATTCAAAATTTCCTCCGGTGGCGCATATCGGCACCACCGGCCCTCTCCCCTTTGAATTAATAAAACTAAAAAAATAAATATGTGACAGTATAATGGGGCGCATATTTGGGAGTTTTTTACTGAAGAAAATTTGGCAGCTTTTCTTCTTTTGTGATAGGAAAAAGAATGTATTCTATGTGACTTAGACTAAAAAATGATAAAAAAAAAAACTGTACGGCCTTGTCCGGCGGTGCCGATAGGCGCCGCCGGGTTTGAACCGAAACTAAAAATTGGGAGAAACAATGGCTCAACCAACGACACCACCTAATACTTTAGTCAGCGGCAATATATTATTTATGTTTTTTTATTCATTTTCTTTTCTCTGAGACGTATCTTCCAAAAAAAACTCAATCTTAGGGGTTGTACTTTTATTTTGGTTTTGCGCCAAAAAGCGAAAGCGAAATGCCCCAAAAAAGCGAAAATGCGAAAAAGCAAAAGGCGAAAAGCGAAACTTGCAACATCTATAGAATGATTGGTCATTATTACTGCCATTCATTTGTAATAAAAGTTTTAATGAGGCGTTGACCCAAAAAGGGGTAGGATTTCTTTTATCTGCTAGTCTTGCTTTAAATAACAAGAAATTGATAAATTTGAGTGCTTCAAACAAAAAATATGACTTTTATTATTTTGTTAGCAATTTTGATGTTTAAAAAAATAATGAGTTTTTAATGCTTTGATGAAGATTTTGAAAATTTTGAGACCCAAATCTCTATATAAAATACAAGCTTGATGAGTGGCAGCAAATTGTTGTGCCTTATGGGATGGATGATGATGATTGCGAAGAATGATGAAAGAATCGACGCATGATGTGAAAGAAAACTTTATTTGAGCAGGCATTATTCCCAGGGATGCCAAATGAAAATTTTCAACCCCCTCATTTTATTATTCGAAAGCATTTGATTGGGTTTTGCCCTTATTTATTTGCATTTGACCCTTTTTTGGGTAGAATTTTATTTCAATCTTATACAA
>JBDPZO010000453.1:0-21763 GCA_039877585.1 Heterodera filipjevi | reverse complement strand
GGCTTACAACAGCAAAAGATTGGGGCAAACAAAAAATATTTGTAAAAAAGGAAGAAAAGGGTAAGGATCGGTGAAGAAATTTTGCAAAAATAAATTTTGGGAGGAGAGAGGGTCAATGAAAAGATTGACGACACAAAGAGCCAGTCAGTCTTATTCAATTGGAGTGAAACAAATAAAAACGAAAAGTGGCCAAAAAGTCAAGCAATGGCAAAAGAAGTGAATGCAATTTGATACGGATGGATAGAGCAACAAAAAGTGGTGCCAAAAAAACTAACACTCGCTTTTATTCTTATAAGGAATTTTTATTTTGCCTGCCGACGGTTTCCACCCACGATTCGCCTTCCCACCTTGATTTAAAGTTGAATTTTCCATCATTGTCTCTGGCAATTATCAGTCCGTGCCATTGTTTTCCTCCAATTCTTTGGCACATTCTGTGAATTCTTTTTTCCCATTTGTTTGGTTTTCTTCTACCAAAATGCCGTCCGATTCTTACTTTCCATAGTCCCAATTGCTTTGGTAGCAGAAGAGAAGCATAAAAAGTATAATTCAAAAAAGAAAGAAATTCCAAAAGATTTTTTACCGTTGGCACTCATTTTCAATCAAAATTTGTCCATTGTTGGCGCATTGACTAAATTGCCATCGGATGAAAGATGACTAAAAAGAATAATTGAAAAAAAAATTTATTATTTTATTCAAAGTTACCGTAAGGGAAGAGCAGAGGAATAAAAGAAAGCCAAAAGAAAAGCGAATAAAGGGAGCAAAGAGTCCATTTTTTTAATTATTAATAAAAATAATTATTAATTATTTATCATTGAAAAATTAAATTAATTCTCTCATAAATGGATAAATAAAAATAAAAGTTATGGAATGGGATGGGATGGAATTGGGGAAATGGGGGAGCAAATTCGATGGGTGAAAAATCACTGCTTACATTGGACCGACCGTTTCACATTCAATGGGGTGGACGAAGGGACAGATTTAATGGAAAAATGATGACAAAATGTTACGAACGGTACAAAATAGAAAGTGGTGCGGCGGTGCCAATAGGCGCCGCCGGGAAATTTTAAAAATTTTATTAAGATTTGTTAACAGAATAAGTCACAAAAATGTTTAATTTTTGAGGATTTGGGATCCTATTTTCCAGAATATTTACAAATTTTTAAGATAATTTAGAAAAAATTCTAAGTATTTGCCGTCCGGCGGTGCCGATAAGCGCCGCCGGGGAAGCTTTTTTAGAAGTGAATAAAATTTATAGAGAAAAATTGAGCAAAAATGTCCATTTTTGACATTTTTCAGTTATAAAATTGCCAAAATAAATTATATTATAAAAATTTGGCATTTTTTATAAGAAAATGAATTAAAATTTGAAGAAAATAAAATAGTGGCAAAATCCTCAAAATAGTGGCAAATGCCACTAAATAGTGGTAAAAGGACAACCCTGCACGGACCCGAAAAACAAGAGTCTGGTTCAAAAATATCATCCGTGTCAAATAGGTCTGTGCTTTTAAATGAGTTCCATATTTATCCATGTCTGTGTTCTTAAGCAATACAGTACTCTATGTTCATATTATTCACCAAGTTCGGGTCCGTGTCCATTCAACTAAGTCCGGATGCTTGTTGATGCTTTTTCAGTTCCCAGTGCTTCAAAAAGTGATTTCAATGGTTTTTGAAATTTTTATGGCTAAACAGAAATTTTTTTATTTATTCTATCAATTAGGGTTGGTCACGGTCGGTTAACCGAACCGAAACCGAAACCGAAAACCGGCCTTTTTGGGCCAAAAACCGAAACCGAAAACCGGGGGTAGCAAAACCGGCCTAACCAAAAACCGGGGGGACCGTTTTCCCAGTTTCGGTTTGAAAACAAAAAAAAGTACACCCCTAAGAATGGGACTTTCAATGAAGATGTTTTAGTAAAATTTTGATGGAAAGTTGCACCAAATTTTGAATTTCTTTGTTCATTTTTGTGAGTAAGTCGTGGTTCAGTTGGTTTTCTTCCTGTTCCTGTGAAAAATTGATTTGGTACTATGCCGCCATGCAGAAATTCATTTTAATTTTATTATAACAAAATTACTGCCCATTTTATTATTTTTTTTTTAATTATTCCTTTTAATAAGCAAATTTTAATTTGTTTGTGTTAAGTTCTCTTAACAAATCTGACCCAAATATCTGGGATGTTAGATGTCCTTTTTTTAAAGAAATGTCCTTTTTTCTTACTGTGAGGTAAAAAAAAGAAGAAAACAATACTATTTTTTATAATTTTTAAAGCGATTTCTTAGTATTTTTTCAAAATTTTTCCCGGCGGCGCCTATCGGCACCACCGGACCCCCACTCGCGTAGGATTTCTCAACATTTATTTAAAACCCCCTCAAAAATTGTTTGTCAAGATTTGTTACCAAAATAAAACTAAATTTTCAAAATTTTCCCACGGCGGCGTCTATCGGCACCGCCGTAACCCAGCCCAATTAATACTTTAATAAAAAGCAAAACCATATAACAGCTAAAATTGTCATGAAAAATGTTTTCATCAGCGAGCCCTGCCTATTCAGGAAAGAAAAAACCAAAAAAAAAAACCCAAAATATACAAAATATTAAAAAAATGTTTAAAAAATTTAAATTAAGTGTACTAAAGTTGGGACTGAAAATAAGGCGAAAAACCGATTTCGGTTTTCGGTTAACCGGGTATCGGCCAAAAACCGAAACCGAAAACCGGGGGTAGCAAAACCGGCATAACCGAAAACCGGGGGGACCGGTTTTAAACCGATTTTGACCAACCCTACTATCAATTATATGAATAAATTAATTGTTTTATTCGTTTCACAAAATAATCAAAACAAAATAAAATGAAAGGCCAGAATACTGTATTGTTAAATGCTACAGTAGGCAAAAGAATTAATTAGAGAGCAAAAAATAATTCAAAAAAAAGAAAATTGGTTTAATACAAAAAATGGGTGAACATATAATTTTGGAATCATATTAAAAAATAATATATAATTTTTTCAAAAAAATGATCAAAATTTGACTAACATATCTTTTAATCAGAATCTCTTCCATTTCTTTCATGGGTAACAAACAGATTTCGGCCCATGGATAAATGGAAATGACGACGAATTGCCATGGTCCGAAATTTGGTCCAACGATTTTTCCTGCTGCTGTTCGTCTTCCAAACTTTTGAACAAATTTGGCGGTGTAACACCGGCGGCCTCATAGTCAAGGCAATGCACTTCGTCCACCCGAATTATGTCCGTTGTCCCTGGCATACGGTAGCCCCAAAAGCTTACGGTGCCCCCTTCGGCTTTCTGCAAAATCATTAATGAGTTAATTAGCAAACAATTAAACATTTACATAGCAATAAACATCAATTCGTCTCCAATTGTAACTTTGATCTGTTGGATCAGTAGTAATGATTTTTTGTCGGACTCCTTGGACGTGAATTCCGTTCACCTCAAAATTGTTTATTTTCATTTATGCCTCTTCTTGATGTTTACCTTTAGAATAGGGCAGTTAAAAGCATCGTAGGACCATTTTTCTTCCGAAAGGCACTTCTTGTCTCCATTACAGGAGCATTCAATGTATTTTTGATTGGTTTCGTCCCAACAATACAATATGCCGGTTCCGGGATTCCTTTTTTCAGCATACAAATTCTCAGTATTCACACGGCTACCCGACATTTGGGGATTTGACATTTGGGGACCCGACATTTGGGGACCGACATTTGGGGACCCGACACTTAGGGAACCCGACATTTGGGGACCCGACACTTAGGGAACCCGACATTTGGGGACCCGACATTTGGGGATAACCCCGACATTTGGGGACCCGACATTTGGGGATTTTAATAAAACAAAAAAAAACCTTATGGGGAATATGCAACTCAGCATATGCACTCCCTTGCCTGCTTTGGCCAGAGTTAATTTATCTCAAAAATTAAATTTTTTTTTAAAAATTAACTCTGTTTCCAGACTCAACCACGTGGAGGTAGCAGACTTTGAGTCCACACAAACCACAACACAATACAAAACACAACATTAAAAATACCCATAAATTTTGTAAATTTTATAAAAAAAAAGCCTTTCCCAAGGGCCAACGGGATCACGAAGAATACAAATCTAAACCTCATCCGGGTCTTCCCCAATTTTCAAGTCATTTCGCATCAGTCGGTACTGTAGTGTTCTAAGGTGTGTAAGAATTTCGTCATCATTTGGGTTCTCAATCAGGTCAAGTCCCTCAACAAGATTACGAATTGCCAAGTCGTTGTCTCTGTATGTTTTTTGCGCTCACGAATTCTTATTCCCTGCGTTGGGTCCAGTTCGTATTGTCGAAGCGATCTGCTGCGATCCGTTCTTCCTTCTTCAAAACAGTGATAACCCTACAGACTATTTAGATTAATGATGGTTTTAATAATCTCTAACCTTGACAGTGGGGGATGAACACTTTTGAATTGGCCTCTTCAATGCAAGATGAAATCCTTCTTGAGCGTTATTTGTACGCCCAAAGTCCTGCAACACACTTTCATGGTGATTCCAAGCCGGAATAGGAAATAAGGGTTGTCTGCCACCGTGACCATGAACATATGTTCTTAAACAGATTTTAATAGTTGTGCCAATTAATAAAATAACACCTTCCAAATAATCGAAAATTGCGATCGGTTGGCCACCATCTTGAATATCTTGTATAGCCAACTGATTAGCCCTTTCACGAAGTAAATAAAAGGCGGGAACAACTCGGATTTCTTGAAGAAAGGATAAAGCAGCTAAGCTGCGGACCAAAATTTTGTATTCGTTATTAGTTGTGTAATAATGAGTAAGTTTTTCCTTTTTAAGTTTTCGGTGTATGCTCTGTCCTAAATGGAAGAGGCAGAATTTTATTTGTACGTTGTCTCCAAACACACGCAAATAAGCATTTTTTGCTGCTATAAAATATAAATTATATTTCCTAACCGGCTAATTCAATGCTAACCCTGTTCAAAATCAAGCATCACAGAAATTGGTGTTATTCCAAGATCGAACATCCAACACGAAAGCCAAGAGCAATAGCAGCTTTAGCAAAGCTTGGCGCTTCTTTAGCTGCTTTGAAAAGTAATATGCAATTATTTAAAAATTATACCAATCAATCATATTTAAAGCCTTTTTTGCGACGCATGCAGCATTAACCGCTTCTGCTTTGGTTTTGCTTGCTGCACTTGGTACGGATGTCTACTTGGCAATTGAGGTAATTCGCTGTCAGTTACGGAATTAAAATTCAAAATTAAAAAGAATGATTTTCAGTGGAAGAACGATATGACGAGCTCCTTAAAGATTTTTTTCCTTTACGCTTTTTGCTTGATGATTATGCTTTTTCAGTATCTGCAAAGGACTACACTCCGGAACATTTTTTTAGCATTGTTTCAAAACAAATGGACCGCCAAACCGGTGAAATTTGCCTAAAATGTATTATTTGGTGCAATTTTTGAATTAAAAAAAATGTAATTAAGCAAAAAGTGGCGAAACGCGAAAAATCAAAAATTCGAAGTCAGATATGGGCATTCTGATGCTTTATGCAGTAAAAGGCGACGAGCCATTAGAATTGTTTGGATGTCCTTGAAATTGAGCAAATATTAATTATTACTGCAATTAATCCCGTTGGCCCTTGGGAAAGGCTTTTTTTTTATAAAATTTACAAAATTTATGGGTATTTTTTAATGTTGTGTTTTGTATTGTGTTGTGGTTTGTGTGGACTCAAAGTCTGCTACCTCCACGTGGTTGAGTCTGGAAACAGAGTTAATTTTTAAAAAAAAATTTAATTTTTGAGATAAATTAACTCTGGCCAAAGCAGGCAAGGCATATGCTGAGTTGCATATTCCCCATAAGGTTTTTTTTTGTTTTATTAAAATCCCCAAATGTCGGGTCCCCAAATGTCGGGTCCCCAAATGTCGGGGTTATCCCCAAATGTCGGGTCCCCAAATGTCGGGTTCCCTAAGTGTCGGGTCCCCAAATGTCGGGTTCCCTAAGTGTCGGGTCCCCAAATGTCGGTCCCCAAATGTCGGGTCCCCAAATGTCAAATCCCCAAATGTCGCACCACGATTCACACATTTGCACGAATTTGTAAGTTTGGCATCACCTTTATCAAACATTTTAAGCAACAATCATTGATTAGCACTTAATACAAACAACTAATCGAATTCATTTTTAATTTTTATTATGCCAAAAAAAGAAAAAAACACAAAAACTTTAATTTTAACAAAAAAAAGAAAACTAAAAGAATTTTAAGGCGAAAAGCATATTGGACAGAGTTATAGGGCCAAACAAAAACCTCAATTTTAATTTGGCCATTTCAGTCCCAGGTCTGTAACTCTGCAGGAAATGGTTTCCGCCAATTTTTTTGCGGGTTCTTACTTTACAGACCGAGAAAAGTCGATTGATATATAATTTGTTCGATTTTGAGTCTGGGGCGTATGAACCATATTTTCCCAAAAAATAAATAAAATTTAAGCTTAACAAATCCTTTCTTCTTACCTGCTTCATAGGTCAGTTCAAATGGAATGACCGCATCATTGGCATTCGATGGAATGTGCGCTGAAATGACAAAGTCCGTGTCCGGCTTTTCCGCCTCAATCCAATTTTTATAGTCATTTGGCTTCGTATCAGTGAATGCGTCGGGGCAGCAAAGTTTAGCACCTGAACAATATTAGTTAATTAATATTAATTAATTATTAAATTATTAATTAATTATTGCCTTGGACTCTTTTGTCGGCTCGGTATTTGATTTCCACATATGCTGAAGAGCAATTGTATGTGCACTTGAACAAATCACCATTCAAAGAGACAATTCGAATGCGTGCTTTTTTGCCTGCTTCCGGCTGAAACATAATTAGATATTATAAATATATCATTGTAATTAACATTATTATTATTATTATTAGAGACCGGACTTTTGAAAAAAACGGGGACGGGGACCAATGATGACCGGTGAACGGAGCTCCGGGAAAAAAATCCATGTTTTTCCGGGACCCCCGTCCCCGGTCCAAAATTTTGACCGGGGCCCCGGCCGGGGACGAGGATTTTTGAAAATTTCAAAATTTACCCAAATAATTTGTATTTTTTCGCCAAAATTATTTTTTTTTCGCGAATTTTATTTTTTCCGGAAGCATTTTCGGCGCTATATAAAAAGTTGCCATTTTTGAAAAAAAATATCAAAGGGGGGACCCTTTCATTTTTTGGCAAATTTTTTTGGTCGAGTTTTTTGTACTAAAAGTGTTTCAAAATTACTGATCACGAAAGTGACATTAATTTTGGTCAATTTTGAATAAAAAAATTTCATAAAAAATCAAAAGAGTCCACACTTTGTTTACAAAAATCGTCATAAAATTTTTTTAAATTTTAAGTACTAAATATTTCAAAAGATTTTTGTCACGAATATGATATTTAAATGGCCAATTTTGATTAAAAAAAATTGTCAAAAAACCAATAGGCCCCCTTATGGTTTTCAAAAGAATGCATTTTAAGGATAGCGCGATAGCGCCATTTATTGAATTAGCGCATCTTAATTATATTTTAATGCTTAAACTATTAATTGTAATAAAATAAACAAAAAATTGCACAAATAAAAATTTTTGAAAGAATTTGCAATAATGGTGACTTTTCATATAGCGCCGCATTTTTTGTATCTAAGAATTATGTGATCCCGAAATCAAATTCAAAAACTTCGTTTGTTAATGAAAAGTTTTCATAATACTTTCAAATTTTCGTAAATTCTTAGAGCATGAGGTCTCAGGCGGTGCCGATAGGCGCCGCCTGAGAAATTTTTGAAATTTGGAAGTTTTTGATAACAAATTAGGCACAAAAAAATTACTTTTTTTGGGAATTTTTTCAAAACAAGGGCGCATCACTGGGAAAATTTAACCCCGTTTGTCCCCGGCCAAATGGGCCGGGATTGGGGACGGGGACCGACGATGGCCGGGGAACAGGGACCCGGGGAAAAAATCCCCGTTTTGCCGGGGCCCCCGTCCCCGGTAATTTTTCAAAAAATCCGGGGACGGGGCCCCCGGAATTCCCCGACCGTGCCCCGTCGGTCTTTAATTATTATATCCACTTTTGCCTTAATCTTCCAATGGCATTGACATGGTGAACCTTCTTTGGCCGTGCACTTTGTCTTCGGCTTCAACACTGTTGTCGTCTTGTTGGCTTTCAATTCTCTCGGAATCCCAGTCAAATCATCACAATTCAAATCTGATTTTAAAGAATGCATTAATATTTTCAATTAGGGTTAATCCCCGACATGTGTCGGGAAAGTACGAAAGCCGTCAATTGCACTTGAAATAAGATGGATTGTCTTTAAATGAGTTTTTAAGACTTTTTTGTTCTGGAGTTTTTTCTTTTATCTTATCCCCGACAAATTTTGTCGGGGAATTTTATCCCCGATCCCCGACATTCTGTCCCCGAAGGGTCGGGGATTAACCCTATTTTGAATTATTTATAAACTCGCTTTCTTCGAGTGCTTCACAGTATTTGCCACCGTATCCGCCCGGGCAAAGGCATTTGGCACAGTCATTCGGATTCAAATAGCCTCCATTTTGGCATTTGTCCTCATGGCCTTTGCACGACTCTTAAAAATGGTTATTAAACCCAATTGATCCTATCATTAAAAAATGAATAAATAATGTTTAACTATCTTATTTTTCCTTCTATTTACTAGGGCTGTGCGGGAAATGATTTTTACCGGGAACCGGGACGGGAAATTCACCCGGGAACCGGGATGGGAACCGGGATACGAAAAAACCGGGAAATTTCCCGAGTCGGGAACCGGGAAATTTTTAATAAATTGTTCTAAATTTTTTTAACAAAACGTAATTCATTCATCAAAATTGAAATGACAAAAAATTTGTTTTTTTGAATGCTTTTCTGAAAATCGCAAATCGTGTGTGGCTCGCCAATTACGGATTTCTAGAAATCCAAAGTTATTCAAATCAGGGTTCCCATCGAAAATTTTGCAATAAGGATTGGGGTCAAAAATAAGGACTTTTTTAAAAACGCGTTTTCAAAGCTTTAAAAAGCATTTTTATTTAACATTATAAACTGTTTGTAGCATATTTGTTCACTATGGCAGTATTTTTTTAGCTGTTAGGCTTTGAAATAAGACTTTTCATTTTTAATTTCGAAAAAGGAAGGGTCGGCGGTGCCGATAGGCGCCGCCGGGGAAAATTTTGAAAATTGGTTGTATTTTAGTAACAGTTTTTCAGAAAAAATGACCAAATTTCTGATGCTTTTCGAGTTAAATTTTGAAAAAACATAGGCGAAAAAGGGTCCGGTGGTGCCGTTAGGCGCCACCGGAGAAAATTTTTGAAAATTATGGCCCATTTGTTAACAGATTTTCTCAAAAAGTGGTCAATTTTGTGTCCTTTTTTGAAAAATTTCAAAAGGTAGAGTGTCCGGCGGTGCCATTTTTCTACGATTCGAACCCTCCAAATAAGGAAAATTTTAGAAATAAGAAAGACAAATGGGAACCCTGATTTAAATGGATGTTACGAATAGATTGTGCCAAGGATTTCATTCTTCGCGAGTTTTTGAATAATGACTATTTATACAAACATTCGAATTCTTTTTTTAAAAGTATGTTTGGTTTTTGCTTTACCAAGCCTTATTTGTTTTTGGGCTCGTTAAAATTAAATAATTTTGAAAATTTTGTCTGATTTGTTGACGGAATGTAACTTAAAATGACCATTTTTGAGGATTTTTTCATTGCTTTTTCTAAAGAAAATCACAAGATCTTGACCTAAGGCCATCTTTAACAGTGTAAAAGTTTCCCGAAATCCGGGAAGCAAAACCCGGGAACCGGGACGGGATACGAAAAACCCGGGAAATTTCCCGAGTCGGGAACCGGGAATCCCGCACAGCCCTACTATTTACCACTGCAGTAGATTTTGTTGATAATTGCCGCGTCTTTGAATGAGATTCGTCCCCGTTGGCCAATCGTCTGTTGGTAAAATCTTGGCAATGTGATCAAATGGTATTCGCGCCTTAAAATAAGTTTTTTTTAATAAATATATTTTTGATTTATTTTGCATTAGCATTCTTTTCCATTTTCTTACTCTTCATGATTGCCTCCTGCCCCATAGTGTAACACTGACCCAAAATCATAATCAAAGCCAAAGTTTTGGGTGTTTGAGTCAATTTCCGATTGCTTTAACAATAAAATTAAATCATTTTTTTATTTTTATATTTTATACCTCATCTTCATCCCTTAAAATGACAAATTTTCGTGCGTCGCTTCGACTTTGTTCATGCCTTAGGCCAAGTGCGTGCAACAGCTCATGGCCTGCCACCACGGACATATTTTTGTTCTTAGCCAAATTCAAAATTAAAACTATCGTGGAATGTGGGGGGGGGGGGGGGAGGATTGGGATTTATTAAACACAAGAAATCCGAAAATTTTATCAAGGAAAATTTGACCGAAAATTCTTTTAATTTATATCAATTTAAGCTACCCCTATGCCATTGTATTGAACCTAGAAGGTATCTGAGTTTGAATTAACAATATATTAATATTTTATTCTCTAATTTACTTCTTTGCACCATTGATCATTCATTGCCATCCAAATTGTTTGCCATCCTCCAATTCTGCCAATAGATGACATGCCACAGACTAAAAAAGGGCATAAAAACAAAAATTGTTATTTGCAAATTATAAAAAATGATTTAACATATTTCCTCTAATAAACCACCCTCTTGAGAGTGATTGAAAAACAGAACCACAGTATTTCTATTAGAGAAACTACGGTTTATGGTTAATGGATTTTTTTTAAATGCACCGAAATTGCTCAATTTGCTTTTAATTACAAAAATATATAAAAAAAATTTCTTTAACATGTGCCAACGCCTTGAGCAATTGAAATGCCCTCTTCTTCATCGTCCATTTCATCAACAATTCAAATCGAACGCAGGTGACATTCCTGTTTATAAGAATAGAATTGATAATGATGAAATTGACCAATTACGTGATCAATTGGACTTCAAACTCACATTATTAAATCCGCACCGATTTTCATTGCATCTTCCAATGCGTGATCTGGCACTAAATTTTTTTAATTCCTCAAAAAAGAATGACATCTTAAAGTTATTAATACAGTCGTTTGTATCATAGGCAATCTTAATCGGAAAGTTTATCCATTTTCCTGTTGTCTGCTTATACTGTCGTTTTTGTCTACTGTTGTTTTCCCTCTCTTTTTCGGGCTCAAGTCCACAAACTGAAAAATAAAAATTGTCGTTTTTATTTTACTTTATAAATAAATATGCCAACTTTTTCTCATTTGGTTGTATCGTTCCTTCAGTCTTCGTTTGTCACAAACCAAATCACCATCGCAAATCAAAGAAACGGATGGCTTTAGCATGGGTCTGGATGGTGGCATTGGTGCCCAATCAGGGATTTTAAACTAAAAAAATAGTTTTATTTTGAATTTTTTAATTAATCTACTGCTAATGCGTCGTCTGGGTTCACAGGCTTTCCGCAATTATGCAATGCTTCAATCTTCAATAACAAATTTCTGATCGGCTCACAATCGTCACCGTATTCGTCGCACATTGTTGGACGGTCTAAAAAAATAAAAATATATTGTCTTTTACTCACTGAATTTGTCTGGGTCATTTTTGTATTGTTTCAGATTCGTTCTGGTAGAGATGAATCGCGAATACTTCGGCTTATAAATTTGTAAAAAGGCACGTATTTTGTTGTGATTTGATGGTGGAACAAAATGAATTGTTTTAGCCAAAGTGCCATTGACCATTTCCGGCACAATATCACTGAGAACAGTGCCGATGCCCTCGTTCTAAATTAATTAAATTTAAATTTAACCAAATTATTTAAATATTTTTACTTTTTTATCCCATTTTCCAAATATCTCTTCTGCTCCTGCTTTTTCTCGAATTGCACTTTTCTGCTGATCATTGCCAAATTCAATTAAATAAATTGGCATCCATCTTCGTATATCAAAAATTTTTTCTAATGAAATGGGAAAAGTTCGCGTCCTTTTGAAACTTAAAAAATTTAATGAATACATTATTTAAATAATTTATTAATTTTTAGTTTACGTCTCATTTGAAAAGGACATGTTGAATGTTGACTCAGCAATGATCGTGTTCTGTTCGCGATGGACACACATTTGGATGATAAAACTGGCAAAATTGGCACCCGGAATGCCACCAAAATGTTTTTGGCACAATTCGGCGATTGGACTGTTTTCGGGCCATTTCTTTGAGCTTTTATAGCATCCAATCAGCTTCTCAGAACTGAATTATTTTATATATTTATTTAACTTTAACTGCCCCTTTCTTTTTTACTTTTGGCATTTTTCGCCATAAATTGGCACATTCATGCAACCATTGTAAAACCGGTGTCTTTGGCTGTGGGGAGCTGCTGGGTCATCTATTTTTAATCGATATTTTTTGCAAGCGATTTCGTAGGGCGATGCGGTAATATTCAGAATAATCTTGGACACTTCCGTTGGAAAAAAAATATTTGTGCAATTTGTGCCAAAATGGTCAACATGCTGTGCAAATGGAGCAAGTGCAAATGTTTCTTCAGTTGTCGTTGGAATGGCAGAAGAGGTTTTTGTTCCTAAAAGTGAAGCTGTGCCAACGGATTTGGTTGGCCCATGGGATGTCAATGTTTCAATGCCTGGTGACTGGGTAAGGCACTTAAACAAAATACTTAATTTATAAAAATTTGAAAAGTGCACCTTCGCTTTGCACAGCTTCATTGTGCCATTTTGTGCACATAATGATGCCATCAAATCCATTGCCATGAAAATTTCGGCGTATTCGCCAAAAAATGCGCCAAAAGGAAGCGCATTTTGAAGCTCATAAAGACACGGTTGAAAAGCTGCAAAAATAAGAAATGTATTGAATTTATTATATTCTCTTATTTACCGTTGACCAAGTCAATTTCCGAATGTTTTTCCATCTGTTTGGTTTGGTCAGTGTCAAAAACTCCAGCAAATCCAAGGCTAAAATTATATTCATTTTAATTCCTTCTAATTGTTCCACCATTCTCTAATTAGGCACCCTTCCCTCTGATTGGGGTTGAAAAACAAAGCCACTGGTAAATCAAATTACCTCGATTTGAAGCTGAGTGATCCGTCATTGTCTCTGGCAATAATCAGTCCGTGCCATTGTTTCCCTCCCATTTCTTTGGCACATTCCGTGAAATTCTTTTTCCCATTCGTTTGGTTTCTTCTTCCAAAATGCCGCCCGATCCTTACTCTTCCATCGTCCCAATTGCTTTCGTAACAGAGGAGAAGCCTAAAAAATATAATTTGAAAAAAAGAAACAAATTCAAATGCCTTTTACCGTTGGCATTCATTTTCAATCAAAATTTGTCCATTTTTAATCTTACACGAAGTGACATCGGATGACAAATCACTGAAATTAATAATATAATATCGTAATTTTATTTAAATTTTAAATTACCGTAACGGAGGGGCAGAGGAACAAAAGAGAACCAAAAAAAGGTGAACAAAAAGAGCAAACATTTCATTTTGGAAAATAATTAATAAAAAAGAAAAAAATATTAATTAATTATTTATGATTGAAAAATGAAAATTAATTCTCTCCAAAATGGATAAAAATGAAAATGAACGTGATGGGATAGGAGAACGGAATGGAATTGGGAGAATAGGAGGAGCAAATCCAATGGGTGACAAATCACTGTTTTCATTGGACCGACCGTTTCATTCAATGGATGGATCAAGGGACGGATTTTAATGGGAAAGTGATGACAAATTGGGAAAATGAACAAAAATGGAGAGGAAAAGCCAAACGGAAAGTCGACCATCGCATTTGACAGCAGAGATTATCAGCAGTGATAGCTGAAAAATGAATAAATATTTGTTGGTGGTGGACGAATCATCAAAAAAAAACAAAACGAAAAATTCCATTTTTATTTTTTGCTTTCTCATTTCTATGAATAAATTATTTGTTTTTTCATTTCACCTAATATGTATAATGTGAATACCAAACAAAAATAAAATGGATACGCAATTGAATTAAAATTCTTTTTTTCTCTCAAATTGTAAAGAACAAAATAAAAACAAAATAAATATTATAATAATAATAATAAGAAAAAATGTTCAACGTTTTTTGAGGCAAAATCATCGTGGCAAATTTCTCTTGACCAATGGCGGCTATGAATATGCGTTTGAAGTGTGTGTATTTGTAGCAAAATTCTAATCAAATTTGCTAGGCGCTCTCAAAAATCGAAGACGTTTGAAACCGTGATCCGCTTTTGTATATGCGTGGATGTTCGTACCACTTGCATTTCTGATAAGAAATCACAGACTGCAATAAACCGTTCATAAAATTGGGTGTTACATACTGTCGAAAAAAATTATTAAAAAATAATGAATTGAAAGAAACCTGTAACATTTCAAAAGATTTTTAAGGCACAGACCAAGAAAATAACTTTTCATAAAATCAAGAGTTACTGTCGAAATCACTCATTATTTGTTCAATTTGCTTAGGTGAAAATTTAATTTCTTTGCTAATTTTAAAAACTCGGTGTTACTGTCGAAATCAGTCAATGTCGAATTCACTGTATTGTCGAAACCAATACCAGACATAAAGAGCAAGGGAAATAGTTCACTGTCGAAATCACCTACTGTCGAAATCAATCACTGTCAAAATCCACTGTCTCTGTCGGAATCACATGATGCCGGGTCCGGTGGTGCCGGAAGGCGCCACTGGGGAAAACTTTCAAAATTAGTGACCGATTTGTTAACAAATTCCCCCCAAAAAATGTAATTAATTTTGGTCCTATTGTGTTAAAGTTTTAAAAATATTAATAAAAATAGTAAAAAATAGGTAAATATTTTTTGTTTTTTTACGTCAGAGTAAGAAACAAGAACAGAAGGCATGAAAAAAGAATTTTTCTTAAAAATAGAAACATTTAAAATTTTTAAGATTCGATCCCACCAAATTAGAACAAATCTTAAAAATAAGAACCTAGCGTATTGCGTGAAGTTTTTGGCAATTCTTTGAAACCGAGACCGATAATCGAAATTTCTGTTTTTCGGTTCGGTTCCAAATCGACAACTCTAGCGTAGAGGCTCTGGTAGTGTCGATAGGCGTCAGCCATAAAAATTTTGAAAATCTTGGTGTGATTCCCATTTTTGTTTGCGATCTTTTTCTTCGCATTAGTTATTTGTGGAATAAATCCATATTTATTGTTGTTGACTGTTGGTACTCGGAATCAACAAGTGCAATCACATGGTGCTGGTGCATTTCTTAAATTCCGCCACCTATGCGCGTTTCTTAAATTTTCCTAATCGGCGCAAATGTTCGGGTACCTTTTTTGAAGTAGATTTTTCCGGTATATTTTCGTTAACAAAAATTTACCAGAGTGATTTCACAAAAAAAAATAACAGTGGCAAAAAGTAGTTTTGATGATGTCTTTTTGAAAATTCAAAAAGTAATTTTGTGGGATATTTTTAAAGGGCCACCCACGTGTCGGCGCCCACGTTTCGGCGCCCACGTTTCAGCGCCCACGTTTCGGCGCCCACGTTTCGGCGCCCACGTTTCAGCGCCCACGTTTCGGCGCCCACGTTTCGGCGCCCACGTTTCGGCGCCGGACACGTTTCGGCGCCCACGTTTCGGCGCCCACGTTTCGGCGCTTACGTTTCGGCGCCCACGTTTCGGCGCCCACGTTTCGGCGCCAACGTTTCGGCGCCCACGTTTCGGCGCCCACGTTTCGGCGCCCACGTTTCGGCGCCAACGTTTCGGCGCCAAGCCAAAAAAAGCAAAAACAAAATAGCTATCAAAAAAAAATTTTCGGTTTTCAAATAGGGGCCCACTAAGCCTAAGCCAGGCCTACGCAAGCTTATGCTTAGATTGGCTGCTTTTTCGAAGGATCCCTCAGGCTTACCGTAATAGATAATTGGTTATCAGTACTTTATAAATACCTATGCGAACTTGCATGTTTCAAAAATTTCATAATTTTTTTTTTTTGTTTTTTTTTAATTTCTTCAAAATTTTGAAAACCGAGCCCGATTTTTAAGTTTGGTGTAGGTTTTCAAAAAAAATAAGGTTGGGGTTCAGAAAAAAAAAAGTTTAAAAAACTAGGGTTGTTAGGTTTTAGGTCCAATATATTACAGGAATTCCACGCAACATCTATTTGTTGTTAAATAAAACTGTTCGTCATGATGAGTACAATATGTGGCGGTGTAACACCGGCGGCCTCATAAAAAAGGCAATGCACTTCGTCCACCCGAATTATGTCCGTTGATCCTGGCATACGGTAGCCCCAAAAGCTTACGGTGCCCCCTTCGGCTTTCTGTAACATTCATTAATGATTAATTAACAAATAAATATATTAACAAATAAATATATTCACATAGCAATTGTTAATTTTTGTTAAAACTCACTTTCTTCGAGTGCCTCACAGTTTTCTCACCGTATCCGCCCGGGCAAAGGCATTTGGTGCAATCATTCGGATTCAAATAGCCCCCATTTTGGCATTTATCCTCATGGCCTTTGCATGAGTCTATAAAAAACTAATCCTAAAAAGTAATTTCATAGTTTTCTTAAAACATATATTATTAAATTTATTTAAATTATTGAATAGTTTATTTTTTTATTACCTTTGCAATAGATTCGGTTTATTATTGCCGCGTCTTTGAATGAAATTCGTCCCCGTTGGCCAATCGTTTGTTGATAAAACCTTGGCAATGTGATATGGTCATATAATCGCCTTAATTAATCCATATTATTATTGGGCCAATTCAATTTTTATAATTTATGTTTCGTTAAATGAATCATTATTTTTTTATTTTCTTACTTTGCATGATGGCCTTCTGCCCCATAGCGCATGACGGACCCAAAATCATAATCAAAATCAACTTTTTCAGTGGTCGAGTCAATTTCCGATTGCTTAAAATAACTTTCTGTTGTTTTCACTCTTTTTATTTTTACCCATCTTTTTTCCTTAAAAGGACAAAATTCCGCGCATAGCTTCGACTTTCTTTATGATCTAAGCCGAGTGCATGCAACAGTTTATGGCCTGCCACCAAGACATATTTTTGTGCTTAACCAAATTCAATTGTTAAACTGTCATGGGCCAGTGGGAGCAGGGCAAAGAAAAGGGATAATTTAGAATTTACCGAAATCCGAAATTTAAAATGTAAAAGAAAGACTTCAATTTTTTATCATCAATGTTACCCGTATGCCGTGCTGGGCTATTTTTTTAAATTCCGCCACTATGGGTGTTTGTTAAATCCTCCATTTTCTATTGATTTTCCGAACATAATTTGTCATTACTTTGCACAAAAGTAACCAAAATAAACAATCTTTGTGTCTTATAATAGCCCTTGACTGGCTCCATTAATATTCCAAATTTGAAAAAAAAATTATTAAGTTTTAAGAAAAATATGGCCAAAAACATTTATTTTTTCCCTTTAACAGTTCCAATCTTAGTAAAACTTTATCAAATTTTTTGGAATTTGGAGGATTAATACAGCTAACCAATAGCTATCGGCGATACCATGATTGTTTCATTTGATTGCGTTTGAACAAAGTTATGAAAAGTTTTTGTCGAAACTGAACACTGCAAATAGTTTATAAATTTCGAAAGAAACCTTTAAATCGTAACATAAAATTCAATTTGAACAAATAAACATAATATTCACTGAATCGCCACCCAAAACACGAATGCCATCTTTTCCTTTCTCCATTTGATCAATAAATTCAAACCGAACACAGGTGACCTTTCTGAAAAAAATTTTAGAAAAACTCAAAATTAACCAGTACTCGATTTAAAGAAAAAAGGGAATACATATATTGACAGGACAAATAAAGTCGGGACTGACAGGGTAATTAATTTTTAAACAAACCCGAGACCAGCCTTATGTCATTTGCAAAATTAAAAAAAACCATAATTTGTCAGAAAAGATTAGTAAAAAAAGGAAGGCAAATGAAAAACTCACATTAACAATTCTACACCAATTTTCATTGCATCTTCCCATGCTTGATATCGTACCGGTACTAAAACGCAATTTTAAAAATTCCTCAAAAAAAGAATGGCAATTTAATTAAAGTATTTTTTACATTTTTTCTTATCAAAGGCAATTTTGATGGGAAAGTTTGCCCATTTTCCTGTTCTCCACTTATTTGAGCGGTATTGTCGTTTTTGTCTACTGTTGTTTTCCTCCTCTTTTTCGCTTCTAGTTGAAGCACCCCTTTGAGAGTGATTGAAAAACAGAACCACAGTATTTCTATTAGAGGAAATACGGTATATGGTTAAATGGATTTTTTTTTGTTTAAATGAACGGAAATTGTTCAATTTGCTTTCAATTACAAAAATATAATTTTTTTTTCTTCTACATACAGCCAGCGCCTTTAACAATTGAAATGCCATCTTTTCCTTCCTCCATTTCATCAACAAATTCAAATCGAATGCAGGGTGACATCCCTGTTTATAACAAATGATGAAATTGACCAATTACATGATCAATTGGACTCCAACTTGAATGGCATTTTTCCATAAGCCATAATTTTGCGGCACTAAAATATAAATGAATTAGCTCAGAAGTTTAAAGATCAGATCAGTCTATTTTTTCAAATTTTGTTGACTAGCTCTATTTTTGAGAGTTAAGTGGTAATCTTTACAATAGTCTTTGTTGAAGCCTGTGATCCGCTATTAAAAAAAAATTTAGAATATATCTCCTTTTTATTGCTTTTTTTATCATTTTATTTTTTTTTAAATACATATTTTATAGAAATATAACAAAAATGCAAAAATATTTGTGTAAATTAATTCTTGATATAAATACGCAAAGTTTTCTTAATCTGTTGTTTCGTTCCTTCAATCTTCGCTTGTCACAAACCAAATACGCCATCGCATACCAAAGAAATGGATGGCTTTACTATGGGCCTCGATGCTGGCATTGGTGCCCAATCCGGGATTTTAAACTAACAAAAAAAGAATATTTTCAAAAAAAAAATCCTTTTAATCTAGGTTACTGATTCTTCGTCTGTGTTGTTATCGTTGCGACAGTTTTCCAATGCTTCAATCTTCAATAACAAATTTCTGATCGGTTCACAATCGTCACCGTAGTCATCACACGCTGATGGACGGTCTAAAAATTTATTGTAAAAAAGAATATTCCTTTTTTTCTCACTGAATTTGTCCGGGTTATTTTTGCATTGTTACAGATTTTGTGTTGGCAGAGATGAATTTTGAATACTTTGGCTTAGAAATTTGGAAGAAGGCAAGTAATTGGTTGACATCCAAAAAAGGCAAAAATGAATCAGTTTTACAAAAGCACCATTACCATTTCCGGTGCAAGGTCATTGAGAACAGTGCCAATGTCATCTTCTAAATTAATTAAAAAATTATACATTTTTAATTTCATTATAATCTTTTACTTTTTTATCTCATTTTACATAAGTGTTTTTTTCTGCCGGCCTTTTCTCGAATTGCACTTTCCTGCTGATCACTGTCAAATTCGATCAAATATAATGGCATCCATCTTCGTAAAAGAAAAATTTTTTCCAATGAAATTGGAAGACGTCGCGTCCTTTTTAACTTGAATAAAATATTGAAATTAGTAATTTTCATTATTTCATTATAATTATATTTTAATTAAAAAATTTTCCTTTATTTTGATATAATTACGTCTCATTTGAGAAGGACATATTGATTGTTGACACAATAGTGAGTGTGTTTTGTTCGAGATGGACACAAATTTAGACAATGAAACCGGCAAAATTGGCATCCGAAGTTCCATCAAAATGTTTTTGGCATAATTCAATGATTGGACTGTTTATCAATTCAGTCGTTCTCTTTTTTTACCTTTGACATTTTCCGCTTCCATTGGCACTTTCATGCAAGCATCGAAATACTTTTATCTTAAATTTGGTCGTGTCGGATCTTTTATTTTGTAATGTTTTTGGTATTTTTGGCAAGCGATTTCATAGGGCGATGTGGTGATGTTCACCATAATTTTTGCAACTTTTGACGGGAAAAAAATATTGGTACAATTTGTGCCAAAATGGTCCACATGCCGTGCATATGGCATAAAAGCAAATATTTCTTCAGTTGTTGTAATGCCGAAAGACAAAGTTTGATTCTGGTCGGTTTTACGCGTCCCATGACGTTTTAAGCGTCCCAAAATAATTTTACGCGTCCCATAACATTTTAAGCGTCCCATTGTCACTTTACGCGGCCCATAACATTTACGCGCCCAAAACATTTTTTTAAATTAAAAAAATAATAAACATATAGCCAATTAAGTAACATTGGATTTTTTGCTTCCCATCCGTCAAAGCACTATGGACGTGTTATGAGGGAAACCGGAGGGGCTCATAAAGAAACAATCGTGGATTTCTATAATTATTTAAGAGATTTATGCCAATCACGGGCAATTAGGAAAGAAGCGGATGGAAAATAGGGGGGATGGGGATGTCATAGAAATAGGCACATTTTGGAGGAAATGCGCCATAATGATGCCCTGTGTGTAAAACATTATTCATTTTTTTCATTTATAAATGAATATTAAAATGATGATTGTATGTATAATGTTATGGGACGTGTAAATGAATGGGACGCGTAAACTGCTATGGGACGCGTAAAATGCCAGGGACGCGTAAATGTCATGGGACGCGTAAAACCGACCAGAGCCCAAAGTTTTTAGTTCAATGGGCGTCGAAGTGCCGTGAGATTGGGATGCCAATGTTGTGGTGGCCGATGATTGAAAAAGGCATTTACTAAATTTTATGTTTTGTAAATGAAATGAATTCTCTCCAAAATGGAATAAATGAAAAGTGAGAGATAGAATGAATGTAGGCGGAATGGGAGGAGCAAATTCGATGGTTACAAATCACTGCTACATTGGACCGATGTTTCATTCAATAGGTGAACGAAGGGACCGATTTAATGGAAAAGTGATGACAAAATAGGAAAATGGACAAAAATAGGGAGTAAAAGCAAAACGAAAGCAGAGATTGCCAGCATAGTGATAGCTGGAGAAATTAATAAATATTGTGGTAGTGTCCAAATCACGCAAAAAAATAAACGGGCTCTCTTTCTTTTGACCATCACAATTTCGTCATATTGCATTGCTGCGTAATGGTGATAAAAGTGGTTGGTGGTGTGGAAGTAGTACCTATAATCAGGAAGTTTATCGGATTATATAAAAAAATATGCTGTACCACTCTGAAACCATGTTTTGAAGCATGGTAAAAGCGGTCAGAATCGGGCGTGTAGAGTCCCCCTCTTGGCGCACACCACTTGTAAACCGTCGAGTGTCGAAAGATTTGTTTCGTACTCGTGCGCTTGTTCGGTCTATGATAAAGGTTCCAGCTTAATTAAATATTTAAAACAACCTCTATCGTTACTTGGAAAACATTACTACAAAAAGTAAAATTTTCTCTGTTAACACAAAATAATAACAAAATAAGTAAATTTGGATCCTAAAATCTGGCATTATTAAACAATAATAAGTGCATTAAAATTATAAGTTTTCGACTGTTAATTAGCATATCACTTAAAATAAACTCAAAAGGGGTTTAGTATTAAAATGAAATAAGAAGTCTTAAAAAAATTTAGAAACTACGACTGAACCTTAACTCAGTCAGATGAGCCATAATTACTATTCGCTTGATCACTCGAAACATCCCAATTGCCAAATCAAAATATAATAATTCTAATTATTTTTCAGCTTTACTTTACATTCTTGTTAGCTTCGGTAGATTTAAAGCTCTATTTTCATGTAAATTTCAAAAAATTTATGGTTTCAAAAACAAAA
>JBDPZO010000452.1:0-65223 GCA_039877585.1 Heterodera filipjevi | reverse complement strand
TGGACTTAGAAAATTTTGACTATGAACCACAATAGGGTGATGATGGGCAAATATTCAGAAGTCAAAATTATTATTTTTTTAATCCTTTTAAAATAAGCTCAGCAGCGTTTGTTCAGCTGAGGTTTCTGATCAGGAAAATGTTCAGAAAGTCTGATTATATCGTGGTCTGAGCTTGGGTAGGTCGATGGGATTTCACCAAAAAATGACCATTTTTTATGGAAACTCAAATGCCTGACCAAGCTCAGACCACGATAAAATCAGACTTGAACATTTTCCTGATCAGAATCCTCAGCTGATCAAACGCTGCTGAGCTTATTTTAAAGGATTAAAAAAATTAATTTGTTTACCCCATATGGACTTAGAAAATTTTGACTATGAACCACAATAGGGGGCTGATGGGCAAAATTCAGAAGTCAAAATTATTATTTTTTAATCCTTTTAAAATAAGCTCAGCAGCGTTTGTTCAGCTGAGGATTCTGATCAGGAAAATGTTCAGAAAGTCTGATTTTATCGTGGTCTGAGCTTGGGTCAGGCATTTGAGTTTCCATAAAAAATGGTCACTTTTTGGGAAAATTCCATGCCCTGAACTGTGTCAGACCAAGGTATAATGACCAAATCCGAACAGTTTCCTGATCAGACCTTGTCTGATCAAACGCTGCTGAGCTTATTTTAATTGGAATAAAAAAAAATACTTTATACTTACCAACATTAGAAAATTTTCAACCATTAACCACTATATGGTGGTTAGTGGACATGGATTCAGAAAATACAAAACACTTTTTTCATTCCAATTAAAATAAGCTCAGCAGCGTTTGATCAGACAAGGATTTGATCAGGAAACTGTTCGGATTGTCATTATACCTGGTCTGACAACGGGTCAGGGCATGGAATTTTTCCAAAAAATTGACCATTTTTCATGGAAACTCGCTTGCCTGACCCGTTGTCAGACCAAGGTATAATGACCAAATCCGAACAGTTTCCTGATCAGAATCCTTGTCTGATCAAACGCTGCTGAGCTTATTTTAATTGGAATGAAAAAAAATTAATTTAATATTCAGAATCCTTACCCAACTTTCACCCTATAAGGGACCAAAGTTGGGATTTTTCAAAGTCCATGATAGGTATAAAAATGCATTTTTTTTTATTCCAATTAAAATAAGCTCAGCAGCGTTTGATCAGACAAGGATTCTGATCAGGAAACTGTTCGGGTTTGGTCATTATACCTTGGTCTGACCATGGGTCAGGGCATGGAATTTTCCCAAAAAATTGACCATTTTTCATGGAAACTCGCTTGCCTGACCCATGGTCAGACCAAGGTATAATGACCAAACCCGAACAGTTTCCTGATCAGAATCCTTGTCTGATCAAACGCTGCTGAGCTTATTTTAATTGGAATAAAAAAAAATGCATTTTTATACCTATCATGGACTTTGAAAAATCCCAACTTTGGTCCCTTATAGGGTGAAAAAAAAATTTTATTTAGTTAAAATAAATACATTTATTTTCGATTTTCGAAATGTCTTTGTCCCTCCCATTGGACCCTTTGCCGGAACGGATGAAGCGTTTGTTGTGCACGGGTTTTGGTGCGGATGTTCACTTTTTGGTGGGACAAGAAGGTGATGAACAGGAGGTCAGTTTTAGAATAAAATTACCCAATTTTAAATCACATTGATTTTTTCCTCATATTTTTATTTTTTAATTCACACTTTTGGTCCCAAAATAGTTCAAAAAAACAAAGAAACCAAAAAGTTCGTTTTTTATTCATTTCATTTGTATGAGTTTTCGATATTATTTTTTTTTGTATCTTTTTCAATTTTTCAGCTTATTCAAGCACATACAAATATTTTGCGAATTGCCTCGGATGTATTTGATGCAATGTTCCGATTTGACGATGAATCCGCCGTTTTGGCCAAAAGAAGAAAAATAACAGAAAGGTGGGAAGCAGGGGTGGGGAATCGGACCGCGGCAAATTTCATCCGCGATTCGCGGCATTTGTGTTAAAAAAATTATTTTTGAAGCGATGTTTTTTGCTGAAAATCCGCGATTTGCGACCTTTTTTTCCGCAATCGTGAGAATCCTTGTCTGATCAAACGCTGCTGAGCTTATTTTAATTGGAATGAAAAAAATGTGTTTTGTATTTTCTGAATCCATGTCCACTAACCACCATATAGTGGTTAATGGTTGAAAATTTTCTAAGTGTTGGTAAGTATAAAGTATATTTTTTTTTATTCCAATTAAAATAAGCTCAGCAGCGTTTGATCAGACAAGGATTCTGATCAGGAAACTGTTCGGGTTTGGTCATTATACCTTGGTCTGACCATGGGTCAGGCAAGCGAGTTTCCATGAAAAATGGTCAATTTTTTGGGAAAATTCCATGCCCTGACCCATGGTCAGACCAAGGTATAATGACCAAATCCGAACAGTTTCCTGATCAGAATCCTTGTCTGATCAAACGCTGCTGAGCTTATTTTAATTGGAATGAAAAAAAATTAATTTAATATTCAGAATCCTTACCCAACTTTCACCCTATAAGGGACCAAAGTTGGGATTTTTCAAAGTCCATGATAGGTATAAAAATGCATTTTTTTTTATTCCAATTAAAATAAGCTCAGCAGCGTTTGATCAGACAAGGATTCTGATCAGGAAACTGTTCGGATTTGGTCATTATACCTTGGTCTGACAACGGGTCAGGGCATGGAATTTTCCCAAAAAATTGACCATTTTTCATGGAAACTCGCTTGCCTGACCCATGGTCAGACCAAGGTATAATGACCAAACCCGAACAGTTTCCTGATCAGAATCCTTGTCTGATCAAACGCTGCTGAGCTTATTCTACATACTTTATGTTGAATAGTTTTTATTTTATAGCGAGATTTTTTTTGGGTTTTCACCAGGATTATTTCAGGATTATTCAGATTATACAGGAGATTTTATAGATTATTCCCAGGATTCTGACCAGGATTTCTCTCAGGACTTTTATTTTTTTTCTAGGGGTGGGTGTTCGGTTTTTTCTGTTCGGTTTGTATCAAACCGAGCAGAAAAAACCGAGCAGAAAAAACCGATCAGGTTTTGAAAATAATTTTTTTAAGCCTAACCCTCAGCAACGCACCTTCTATGAGCCCCCCCTAGCGTGTATAAAATGCAAAAAAAAATCATTCCTGCCCCTGACCCTATGAACACATACTTTCGACCACATTTTTTTTCCATTTTTAATCCGACACAAAAAATGAAAAATACAATATTTAAATAAAAATACAATAAAATTGAAGGCCGGCGGGCCCTTCTCTCTCTCTCTCACCATCACTCACTGGCCCTAATGAGGGCCTTTTGGGTTACAGGGGACCCTTTTTGGGTCCCCTGGTTTACGAAAAATTTCGTTGTTCCCCTACAAAACCGCCCGTCCCAGTGGGGACAGCCGCGGTTGATGGCCCGCCGGCCTTCAAAAACAAAAAACACAAAAAAAAAAACACAACAACAAACACAACCCGGGGGCGGTTTGAGAGCCTCCAATGGAGCACCCCCTCCGAGAGGAGGTCGATGCCCCATTGTCAGCACCCCAAACCGCCCCCCCCCCTCCTCCAAAAACACAACATCACCACCACCAACACCGATCACATCAAAAGTCCTCCTCCGCCTGTCCTCCTCCAATAAAATTAATCCTCATCGCTGCTGTTGTCCTTCCGCGGTCCGCGTGTTCCTGGTGGTGGAGGTGCGACGCGGTGTCCGCCCGTCGATGTTCCTGGCTGTTGCTGCTCCTCATCACAGATGGTTGCCTTCAACAATGCCTCATCAATAATGTCCACCCATGATTTGCCGCTCTCAAATTCGGAAAAGTCCAACGACGAAAAGTCAAACTTCAAAAAAATCGGAGATATCACGATTTTTGATCGCTAGTGTCAACATTACCCTATGCACGTACGTCAGCAGGCCTTCTTCCTCGCATTCTGCCAAGAATTCGGCGAAGGCGTACTTCAGCATGGCCATCTGTTCCTGCAGCAATTCGCGGTGCGCATCCTGCTTCTTTCCCTCCTCCAAAGTTGTGGGTATTGGCCATTGGGTGGTGAACAGCTGTTGTGCCCATCCGATTGCTGTGTTGTACAGTGCCGCCAGTCGTTGGTAGTCGGCGTCGGACATTTTGTTTCCTCCAGCTACAAACTGGTCGACCAGCGTCTTCATTTCAGCTATCTGTCATTTTTGTTTTTTTAATGCATTTCGACTCGCAATTCATTTTATTCACCTTTTTTTCCAATCTTACAACGTGTCCGTGGTGCTCGTGTTTCCGGCTGCTTCCTTTTTTCTTGTGCTTTTCCTCCACGTGCCCCCACTCGGAATGTCCTGGCAGCAGAAATGTGGCCATTTTGTGCCGAAGTGATTCGCTGTTTGTGTTGATAGTGTCACCGCAAGAGTACAAAAATGTGCTAGTGCTGTTTGTTCCACTGACAAAGTAGTCACGATACTCGCGCACTACAGTGACAAATTCCGGCGCCTCCTCCGCTTGTTGCCCGTCACCCCATCCATTGTTGTTGCCGCTGTCGTCCTGCCATATGTTCTGCTGCTGCTGCTGCTCCTCCTCCTGCTGCTGCTGTTGGTGCTGCTAAAGGTGCATTTAACCCAGCTAATTTTTTATGCATTTTTGCCGCCCACTTCTTCCTCCTCCTCCTCCGCCCCAGTGCGACACCCCCTCCGAGAGGAGGTCGATGCCACACTGGATTGGGATGCTGCTTGCTGCTGATCAAACTGTTGGCGCTCCTTGTACCGCACGATGTTGTGGCCCTGTATAGATGGGGTTAACGGTACTATAATTCAGTCCAAAAAACTTTTTTTTTATTTATTTTTGCAAACCTTCTTATAGTACCAAAAGCTGACCCGCGCATCTAACAGATTCCTATTCCTGCGCATATCGACCACATGGTCCTCCTCACGAAACACCTTCGTCTTCTTTTCCGCCTCCTTCCATTCAGCGCCCTGATAATTAGCAACTCTTTAGTAACGTGTTTCTATAAGACATAACCTCAAAATCTTCAAACATTTCCAAAACATCGGCTTCCGTTGGGTATACAAAGTCATCAAGATCGTCGTACAATTCTGTCGGCACTTGTCCCCTCACCTTAAGTGTAAGCCCTCATTGCATTCCGCGCTTAACAGACTTTTATTACCTGCCACCGGCCACTTTTATAGCCAAAACCCGGATGACTGTCCCGATCATTCAGCAGCTCGGAATAATTAGGTCGCATTTCAACCGGCGTCGAACGGCCTTGTGCGTATTTGCCTAGCGCAGGAACGGGCACAAGCCCACCAGGGGTTGGATGAGTCACCATAAAGGCTCCGTCCTTGCCCAACTGTAACTGCACAGGGCCAGCAGTTAGCAAAGGTGTGGTACTTTGCACTCCTCTTTTGCTTCTTTGGTAGGCGTAGAAGTTGCGTTCGATACGCGATGTGTGCTGATTTAGGCTGACGATTTTGATGTGCTTTGTTTGGTCGCCACGATCGAGTTCCAAAGTCTAGAAATCGGTGGTTAAAAATATTAACATATTGGTTGCTACGTTACGTCGATGTGTTTGACTTGCGATTGGGCAATTTCCACCAAATCGAGCATGTGTGTGTGAAAGCAGGGCGGTTTGCAGCTGCACGTCCCAGACAGAAGCCAGGGCAGATGGGCCTGGTAGGCGAAGAGCCAGTACTTGTTCTCTGCAGACCGGCGCTTTTCATGGGCAGTTTTGAGCTCAACAGCTGCCTTAAATGATTTGTTAATGTATTCATTTTTTGTTTGCTACTAAACCTCGTAGTCGATTGGACGTGGGTAGTCCGGGTCGCACCGCAGTCGGGGTGCCCAGAAAGGAAGGCATTCCATGGGGAACATCGTGAACTCCTTCTTGCCCTCACGCACCACAAAGGCCATTGGCTTGAGGCCGCCCACTGGCAGGGGGTACTGTTCGGGCATCCCGTCGTTCAAACTGGCAACCTAGGAATTAAACCATGAAATTAGCCTTAATAAAATAAAATAACCCACCAGCCATTGACAGCCAATGTTGTCCAGCTGCACAAAACGGACTGGACTATCCGCGGGGCGGAGCTTTTCATATTGAGAACGGCTGACGCCCTTTGGAATTCCTGCCAGTTTGTTATTTTTTAAACGAAATCTTGGGTGGATTAAACCGACCAGCACGAGTTGCGGCACCACCATCACCGCCACCACCGCGTCCACGGCCCCAAGCGGTTGATGTTCCTAATATACACCACAATAAGTAAATCAACCACAATAAGTAAATCAAAGCACAAATAGTGCCAATATGCTCAGCAGCGTATGTTCAGGGGTCGGTTCTGAGCCGGTCTTGTTCGAATTGTATCGTTATACCCATGTATAACCCTGGGTCAGACTATGGAATTTCACGGCACTAAACAATGGTCACTTTTTAAGTGAAATCCTATAGCCTGACCCAGGGTTATACATGGGTATAATGTACCATTCGTACAGAAATCCATTAAGAATTGGACCCTAAACAATCACTACAGAGCATATTCTATTTGGTTTACGGTTAATAGTTGTTTCACACTTTTCCTTTTTTGTTTATAAACCAAAATAAAAAATACAAAGTCTTGAATGTATTTAACAAAAATGCCAATATGCTCAGCAGCGTATGTTCAGGGGTCGGTTCTGAGCCGGTCTTGTTCGAATTGTATCGTTATACCCATGTATAACCCTGGGTCAGACTATGGAATTTCACGGCACTAAACAATGGTCACTTTTTTAAGTGAAATCCTATAGCCTGACCCAGGGTTATACATGGGTATAATGTACCATTCGTACAGAAATCCATTAAGAATTGGACCCTAAACAATCACTACAGAGCATATTCTATTTGGTTTACGGTTAATAGTTGTTTACCACCGCGTTCAGCACCACCGCCAACACCACCGCCAGTGCCACCGCGAACACCACCGCGTCCACGGCCACCAGCATTACCACCGCGTCCAGCACCACCGCCAACACCACCGCCAGTGCCACCGCGAACACCACCGCGTCCACGGCCACCAGCATCACCACCGCCGCCAACACCACCGCCAACAGCGCCGCCGCCAACACCACCGCGTCCACCGCCACCACCTGAAATACAGAATAAGCAAATCCAAATCACAAAGCATCACCACCGCGTCCACCACCGCCGCCAACACCACCGCCAGTGCCACCGCGAACACCACCGCGTCCACGGCCACCAGCATCACCACCGCCGCCAACACCACCGCCAACAGCGCCGCCGCCAACACCACCGCCAGTGCCACCGCGAACACCACCGCGTCCACGGCCACCAGCATCACCACCGCCGCCAACACCACCGCCAACAGCGCCGCCGCCAACACCACCGCGTCCACCGCCACCACCTGAAATACAGAATAAGCAAATCCAAATCACAAAGCATCACCACCGCGTCCACCACCGCCGCCAACACCATCGCCAGTGCCACCGCGAACACCACCGCGTCCACGGCCACCAGCATCACCAACGCCGCCAACACCACCGCCAGTGCCACCGCGAACACCACCGCGTCCACGGCCACCAGCATCAGCACGCAATACAGAAGAAAAATTTGAAGACATTTTTATAGCAAAGCAATATCTAAATGTAAGAACCAACAAAAATACAGCGAACACCCTAGGTAGGCATGGGTTTTTCAAGAAAATGCTCAGCAATATCACTCCTAAACATTTTTTAAAACAATTACTGCTGATGAAACATAATAAGGGAGAGAATAAGGGAGAGAATCCATGTGTGCAAAGAGATGAAAAATCGATAAATCAGCGTCGCTTCACTCCATCGTCCTCTCTTTGTTTAATTCTTTTCAAAAATGCTTCACACCAGCCTTACTACAATTTATTTTTTTAGATATTTTACTGTTATTAAAAAATGGTTAAGCCGTTCAAAACTGTGGACGAGGAGAACTTTGATGCTCTTAAGGAAGAGCACAAAAAAAGGTTGATAATATTATTTAAATTTACATAATGGATTAAAATAAAATTTAGCCAGCTAAAACGGCGCCAATTTTACGCGCTTGTTGCGCAATGGGTGCAGAGCAATCCGCTAGCGGATTTGGACTTTGCTGCGATTAAGCAGCGTTGCACAGAGGAGCGGGTGAGTTTTTTGCGTTTGTACCAGGTCTTTTTTGAGTTTTCTGCACTTGTAAACTTATGAGCTTTTTGTAAAATTAAGCTTTATGAGGACAAAAGTGCCGCGGACATCCGCCGGATTTGGCAAACGGATGTGAGAGCGGACCGGCCCCACATTTACACAGCGGTAAAGAAGCTTCATTGGTGTGGGAAATTGGGTTCCAATTTGCGATTAATGTTGGAGATAATGCTGAATAGGTGATGAGCGGCTTTTACTTGGAGCGCTGTTGTGCTGCCAAGCAGACTGCCGGCATTGGCACTGCTGAACGTTTTGGGCGGTTTGACGAGCGGCGCAAGCGGACCGCAGAAGCCGATCTTGCAGAGCTGAAGGTGGAGAAGCAGCGCTTTTCACTGTTTAAAGAGCAGATGGAGCTGTTCAACCAAGTGCAGGAGCTGGTGCGCAAAAAGAGAACGGTTTGATTATTTTCCTTATAAGTTCCAGCCTAAAAGTGGTCGTTGAATGTGTTTAAGGTGCCATTGTTCATGCGCAAATGGGCTACCCAGCAGGGGCTCGAAATTGACACTCTGGAAAGGGAGCTGAATGCCGAGGATGGGGCCGGCACATCATCGGGAGGCCCGCGTCATCCGCCTCCACTGCGTCAGCCGCCTCAAAAGCAGCGGCGAGGCCCACACACTCCTGTGCCAAGCGACAGCGGGGACGACGACGAACTGTTTGACTACCGTGGCCATTCGTCCGGTTCGTCCGGAGACAACGTCACACTGGACACCGAGCAGGACGCCGTGGATGCAGCCGAGCTCGACACGGAAGGAGAGGAAGGGGAGGAGGATCGCGCCTTTATTGCGCCGGAAGACCAACAGCAAGTGGGACAGGGTGATGGCGGCGGTTATGAAGAAGACCCCTGAGGGCGTGATGTGATCGGTGTTGGTGGTGGTGATGTTGTGTTTTTGGAGGAGGGGGGGGGGCGGTTTGGGGTGCTGACAATGGGGCATCGACCTCCTCTCGGAGGGGGTGCTCCATTGGAGGCTCTCAAACCGCCCCCGGGTTGTGTTTGTTGTTGTGTTTTTTTTTTTGTGTTTTTTGTTTTTGAAGGCCGGCGGGCCATCAACCGCGGCTGTCCCCACTGGGACGGGCGGTTTTGTAGGGGAACAACGAAATTTTTCGTAAACCAGGGGACCCAAAAAGGGTCCCCTGTAACCCAAAAGGCCCTCATTAGGGCCAGTGAGTGATGGTGAGAGAGAGAGAGAAGGGCCCGCCGGCCTTCAATTTTATTGTATTTTTATTTAAATATTGTATTTTTCATTTTTTGTGTCGGATTAAAAATGGAAAAAAAATGTGGTCGAAAGTATGTGTTCATAGGGTCAGGGGCAGGAATGATTTTTTTTTGCATTTTATACACGCTAGGGGGGGCTCATAGAAGGTGCGTTGCTGAGGGTTAGGCTTAAAAAAATTATTTTCAAAACCTGATCGGTTTTTTCTGCTCGGTTTTTTCTGCTCGGTTTGATACAAACCGAACAGAAAAAACCGAACACCCACCCCTAGAAAAAAAATAAAAGTCCTGAGAGAAATCCTGGTCAGAATCCTGGGAATAATCTATAAAATCTCCTGTATAATCTGAATAATCCTGAAATAATCCTGGTGAAAACCCAAAAAAAATCTCGCTATAAAATAAAAACTATTCAACATAAAGTATGTAGAATAAGCTCAGCAGCGTTTGATCAGACAAGGATTCTGATCAGGAAACTGTTCGGGTTTGGTCATTATACCTTGGTCTGACCATGGGTCAGGCAAGCGAGTTTCCATGAAAAATGGTCAATTTTTTGGGAAAATTCCATGCCCTGACCCGTTGTCAGACCAAGGTATAATGACCAAATCCGAACAGTTTCCTGATCAGAATCCTTGTCTGATCAAACGCTGCTGAGCTTATTTTAATTGGAATAAAAAAAAATGCATTTTTATACCTATCATGGACTTTGAAAAATCCCAACTTTGGTCCCTTATAGGGTGAAAGTTGGGATTTTCAAAGTCCATGATAGGTATAAAATGCATTTTTTTTATTCCAATTAAAATAAGCTCAGCAGCGTTTGATCAGACAAGGATTCTGATCAGGAAACTGTTCGGATTTGGTCATTATACCTTGGTCTGACCATGGGTCAGGGCATGGAATTTTCCCAAAAAATTGACCATTTTTCATGGAAACTCGCTTGCCTGACCCATGGTCAGACCAAGGTATAATGAACAAATCCGAACAGTTTCCTGATCAGAATCCTTGTCTGATCAAACGCTGCTGAGCTTATTTTAATTGGAATGAAAAAAAATTAATTTATACTTACCAACACTTAGAAAATTTTCAACCATTAACCACTATATGGTGGTTAGTGGACATGGATTCAGAAAATACAAAACACATTTTTTTCATTCCAATTAAAATAAGCTCAGCAGCGTTTGATCAGACAAGGATTCTGATCAGGAAACTGTTCGGATTTGGTCATTATACCTTGGTCTGACAACGGGTCAGGGCATGGAATTTTCCCAAAAAATTGACCATTTTTCATGGAAACTCGCTTGCCTGACCCATGGTCAGACCAAGGTATAATGACCAAATCCGAACAGTTTCCTGATCAGAATCCTTGTCTGATCAAACGCTGCTGAGCTTATTTTAATTGGAATGAAAAAAATGTGTTTTGTATTTTCTGAATCCATGTCCACTAACCACCATATAGTGGTTAATGGTTGAAAATTTTCTAAGTGTTGGTAAGTATAAATTAATTTTTTTTCATTCCAATTAAAATAAGCTCAGCAGCGTTTGATCAGACAAGGATTCTGATCAGGAAACTGTTCGGGTTTGGTCATTATACCTTGGTCTGACCATGGGTCAGGCAAGCGAGTTTCCATGAAAAATGGTCAATTTTTTGGGAAAATTCCATGCCCTGACCCGTTGTCAGACCAAGGTATAATGACATATTTTGTACAGATTCCTGTTCAGAATCCATCTCTGATCAATCGCTGCTGAGCTTATTATAAGGGGAATAAAATAAATGTGTTTTGTACCAAAAAATTAAACCATTAATTATGGGAGGAGATAGCGTTGGCAAATAGACATCAGAGAAACCAGAAAGAGAGAAAATACTATGGGTTTCTTAACGCATTTCTCTCATTTTTTTTGTCCTAGCACTTTTTTTCCACATATATTTTGCTCATCTATATATACCAATGGCAACGTCATTGCCTCGGCGGTGACTACACAGACAACTACGACTAGGGCCACACTGATGAAGCCATGCACTTATTTGGTCAAACGTACCACAATTCTGATGGGAATGGGCGGACAGCAAGGTTGCTGATGAACTTCAGCGACCAATTGGAAAAAAGCGGCTTAATTCTTCCGCAATTCATCAAGCCGACTACTTCTACATAGAAAGCATCACTTCCGTTTGCAAACCTTTTTGCAAAAAGTTTTGCCCAAGGTATAATGACCAAACCCGAACAGTTTCCTGATCAGAATCCTTGTCTGATCAAACGCTGCTGAGCTTATTTTAATTGGAATGAAAAAAATGTGTTTTGTATTTTCTGAATCCATGTCCACTAACCACCATATAGTGGTTAATGGTTGAAAATTTTCTAAGTGTTGGTAAGTATAAAGTATATTTTTTTTTATTCCAATTAAAATAAGCTCAGCAGCGTTTGATCAGACAAGGATTCTGATCAGGAAACTGTTCGGATTTGGTCATTATACCTTGGTCTGACCATGGGTCAGGCAAGCGAGTTTCCATGAAAAATGGTCAATTTTTTGGGAAAATTCCATGCCCTGACCCGTTGTCAGACCAAGGTATAATGACCAAATCCGAACAGTTTCCTGATCAGAATCCTTGTCTGATCAAACGCTGCTGAGCTTATTTAATTGGAATGAAAAAAAATGTGTTTTGTATTTTCTGAATCCATGTCCACTAACCACCATATAGTGGTTAATGGTTGAAAATTTTCTAAGTGTTGGTAAGTATAAAATTAATTTTTTTCATTCCAATTAAAATAAGCTCAGCAGCGTTTGATCAGACAAGGATTCTGATCAGGAAACTGTTCGGATTTGTTCATTATACCTTGGTCTGACCATGGGTCAGGCATGGAATTTTCCAAAAAATTGACCATTTTTCATGGAAATTCCATGCCCTGACCCATGGTCAGACCAAGGTATAATGACCAAACCCGAACAGTTTCCTGATCAGAATCCTTGTCTGATCAAACGCTGCTGAGCTTATTTTAATTGGAATAAAAAAAATGCATTTTTTATACCTATCATGGACTTTGAAAATCCCAACTTGGTCCCTTATAGGGTGAAAGTTGGGTAAGGATTCTGAATATTAAATTAATTTTTTTTCATTCCAATTAAAATAAGCTCAGCAGCGTTTGATCAGACAAGGATTCTGATCAGGAAACTGTTCGGGTTTGGTCATTATACCTTGGTCTGACCATGGGTCAGGCAAGCGAGTTTCCATGAAAAATGGTCAATTTTTTTGGGGAAAATTCCATGCCCTGACCCATGGTCAGACAAGGTATAATGACCAAATCCGAACAGTTTCCTGATCAGATCCTTGTCTGATCAAACGCTGCTGAGCTTATTTTAATTGGAATGAAAAAAAATTAATTTAATATTCTGAATATTGCCACTATCACCCATATAGTGGTTAATGGTGAAAATTTTCAAGTCATATGGTAAATAAATTAATTTTTTTTATTCCATTAAAATAAGCTCAGCAGCGTTTGATCAGACAAGGATTCTGATCAGGAAACTGTTCGGGATTTGTCATTATACCTTGGTCTGACCATGGGTCAGGCATGGATTTCCAAAAAATGGTCCATTTTTTGGGAAATCCCATGCCTGACCCATGGTCAGACCAGGTATAATGACCAATCCGAACAGTTTCCTGATCAGAATCCTTGTCTGATCAAACGCTGCTGAGCTATTTTAATTGGAATGAAAAAAATTAATTTTTAATATCCTATAAAATTTCACCATAACCCTATAGGGTGATTGTGGCAAAGTTCATAAAGTAAAAATTTTTTTTCATTCCAATTAAAATAAGCTCAGCAGCGTTTGATCAGACAAGGATTCTGATCAGGAAACTGTTCGGGTTGGTCATTATACCTTGGTCTGACCATGGGTCAGGCATGGATTTTCCAAAAAATTGGCCATTTTCATGGAAACTCGCTTGCCTGACCATGGTCAGACCAAGGTATAATGACCAAACCCGAACAGTTTCCTGATCAGAATCCTTGTCTGATCAACGCTGCTGAGCTTATTTTAATTGGAATAAAAAAAAATGCATTTTTATACCTATCATGGACTTTGAAAAATCCCAACTTTGGTCCCCTTATAGGGTGAAAGTTGGGTAGGATTCTGAATATTAAATTAATTTTTTTTCATTCCATTAAAATAAGCTCAGCAGCGTTTGATCAGACAAGGATTCTGATCAGGAAACTGTTCGGATTTGGTCATTATACCTTGGTCTGACCATGGGTCAGGGCATGGAATTTTCCCAAAAAATTGACCATTTTTATGGAAACTCGCTTGCCTGACCCATGGTCAGACCAAGGTATAATGACCAAACCCGAACAGTTCCTGATCAGAATCCTTGTCTGATCAAACGCTGCTGAGCTTATTTTAATTGGAATGAAAAAAAATTAATTTAATATTCAGAATCCTTACCCAACTTTCACCCTATAAGGGACCAAAGTTGGGATTTTTCAAAGTCCATGATAGGTATAAAAATGCATTTTTTTTCATGGACTTTGAAAAATCCCAACTTTGGTCCCTTATAGGGTGAAAGTTGGGTAAGGATTCTGAATATTAAATTAATTTTTTTAATCCTTTTAAAATAAGCTCAGCAGCGTTTGTTCAGCTGAGGTTTCTGATCAGGAAACTGTTCGGATTTGTTCATTATACCTTGGTCTGACAACGGGTCAGGGCATGGAATTTTCCCAAAAAATTGACCATTTTTCATGGAAACTCGCTTGCCTGACCCATGGTCAGACCAAGGTATAATGACATATTTTGTACAGATTCCTGTTCAGAATCCATCTCTGATCAATCGCTGCTGAGCTTATTTTAAAAGGATTAAAAAAATTAATTTATACTTACCAACACTTAGAAAATTTTGACTATGAACCACAATAGGGTGACTGATGGGCAAATATTCAGAAGTCAAAATTATTATTTTTTTATTCCAATTAAAATAAGCTCAGCAGCGTTTGTTCAGCTGAGGTTTCTGATCAGGAAAATGTTCAGAAAGTCTGATTATATCGTGGTCTGAGCTTGGGTCAGGCATTTGAGTTTCCATAAAAAATGGTCACTTTTTTGGTGAAATCCCATCGACCTACCCAAGCTCAGACCACGATAAAATCAGACTTTCTGAACATTTTCCTGATCAGAATCCTCAGCTGAACAAACGCTGCTGAGCTTATTTTAATTGGATTAAAAAAATTAATTTAATATTCAGAATCCTTACCCAACTTTCACCCTATAAGGGACCAAAGTTGGGATTTTTCAAAGTCCATGATAGGTATAAAAATGCATTTTTTTTTATTCCAATTAAAATAAGCTCAGCAGCGTTTGTTCAGCTGAGGTTTCTGATCAGGAAACTGTTCGGATTTGTTCATTATACCTTGGTCTGACAACGGGTCAGGGCATGGAATTTTCCCAAAAAAGTGACCATTTTTTATGGAAACTCAAATGCCTGACCCAAGCTCAGACCACGATAAAATCAGACTTTCTGAACATTTTCCTGATCAGAATCCTTGTCTGATCAAACCGCTGCTGAGCTTTATTTTAATGGAATGAAAAAAATGTGGTTTTGATATTTTCTGAATTCCATGTCCACTAACCACCATATAGTTGTTAATGGTTGAAAATTTTCTAAGGTTAGGTAAGTATAAAGTATAATTATTTTTTTCATTCCAATTAAAATAAGCTCAGCAGCGTTTGATCAGACAAGGATTCTGATCAGGAAACTGTTCGGATTTGTTCATTATACCTTGGTCTGACCATGGGTCAGGCAAAGCGAGTTTCCATGAAAAATGGTCAATTTTTTGGGAAAATTCCATGCCCTTGACCCATGGTCAGACCAGGTATAATGACCAAACCCGAACAGTTTCCTGATCAGAATCCTTGTCTGATCAAACGCTGCTGAGCTTATTTTAATTGAATTAAAAAAAATAATTTTTGCTATCATGGCTGAAAATCCATTGACCCCTATATAGGGTGAAAGTTGATTTCTAGTCAAATTATAAAATTAATTTTTTTCATTCCAATTTAAAATAAGCTCAGCAGCGTTTGATCAGACAGGATTCTGATCAGGAAACTGTTGGATTGGTCATTATACTTGGTCTGACCATGGGTCAGGATGGATTTTCCTAAAAAATGGTCAATTTTTTGGGAAATTCCTGCCTGACCCATGTCAGACCAGGTATAATGACCAAACCCGAACAGTTTTCCTGATCAGAATCCTGTCTGATCAAACGCTGCTGAGCTTATTTTAATTGGAATAAAAAAATTAATTGTACTTCAGAATCCTTACACAACCCCCTATTGGACTAAGTTGGTTTTTAAGATTTCATGAATGTTAAAAATTATTTTTTTTATTCCAATTAAAATAAGCTCAGCAGCGTTTGATCAGACAAGGATTCTGATCAGGAAACTGTTCGGATTTGTTCATTATACCTTGGTCTGACCATGGGTCAGGCAAGCGAGTTTCCATGAAAAATGGTCAATTTTTTGGGAAAATTCCATGCCCTGACCCATGGTCAGACCAAGGTATAATGACCAAACCCGAACAGTTTCCTGATCAGAATCCTTGTCTGATCAAACGCTGCTGAGCTTATTTTAATTGGAATAAAAAAAAATGCATTTTTATACCTATCATGGACTTTGAAAAATCCCAACTTTGGTCCCTTATAGGGTGAAAGTTGGGTAAGGATTCTGAATATTAAATTAATTTTTTTTCATTCCAATTAAAATAAGCTCAGCAGCGTTTGATCAGACAAGGATTCTGATCAGGAAACTGTTCGGATTTGGTCATTATACCTTGGTCTGACCATGGGTCAGGCAAGCGAGTTTCCATGAAAAATGGTCAATTTTTTGGGAAAATTCCATGCCCTGACCCGTTGTCAGACCAAGGTATAATGACCAAACCCGAACAGTTTCCTGATCAGAATCCTTGTCTGATCAAACGCTGCTGAGTTTATTTTAATTGGAATAAAAAAAAATGCATTTATACCTATCATGGACTTTGAAAAATCCCAACTTTGGTCCCTTATAGGGTGAAAGTTGGGTAAGGATTCTGAATATTAAATTAATTTTTTTTCATTCCAATTAAAATAAGCTCAGCAGCGTTTGATCAGACAAGGATTCTGAATCAGGAAACTGTTCGGGTTTGGTCATTATACCTTGGTCTGACCATGGGTCAGGCAAGCGAGTTTCCATGAAAAATGGTCAATTTTTTGGGAAAATTCCATGCCCTGACCCGTTGTCAGACCAAGGTATAATGACCAAATCCGAACAGTTTCCTGATCAGAATCCTTGTCTGATCAAACGCTGCTGAGCTTATTTTAAT
Organism: Heterodera filipjevi; assembly: GCA_039877585.1. Lineage (NCBI taxonomy): Eukaryota > Metazoa > Nematoda > Chromadorea > Rhabditida > Heteroderidae > Heterodera > Heterodera filipjevi. Next base: position 48,495 of record JBDPZO010000452.1, on the reverse strand, counting down.
TGGAATGAAAAAAAATTAATTTAATATTCAGAATCCTTACCCAACTTTCACCCTATAAGGGACCAAAGTTGGGATTTTTCAAAGTCCATGATAGGTATAAAAATGCATTTTTTTTTATTCCAATTAAAATAAGCTCAGCAGCGTTTGATCAGACAAGGATTCTGATCAGGAAACTGTTCGGGTTTGGTCATTATACCTTGGTCTGACCATGGGTCAGGCAAGCGAGTTTCCATGAAAAATGGTCAATTTTTTGGGAAAATTCCATGCCCTGACCCATGGTCAGACCAAGGTATAATGACCAAACCCGAACAGTTTCCTGATCAGAATCCTTGTCTGATCAAACGCTGCTGAGCTTATTTTAATTGGATTAAAAAAATAATAATTTTGACTTCTGAATCCTTGCCCATTACTCACACTATAGAAGTGCAAAAAGAGAACATATGTAAAAAATAGTGCTGAAAAATATTCACTAGAGAAACCAAAGAGAGAAGAAATACTATAAGAAATTGGTTGTCCTTTTTGTTTTTTTTTCAACATATTGCTCTTTTTAATCGAAACTATTGTCTATCTATATTAAGAAGTTTTTTGCATCCAAAATCGGATGGCTCTCCGGTGCCGTTTCCCCTTTCCCCTGTGAAATACATGGGGGTATGGCGAGAGAAAAACTTGGACTGCAAGATGTCCACCCACTTGACCGGCAAGGTCAGCGTACTCGTCCGCTAAAGGGTTGCATTCGGTCGGAATCGGATCGAGCTTACATCATATTATTTTTTTAATCCTTTTAAATATTCTCAGTAGCGATTAATCAGCTAAGGATTCTGATCAGGAAAATGTTCAGAAAGTCTGATTATATCGTGGTCTGAGCTTGGGTAGGTCGATGGGATTTCACCAAAAAAGTGACCATTTTTTATGGAAACTCAAATGCCTGACCCAAGCTCAGACCACGATATAATCAGACTTTCTGAACATTTTCCTGATCAGAATACCTAGTTGATCAATCGCTGCTGAGCTTATTTTAAAAGGATTAAAAAAATAATAATTTTGACTTCTGAATATTTGCCCATCAGTCACCCTATAGTGGTTCATAGTCAAAATTTTCTAAGTCCATATGGGGTATACAAATTAATTTTTTTTAATCCTTTTAAAATAAGCTCAGCAGCGTTTGTTCAGCTGAGGATTCTGATCAGGAAAATGTTCAGAAAGTCTGATTATATCGTGGTCTGAGCTTGGGTAGGTCGATGGGATTTCACCAAAAAAGTGACCATTTTTTATGGAAACTCAAATGCCTGACCCAAGCTCAGACCACGATAAAATCAGACTTTCTGAACATTTTCCTGATCAGAATCCTCAGCTGATCAAACGCTGCTGAGCTTATTTTAAAAGGATTAAAAAAATTAATTTGTATACCCCATATGGACTTAGAAAATTTTGACTATGAACCACAATAGGGTGACTGATGGGCAAATATTCAGAAGTCAAAATTATTATTTTTTTAATCCTTTTAAAATAAGCTCAGCAGCGTTTGTTCAGCTGAGGTTTCTGATCAGGAAAATGTTCAGAAAGTCTGATTATATCGTGGTCTGAGCTTGGGTAGGTCGATGGGATTTCACCAAAAAAGTGACCATTTTTTATGGAAACTCAAATGCCTGACCCAAGCTCAGACCACGATAAAATCAGACTTTCTGAACATTTTCCTGATCAGAATCCTCAGCTGATCAAACGCTGCTGAGCTTATTTTAAAAGGATTAAAAAAATTAATTTGTATACCCCATATGGACTTAGAAAATTTTGACTATGAACCACAATAGGGTGACTGATGGGCAAATATTCAGAAGTCAAAATTATTATTTTTTTAATCCTTTTAAAATAAGCTCAGCAGCGTTTGTTCAGCTGAGGTTTCTGATCAGGAAAATGTTCAGAAAGTCTGATTATATCGTGGTCTGAGCTTGGGTAGGTCGATGGGATTTCACCAAAAAAGTGACCATTTTTTATGGAAACTCAAATGCCTGACCCAAGCTCAGACCACGATAAAATCAGACTTTCTGAACATTTTCCTGATCAGAATCCTCAGCTGATCAAACGCTGCTGAGCTTATTTTAAAAGGATTAAAAAAATTAATTTGTATACCCCATATGGACTTAGAAAATTTTGACTATGAACCACAATAGGGTGACTGATGGGCAAATATTCAGAAGTCAAAATTATTATTTTTTTAATCCTTTTAAAATAAGCTCAGCAGCGTTTGTTCAGCTGAGGTTTCTGATCAGGAAAATGTTCAGAAAGTCTGATTATATCGTGGTCTGAGCTTGGGTAGGTCGATGGGATTTCACCAAAAAAGTGACCATTTTTTATGGAAACTCAAATGCCTGACCCAAGCTCAGACCACGATAAAATCAGACTTTCTGAACATTTTCCTGATCAGAATCCTCAGCTGATCAAACGCTGCTGAGCTTATTTTAAAAGGATTAAAAAAATTAATTTGTATACCCCATATGGACTTAGAAAATTTTGACTATGAACCACAATAGGGTGACTGATGGGCAAATATTCAGAAGTCAAAATTATTATTTTTTTAATCCTTTTAAAATAAGCTCAGCAGCGTTTGTTCAGCTGAGGTTTCTGATCAGGAAAATGTTCAGAAAGTCTGATTATATCGTGGTCTGAGCTTGGGTAGGTCGATGGGATTTCACCAAAAAAGTGACCATTTTTTATGGAAACTCAAATGCCTGACCCAAGCTCAGACCACGATAAAATCAGACTTTCTGAACATTTTCCTGATCAGAATCCTCAGCTGATCAAACGCTGCTGAGCTTATTTTAAAAGGATTAAAAAAATTAATTTGTATACCCCATATGGACTTAGAAAATTTTGACTATGAACCACAATAGGGTGACTGATGGGCAAATATTCAGAAGTCAAAATTATTATTTTTTTATTCCAATTAAAATAAGCTCAGCAGCGTTTGATCAGACAAGGATTCTGATCAGGAAACTGTTCGGATTTGTTCATTATACCTTGGTCTGACCATGGGTCAGGCAAGCGAGTTTCCATGAAAAATGGTCAATTTTTTGGGAAAATTCCATGCCCTGACCCATGGTCAGACCAAGGTATAATGACCAAATCCGAACAGTTTCCTGATCAGAATCCTTGTCTGATCAAACGCTGCTGAGCTTATTTTAATTGGAATAAAAAAAAAATGCATTTTATACCTATCATGGACTTTGAAAAATCCCAACTTTGGTCCCTTATAGGGTGAAAGTTGGGTAAGGATTCTGAATATTAAATTAATTTTTTTTCATTCCAATTAAAATAAGCTCAGCAGCGTTTGATCAGACAAGGATTCTGATCAGGAAACTGTTCGGATTTGGTCATTATACCTTGGTCTGACCATGGGTCAGGCAAGCGAGTTTCCATGAAAAATGGTCAATTTTTGGGAAAATTCCATGCCCTGACCCGTTGTCAGACCAAGGTATAATGACCAAATCCGAACAGTTTCCTGATCAGAATCCTTGTCTGATCAAACGCTGCTGAGCTTATTTTAATTGGAATGAAAAAAAATGTGTTTTGTATTTTCTGAATCCATGTCCACTAACCACCATATAGTGGTTATGGTTGAAAATTTTCTAAGTGTTGGTATATAAATTAATTTTTTTCATTCCAATTAAAATAAGCTCGCAGCGTTTGAATCAGACAAGGATTCTGATCAGGAACTGTTCGGATTTGTCATTATACCTTGGTCTGACCATGGGTCAGGCAAGCGAGTTTCCATGAAAATGGTCAATTTTTTGGGAAAATTCCATGCCCTGACCCATGGTCAGACCAAGGTATAATGACCAAATCCGAACAGTTTCCTGATCAGAATCCTTGTCTGATCAAACGCTGCTGAGCTTATTTTATTGGAATAAAAAAAAAATGATGCATTTTATACCTATCATGGACTTTGAAAAATCCCAACTTTGGTCCCTTATAGGGTGAAAGTTGGGTAGGATTCTGAATATTAAATTAATTTTTTTAATTTCATTCCAATTAAAATAAGCTCAGCAGCGTTTGATCAGACAAGGATTCTGATCAGGAAACTGTTCGGATTTGTTCATTATACCTTGGTCTGACCATGGGTCAGGCAAGCGAGTTTCCATGAAAAATGGTCAATTTTTTGGGAAAATTCCATGCCCTGACCCATGGTCAGACCAAGGTATAATGACCAAATCCGAACAGTTTCCTGATCAGAATCCTTGTCTGATCAAACGCTGCTGAGCTTATTTTAATTGGAATGAAAAAAAATGTAGTTTGTATTTACCTATCATGGCACTTTGAAAAATCCCACATATAGTGGTCCTATAGGTTGAAAGTTGGCTAAGTGTTGGTAAGTATAATTAATTTTTTTTTCATTCCAATTAAAATAAGCTCAGCAGCGTTTGATCAGACAAGGATTCTGATCAGGAAACTGTTCGGATTTGGTCATTATACCTTGGTCTGACCATGGGTCAGGCAAGCGAGTTTCCATGAAAAATGGTCAATTTTTTGGGAAAATTCCATGCCCTGACCCGTTGTCAGACCAAGGTATAATGACCAAATCCGAACAGTTTCCTGATCAGAATCCTTGTCTGATCAAACGCTGCTGAGCTTATTTTAATTGGAATGAAAAAAATGTGTTTTGTATTTTCTGAATCCATGTCCACTAACCACCATATAGTGGTTAATGGTTGAAAATTTTCTAAGTGTTGGTAAGTATAAATTAATTTTTTTTCATTCCAATTAAAATAAGCTCAGCAGCGTTTGATCAGACAAGGATTCTGATCAGGAAACTGTTCGGATTTGTTCATTATACCTTGGTCTGACCATGGGTCAGGGCAATGCGAGTTTCCCATGAAAAATTGACCATTTTTCATGGGAAACTTCGCTTGCCTGACCCATGGTCAGACCAAGGTATAATGACCAAATCCGAACAGTTTCCTGATCAGAATCCTTGTCTGATCAAACGCTGCTGAGCTTATTTTAATTGGAATAAAAAAAAATATACTTTATACTTACCAACACTTAGAAAATTTTCAACCATTAACCACTATATGGTGGTTAGTGGACATGGATTCAGAAAATACAAAACACATTTTTTTCATTCCAATTAAAATAAGCTCAGCAGCGTTTGATCAGACAAGGATTCTGATCAGGAAACTGTTCGGATTTGGTCATTATACCTTGGTCTGACAACGGGTCAGGGCATGGAATTTTCCCAAAAAATTGACCATTTTTCATGGAAACTCGCTTGCCTGACCCATGGTCAGACCAAGGTATAATGACCAAACCCGAACAGTTTCCTGATCAGAATCCTTGTCTGATCAAACGCTGCTGAGCTTATTTTAATTGGAATAAAAAAAAATGCATTTTTATACCTATCATGGACTTTGAAAAATCCCAACTTTGGTCCCTTATAGGGTGAAAGTTGGGTAAGGATTCTGAATATTAAATTAATTTTTTTTCATTCCAATTAAAATAAGCTCAGCAGCGTTTGATCAGACAAGGATTCTGATCAGGAAACTGTTCGGGTTTGGTCATTATACCTTGGTCTGACCATGGGTCAGGCAAGCGAGTTTCCATGAAAAATGGTCAATTTTTTGGGAAAATTCCATGCCCTGACCCATGGTCAGACCAAGGTATAATGACCAAATCCGAACAGTTTCCTGATCAGAATCCTTGTCTGATCAAACGCTGCTGAGCTTATTTTAATTGGAATAAAAAAAAATGCATTTTTATACCTATCATGGACTTTGAAAAATCCCAACTTTGGTCCCTTATAGGGTGAAAGTTGGGTAAGGATTCTGAATATTAAATTAATTTTTTTTCATTCCAATTAAAATAAGCTCAGCAGCGTTTGATCAGACAAGGATTCTGATCAGGAAACTGTTCGGGTTTGGTCATTATACCTTGGTCTGACCATGGGTCAGGCAAGCGAGTTTCCATGAAAAATGGTCAATTTTTTGGGAAAATTCCATGCCCTGACCCGTTGTCAGACCAAGGTATAATGACCAAATCCGAACAGTTTCCTGATCAGAATCCTTGTCTGATCAAACGCTGCTGAGCTTATTTTAATTGGAATGAAAAAAATGTGTTTTGTATTTTCTGAATCCATGTCCACTAACCACCATATAGTGGTTAATGGTTGAAAATTTTCTAAGTGTTGGTAAGTATAAATTAATTTTTTTTCATTCCAATTAAAATAAGCTCAGCAGCGTTTGATCAGACAAGGATTCTGATCAGGAAACTGTTCGGATTTGTTCATTATACCTTGGTCTGACCATGGGTCAGGCAAGCGAGTTTCCATGAAAAATGGTCAATTTTTTGGGAAAATTCCATGCCCTGACCCATGGTCAGACCAAGGTATAATGACCAAATCCGAACAGTTTCCTGATCAGAATCCTTGTCTGATCAAACGCTGCTGAGCTTATTTTAATTGGAATAAAAAAAAAATGCATTTTTATACCTATCATGGACTTTGAAAAATCCCAACTTTGGTCCCTTATAGGGTGAAAGTTGGGTAAGGATTCTGAATATTAAATTAATTTTTTTCATTCCAATTAAAATAAGCTCAGCAGCGTTTGATCAGACAAGGATTCTGATCAGGAAACTGTTCGGATTTGGTCATTATACCTTGGTCTGACCATGGGTCAGGCAAGCGAGTTTCCATGAAAAATGGTCAATTTTTTGGGAAAATTCCATGCCCTGACCCGTTGTCAGACCAAGGTATAATGACCAAATCCGAACAGTTTCCTGATCAGAATCCTTGTCTGATCAAACGCTGCTGAGCTTATTTTAATTGGAATGAAAAAAAATTAATTTATACTTACCAACACTTAGAAAATTTTCAACCATTAACCACTATATGGTGGTTAGTGGACATGGATTCAGAAAATACAAAACACATTTTTTTCATTCCAATTAAAATAAGCTCAGCAGCGTTTGATCAGACAAGGATTCTGATCAGGAAACTGTTCGGGTTTGGTCATTATACCTTGGTCTGACCATGGGTCAGGCAAGCGAGTTTCCATGAAAAATGGTCAATTTTTTGGGAAAATTCCATGCCCTGACCCGTGTCAGACCAAGGTATAATGACCAAATCCGAACAGTTTCCTGATCAGAATCCTTGTCTGATCAAACGCTGCTGAGCTTATTTTAATTGGAATGAAAAAAAATTAATTTATATTCAGAATCCTTACCCAACTTTCACCCTATAAGGGACCAAAGTTGGGAATTTTTCAAAGTCCATGATAGGTATAAAATGCATTTTTTTTTATTCCAATTAAAATAAGCTCAGCAGCGTTTGATCAGACAAGGATTCTGATCAGGAAACTGTTCGGATTTGGTCATTATACCTTGGTCTGACCATGGGTCAGGGCATGGAATTTTCCCAAAAAATTGACCATTTTTATGGGAAATTCCATGCCCTGACCCATGGTCAGACCAAGGTATAATGACCAAATCCCGAACAGTTTCCTGATCAGAATCCTTGTCTGATCAAACGCTGCTGAGCTTATTTTAATTGGAATAAAAAAAATGCATTTTTATACCTATCATGGACTTTGAAAAATCCCAACTTTGGTCCCTTATAGGGTGAAAGTTGGGTAAGGATTCTGAATATTAAATTAATTTTTTTTCATTCCAATTAAAATAAGCTCAGCAGCGTTTGATCAGACAAGGATTCTGATCAGGAAACTGTTCGGGATTTGGTCATTATACCTTGGTCTGACCATGGGTCAGGCATGGAATTTTCCCAAAAAATTGACCATTTTTCATGGAAACTCGCTTGCCTGACCCATGGTCAGACCAAGGTATAATGACCAAACCCGAACAGTTTCCTGATCAGAATCCTTGTCTGATCAAACGCTGCTGAGCTTATTTTAATTGGAATGAAAAAAATAATTTAATATTCAGAATCCTTACCCAACTTTCACCCTATAAGGGACCAAAGTTGGGATTTTTCAAAGTCCATGATAGGTATAAAAATGCATTTTTTTTTATTCCAATTAAAATAAGCTCAGCAGCGTTTGATCAGACAAGGATTCTGATCAGGAAACTGTTCGGGTTTGGTCATTATACCTTGGTCTGACCATGGGTCAGGCAAGCGAGTTTCCATGAAAAATGGTCAATTTTTTGGGAAAATTCCATGCCCTGACCCATGGTCAGACCAAGGTATAATGACCAAATCCGAACAGTTTCCTGATCAGAATCCTTGTCTGATCAAACGCTGCTGAGCTTATTTTAATTGGAATGAAAAAAAATTAATTTAATATTCAGAATCCTTACCCAACTTTCACCCTATAAGGGACCAAAGTTGGGATTTTTCAAAGTCCATGATAGGTATAAAAATGCATTTTTTTTTATTCCAATTAAAATAAGCTCAGCAGCGTTTGATCAGACAAGGATTCTGATCAGGAAACTGTTCGGATTTGGTCATTATACCTTGGTCTGACCATGGGTCAGGCAAGCGAGTTTCCATGAAAAATGGTCAATTTTTTGGGAAAATTCCATGCCCTGACCCGTTGTCAGACCAAGGTATAATGACCAAATCCGAACAGTTTCCTGATCAGAATCCTTGTCTGATCAAACGCTGCTGAGCTTATTTTAATTGGAATGAAAAAAATGTGTTTTGTATTTTCTGAATCCATGTCCACTAACCACCATATAGTGGTTAATGGTTGAAAATTTTCTAAGTGTTGGTAAGTATAAATTAATTTTTTTTCATTCCAATTAAAATAAGCTCAGCAGCGTTTGATCAGACAAGGATTCTGATCAGGAAACTGTTCGGATTTGTTCATTATACCTTGGTCTGACCATGGGTCAGGCAAGCGAGTTTCCATGAAAAATGGTCAATTTTTTGGGAAAATTCCATGCCCTGACCCATGGTCAGACCAAGGTATAATGACCAAATCCGAACAGTTTCCTGATCAGAATCCTTGTCTGATCAAACGCTGCTGAGCTTATTTTAATTGGAATAAAAAAAATGCATTTTTATACCTATCATGGACTTTGAAAAATCCCAACTTTGGTCCCTTATAGGGTGAAAGTTGGGTAAGGATTCTGAATATTAAATTAATTTTTTTTCATTCCAATTAAAATAAGCTCAGCAGCGTTTGATCAGACAAGGATTCTGATCAGGAAACTGTTCGGGATTTGGTCATTATACCTTGGTCTGACCATGGGTCAGGCAAGCGAGTTTCCATGAAAAATGGTCAATTTTTTGGGAAAATTCCATGCCCTGACCCGTTGTCAGACCAAGGTATAATGACCAAATCCGAACAGTTTCCTGATCAGAATCCTTGTCTGATCAAACGCTGCTGAGCTTATTTTAATTGAATGAAAAAAAATGTAATTTATATTCAGAATCCTGTACCCAACTTTCACCCTATAGTGGTACCAAGGTTGAAAATTTTCTAAGTGTTGGTAAGTATAAAGTATATTTTTTTTTATTCCAATTAAAATAAGCTCAGCAGCGTTTGATCAGACAAGGATTCTGATCAGGAAAATGTTCAGAAAGTCTGATTATATCGTGGTCTGAGCTTGGGTCAGGCATTTGAGTTTCCATAAAAAATGGTCACTTTTTTGGTGAAATCCCATCGACCTACCCAAGCTCAGACCACGATATAATCAGACTTTCTGAACATTTTCCTGATCAGAATCCTTGTCTGATCAAACGCTGCTGAGCTTATTTTAATTGGAATGAAAAAAAATTAATTTAATATTCAGAATCCTTACCCAACTTTCACCCTATAAGGGACCAAAGTTGGGATTTTTCAAAGTCCATGATAGGTATAAAAATGCATTTTTTTTTATTCCAATTAAAATAAGCTCAGCAGCGTTTGATCAGCTGAGGATTCTGATCAGGAAAATGTTCAGAAAGTCTGATTATATCGTGGTCTGAGCTTGGGTAGGTCGATGGGATTTCACCAAAAAAGTGACCATTTTTTATGGAAACTCAAATGCCTGACCCAAGCTCAGACCACGATAAAATCAGACTTTCTGAACATTTTCCTGATCAGAAACCTCAGCTGAACAAACGCTGCTGAGCTTATTTTAAAAGGATTAAAAAAATTAATTTAATATTCAGAATCCTTACCCAACTTTCACCCTATAAGGGACCAAAGTTGGGATTTTTCAAAGTCCATGATAGGTATAAAAATGCATTTTTTTTTATTCCAATTAAAATAAGCTCAGCAGCGTTTGTTCAGCTGAGGTTTCTGATCAGGAAAATGTTCAGAAAGTCTGATTATATCGTGGTCTGAGCTTGGGTAGGTCGATGGGATTTCACCAAAAAAGTGACCATTTTTTATGGAAACTCAAATGCCTGACCCAAGCTCAGACCACGATAAAATCAGACTTTCTGAACATTTTCCTGATCAGAATCCTCAGCTGATCAAACGCTGCTGAGCTTATTTTAATTGGAATGAAAAAAAATTAATTTAATATTCAGAATCCTTACCCAACTTTCACCCTATAAGGGACCAAAGTTGGGATTTTTCAAAGTCCATGATAGGTATAAAAATGCATTTTTTTTTATTCCAATTAAAATAAGCTCAGCAGCGTTTGTTCAGCTGAGGTTTCTGATCAGGAAACTGTTCGGATTTGTTCATTATACCTTGGTCTGACCATGGGTCAGGGCATGGAATTTTCCCAAAAAATTGACCATTTTTCATGGAAACTCGCTTGCCTGACCCATGGTCAGACCAAGGTATAATGACCAAACCCGAACAGTTTCCTGATCAGAATCCTCAGCTGATCAAACGCTGCTGAGCTTATTTTAAAAGGATTAAAAAAATTAATTTATACTTACCAACACTTAGAAAATTTTGACTATGAACCACAATAGGGTGACTGATGGGCAAATATTCAGAAGTCAAAATTATTATTTTTTTAATCCTTTTAAAATAAGCTCAGCAGCGTTTGTTCAGCTGAGGTTTCTGATCAGGAAAATGTTCAGAAAGTCTGATTATATCGTGGTCTGAGCTTGGGTCAGGCATTTGAGTTTCCATAAAAAATGGTCACTTTTTTGGTGAAATCCCATCGACCTACCCAAGCTCAGACCACGATATAATCAGACTTTCTGAACATTTTCCTGATCAGAATCCTTGTCTGATCAAACGCTGCTGAGCTTATTTTAATTGGAATGAAAAAAATGTGTTTTGTATTTTCTGAATCCATGTCCACTAACCACCATATAGTGGTTAATGGTTGAAAATTTTCTAAGTGTTGGTAAGTATAAAGTATATTTTTTTTTATTCCAATTAAAATAAGCTCAGCAGCGTTTGATCAGACAAGGATTCTGATCAGGAAACTGTTCGGGTTTGGTCATTATACCTTGGTCTGACCATGGGTCAGGCAAGCGAGTTTCCATGAAAAATGGTCAATTTTTTGGGAAAATTCCATGCCCTGACTCCAGTTCAGCCAAGGTATAATGACCAAATCCGAATTTTCCTGATCAGAATCCTTGTCTTATTCAACGCTGCGGTCGAGCTTATTTAATTGGATGAAAAAATTAATTTAATATCAAATCCTTCCCCAACCTTTCACCCTATAAGGACCAAAGTTGGATTTTTTCAAAGTCCATGATAGCGTATAAATCATTTTTTTTTATTCCAATTAAAAATAAGCTCGCAGCGTTTGACATACAAGGATTCTGAATCAGGAACTGTTGCGGAGGTTTGGTCATTATACGCATTGGTCTGACCTAGGGTCCGGGGCAGGGAATTTCCCAAAAAATTGACCATTTTTCATGGAAACTCGCTTGCCTAACCCCTGGTCAGACCAAGGTATAAATGGCCAAACCGAACAGTTTCCTGATACGAACGCCTTGTCTGATCAAACCTGCTGCTGAGCCTATTTTAATGGAAGAAAAAAATAATGAATAATTCAAATCCTTACCACAACTTTACACCCTATAAGGGACGGCAAAGTTGGGATTTTCAAAGTCCATGATAGGTTAAAAAATGCATTTTTTTTTATTCCAATTAAAATATCCAGCAGCGTATCAATGATCAACCAAGATATCTGATCAGGAAACTGTTCGGAGTTTGGTCATTATACCTTGGTCTTACATAGTACAGTCGGCAAGCGAGTTTCCATGAAAATGGTCCATTTTTTGGGACAAAATCCATCCCTGACACCGTTGTCAGACCAATGTAAATGACATATTTTGTACAGAATTCCTTGTTCAGAATCCATCTCTGATCAATCGCTACTGCTGACTTTTATAAGGGAATACCTAAATAGTTTTTGTACTCAAAAAATTAAACCATAATTATGGGGGAAGAATAGCGTTGGCAAATAGACATCGAGAAAACCAACGAGAGAAATACTATGAGGGTTTCTTACACGCATTTCTCTCATTTCTTTTTTTGTCCTATCCCCTTCTTTGGTTTCCACATATATTTTGCTCATCTATATATCCAATGGCAACGATCATTGTCCTCGGGCGGTCGAATACACAGACAACTACGCTAGGGCACACTGATGACGCCATGGCACTTATTTGGGCCACCGTACCACAATTTCGGATGGGATGGGCGGACAGCAAGGTTGCTTGATGAAACTTCAGCGACCAATTGGAAAAAAGCGGCTTAATATTTCGTCCGTACAGTTCTCAAGCCAGACTACTTCTACACATAAAGCATCACTTCCGTTTGGCAAACCTTTTTGCAAAAATATTTTGCCCAGGTAACATGACCCAACCCGAACCGTCATTCCTATCATAATCCCAATGTCTATCAAACGCTAGTCTGAGCTTATTTTTGGATGACAAAAAATGTGTTTGTATTTTTCTGATCCATGTCCACATACCACCATATAGTGGTTAATTGGTTATGCAAATTTTCAGTGTTGGTAATTTAAAGTAATATTTTGTTTTCAAATTTCCAATTTAAAATAGCTCAGTCCGCGAGTTTGATCAGACAGGATTCTGTCATGAACTGATCGCAGCATTTTGTCATTTACCTTGGTCGAACCATGGGTCAGGCAAGCGAGTTTCCATGAGAAAATTGTCAATTTTTTGGGAAAAATTCCCTGCCCTGACCCGTGTCAGACCAAGGTTCAATGACCAAATCCGAAACATTCTCCTGATCAGAATCCTTGTCTCTCAAACCTGCTGCTGAGCTTATTTTAATTGGAATGAAAAAATGTGTTTTGTATTTCTGAATCCAGTCCACTAACCCCCAGATAGTTGTTTAATGGTTGAAATTTTCTACGGTTGGAAGATAATTAATTTATGTTTCATTCCAATAAATAGCTCAGCAGCGTTTGATCAGACAAGGAATTCATGATCAGAGAAACTGTCGGATTTGTTCATTATACCTTGGTCGACCACTGGTCGCAGCGAGTTTCCATTAAAAATGGTCAATTTTTTGGAAATTCCATGCCCTGACCCAGCGGCAGACCAAGTATAATGACCAACCGAACAGTATCCTGATCAGAATCCCTTTGTCTGATCAACGCTGCTGATCTTACATATTTAATTGAATAAAAAAAATGCATTTTATTATACCTATCAGGGACTTTGAAATACCCACTATGGTCCGCTTATAGGGTGAAAGTTGGTAAAAGGATCTGAATCTTCAATTACTTTTTTTCATCCAATTAAAAATAACTCCGCGCGTTCTTGATCCGCACAAGGATCGCTGATCAGATAAACTGTTGGTTGGGTCTTATACCCATTGGTCTGGACCATGCGGGTCCGAGCCAAGCGACGTTTCCATGAAAAATGGTCAATTTTTGGGAAAAAAAAAAAAAAAAAAAAATTCCATGCCCTACCCATGTCATACACGATATAATGACAATCCGAAACGTCCCTGATCGCAGAATCCATTGGTCTGATCAACGCTGCGTAGCTTATTTTAATTGGAATGAAAAAAATTAATTTAATATCCAATCCTTAGACCCAACTTTCACCCTATCAAGGGACCAATTGGCGATTTTCAAAGTCCATATAGTATAAAAATGCATTTTTTTTTTATTCATTAAAATCACTCAGGCAGCCGTTTGATCATACAAGGATTCTGATCGGAAACTGTTCGGGTTTGGTCATTATACCTTGTCTGACACATGGGTTCAGCAGCGAGTTCCAATGAAAAATGGTCAATTTTTTGGGAAAATTATTCCTGCCCTGACCCCTGTGTCAACCCAGGTATACTGACCCAACAACCCGAACAGCTTTTACCCTGATCAGAATCCTTGTCTGATCAAAACGCTAGCCGAAGCTTATTTAATTGGAATGAAAAAATTGTTGTCGTTTGTATTTTCGGAATCCATGTCCACCTAAACCCCCATATAGTGTTAATGGTTTGACATTTCTAAGTGCATATGGTAAGTATAAATTAATTTTTTGTCATTCCAATTAAAAGAAAGCTTCAGCAAGCGTTTGATCCAAGGACTTCTGATCAGGAACTGTTCGATTTGTTCTTATACCTTGGTACTGACCATGGGTCAGGCACAAGCGAGTATCCATAAAAATGGTCAATTTTTTGGGACAATCCCAGCCCTGACCCTGGTTCAGACCAAGGTATAATACCAACCCGACAATTTCCTGAATCAGAATCCCGTATCGGATCAATACGCTGCTGAGCTTATTTTAACATTGAACTACAAAAAAAGGCATTTTTATACCTATCATGGACTTTGAAAAATCCCACTTTGGTCCCTTATAGGGTGAAATTGGGGACGGATTCATGAATATTCTTAATTTTTTTTCATTCCATTAAATAACTCAGCGCGTATTGTCAGAAAGGATCTGATCAGGAAAACTGTCGGTTTGCGATCATTAACTGAGTCTGACATGGGTCCAGGCAAGCGAGTTTCCTTCCAGAAAAATTGTCAATTTTTTTTTGTTTGGGAAAATTTACCATGCCCTACCCAGGTGTCAATACCAAGGTATAACATGACCAAATCCCCAGTTTCCTGTCAGAATCCTTGTCTGATCAAACGCTGCTGAGCTTATTTAATTGGCATTAAAACAAACTTATTTAATACAAATCCTTACCAACTATTCACCCTATAAGGGGACCAAAGTTGGGATTTTAAAGTCCCTGACAGATATAAAAAACTGGCATTTTTTATTTAATCCAATTAAATAAGCCTCAGCAGACGTTTGATCAGCCAAGGAGATCTGGATCAGGCAACTGTTCGGGTTGGTCATTATAACTTGAGTCTGCCATGGGTTCAGGCCAAGCGAGGTTCCAACTGAAAAATAGTCATTTTTTGGAAAATTCACATGCCCTGACACCATGGTCGACAAGGTATAAAAGTGACCAAACCCGCACAATTTTCCTGATCAGAATCCTTGTCCTGATCAAAACGCCTGCTCGCAGCTTATTTTAATTGGTTACAAAATAATAATTTTTGACTTCTGAATCTTGCCCATTACTCCACTATAACGCAAAAAGAGAACATATGTAAAAAATATGCCTGAAATTATCAACTAGAGAAACCAAGAGAGAAGAAATACTATATAAATTGGTTGTCCTTTTTTGGTTTTTTTTCAACATATTGCGCTTTTAATCGAAACTATTGTCTATCTATATAAGAAGTTTTTTTTGCTATCAAAATCGATGGCTCTCCGTGCCGTTCCCTCCCCTTTCCCCTGTGAAATCCCTGGGGGTATGGCTAGAGAAAAACTTGGACTGCAAGATGTCCACCCACTTGACCGCAAGGTCAGCGTACTCGTCCGCTAAAGGTTGCATTCGGTCGAACGCTCGAGGCTTACATCATTTAGTTTTTTAAATCCTTATTTCCATATTCTCATAGCGAATAATCACTAGGATTTCTGTATACCGGAAAATGTTCAAAATCTGATTTATATCGTGAGTCTGAGCTTGGTTAGCGATGGATTTCACCAAAAAAGTGACCATTTTTATGGAAACAGCAATCCTGACCACAAGCTCAACCACGATAAATCAGACGAATTCTGAATGCATTTATAACCTGAACAGAATATCCTGTTGCATACATCGCTGGCTGCGAAGCTTACTTTTAAAGGATTACAAAATAATAATTTATGACTTCTGCATATTTTGCCCCATCATCCCCCTAGATTGGTTCATAGTCAAAAATTTCTAAGGTCCAATAATGGGGTATACAAATTATTTTTTTACTCATAATGTTAACAGCAGCTCAGCAGCGTTTGATTCAGCTGAGATAATCTGATCAGCAGAAAATGTTTCAGAAAGTCTGATTATATCCGTGGTCTGACTTGGGTATGTCGATGGGATGTCAACCAAAAAGTAGACCATTTTTTTATGGAAACCAAATTCCTGACCAAGCTCAGACCACGATAAATCAAGACTTTCTGAAACATTTTCCATGATAGACATCCTCAGCTGAATCAAACGCTGCTGAGCTATGATTTAAAGTTAAAAGGATTAAAAAAAATGAATTTGTAACCCACTATGACTTAAAAAATTTTGACTATGAACCACCATAGGGTGACTGATGGGCAAATATTCAGAAGTCAAAATTATTAATTTTTTTAATCCTTATTAACAATAAGCTCAGCAGCGTTCATAAAGGGTTCAGAACACTGAAGTTATCTGATCAGCTAAAAAGTTCACAGAAAGTACCTATTATATCGCACTGGTCTAAGAGCTTCAGGGTAGTGTCGATGACGATTCACCAAAAAAGTAGACCATTTTTATTATGAACCAAATGCCTGACCCAGCTCAGCCACGATACATATCAGACTTTCTGAAGACATGTTCACTGCATCAGCCATCCTCAGAGCTGATTCAACCGCTGCTACTAAGAGACTTATTTTAAAATAATTAAAAAAATTTAATTTGGGTTTTGTAAAAAAATAAAACCCCTTAAAAAAAATTTTGGACTTAGAACATTTGCACTATGAACGCACAATATGCTGACTGATGGGCAACTATTCAGAAGTCAAAATTATTTTTTTTTAATCCACTTTTACAAAAATAGCTCAGCAATCGTATTTGTTCATCCTGGGTTTCTGCTTCAGGAAATGTTCAAAAGTCTGATTTACTCGCGTGGTCTGAGCTATGGTTAGGTCCATGGTCCATGTTTCCAACCAAAAACTGACCAATTTTTTATGGACACTCCAATGCCACTGACCAAGCTCAGACCAACGATAAAATCACTTTCTGAACCTTATTCCCTGATCAGAATCCTCAGCTGATCACACGACGCATGAGCTATATTTCATAACAAGGATTAAAAAATTAATTGTATAGACCCCATATGGACTTAGAAAATTTGACTATGAGCCACATGGGACTGATGGCAAATATATACAAAGTCAAAATTACATCATTTTTTATCTAAACTCCTTTTACAAAAATTAAGGCCTCAGCCGCGTTGTTAGCAACATAGGTTTCTGATCAGGAAAATGTATACATAAAGGAATCTGAAATTTATCGTGTCTGAGCTTGGGTAGGATCATGGCGTTCACACCCAAAAAATTGACACATTTTTTATGGACCGCAAGCATGACCCCAGCTCAGACCACGACATAAAATCGACTTTCTGAACCTTTTCCAGGATCAGAAATCCTCAGCTGAATCAAACCTGACATGAGCACTAGTTATTAAAAGTGATTAAAAATTAATTTGTAATCCCCATATTGACTTCAGAACCACTTTTCGACTATGAACCACCCTAGGTACTGAATGGGACATATATCCAGACGTCAAAATTATTATTATTTTTAATACTCTTATAAATACAAGACTCAGCAGCGATTTCTGAAAATCACGACTGAGGTTTTCTGATCAGAAAAATGTTCAGAAAGTCCTTGATTATATCGTGGTCGAGCTTGGTCGGTCCGATGGGATTTCACCAAAAGTGACCTATTATTTATGCAAACTCCACATGCCTGACCCAAGCTCGACCACATAAATACAGACTCTTCTGACACATTTGCCCGATAACAGAAATCCTCAAGTCTCTCAAAACGCTGCTGAGCTCTCAATTATTAAAAATGATTAAAAAAATTAATTTGTATACCCCAATGGACTCTAGAAAATTTTTGACTATGAACCCACATAGGGACTGATGGACACATATTCAGAAGTCCAAAATTATTATTATATTATTCATTCCACATTGTAAATAACGCATCAAGCAAAACGAAGTTAGTAAAATGATCAGACAAAAGGTCGAATTCGACAGGAAACTGTTCGGTCTGGGCGTTTACCTCAATATATACCTAATCTGGTCCATGCACCGATGGGTCAGGTCATGGAATTTTCCCCTAACAAAATCTGACCATTTCTACAAGTGAAGAAAACCTCGCTTGACCTGAACCCCATGGTCCAAGACCAAGGATTACATAGACCAAACCGCGCAACTTTTATCCTGATCAGAATCCTTAGTTCTGACTCAACGCTGCTTGAACTTAATATTTAATTGGAATGAAAAAAAATTATCATTAATACATTCAAATCCTTCCACCCAACTATTCCACCCTATACAGGGACCACAGTTGGGATTTTTCAAAGTCCATGATAGGTATCAAAATGCATTTTTTCTCCTATTCATTAAAATAGCTCAGCATCGCTGTGTCAGACAAAGGTATCGGATCAGGAAACTGTTCGGCGATTAGGATTCATTACAAAGTACCATTGGCTAAAACCATAGGGTCAAGACACCAACGCGAAGTTTACACAATAGAAAATGGAGTCATTTATCTTTGAGGTAAAAAATACTTCACATGACACAACTGACCCAGATTGATCAGAACAAGGTTAATGAAACCAAATCCAGCAACAAGGAATATATACACGCTAATCATAAAAATCCAATTGTCGTAGAAATCAAACCACAGACATGCTAGAAGCTTTAAATTAATTGGAAACTAAAGACAAAAATATACTTTATACTCACTACCAACACTTAGAAAATTTTCAACCATTAACCATATATGGTGGTTAGTGGACATTGATTTCAGAAAAATACAAACACATTTTTTTTCATATCCACCATTAAAATAGCTCAGTCAGCAGTAATAAGGTGATCAACACAAGGATTCTATGTCTATCATGAAACATGTTCAATCTTGGTCATATAATACCTTGAGTCTGCACATGGAAGGCAGTCAGGCAGCGAGTTTCATGAAAACTGGTCAATTTTGGGAATATCCATGACCCACACCTTTGTCAGACACAAGATATAAATGACCACAAATCCGAACAGATTTCCCGTGATCAGAATCCATTGTAGCTATATACAAAAACAGCTGCGAAGAACTTTTATTATTGGAATGAAAACCAATGTGTATTTGTATTATTCTGAATCCTGCCACTAAACCACCATATAGTGTAACTGGGTGAAAATTTTCTAATAGTTGGTAAGTATAAAATTATTTTATTTTCATTCCAATTAAAATAAGCTCAGCAGCTTTGACAATCAGACACAGCATCATCTGTCCAGTAAACTGTTCGATGCTTGTGTCATTACTACCTGTGGTCATTCCATGGGTCGGCAAGACGAGTTTCCATGGAAAAAAAATGGTCATCTTTGTGGGGAAAATTCATGCCCTGACCGTATGTCAGACCAAGTATAATGCCAAATCCGAACAGTTTCCTGATCAAATCCTTGTCAACTATCAAACCCGTGCTGTAAGCTTATTTAATTGGGATACAAAAAAAGCATTTTTATACTTCAACTACTTTCCGAAAAAATTCTTCACCTATGTAACAATATTGTGGTAGAGGCTATCATGAAATAAAAAAATATTTGTTTCCATTCCATTAAAATAAGTCAGCAGCGATTGATCAGACAAGGATTCTGCAGGATAAACTGTTCGAGTTTTGGTCATTACCTTGGTCTGACAACGCGGTCATGGCATGGAATTTTCCCACAAACAAATGACCATGTTTCATGGATAACATCGCTTGCCTGACCATTAGGCCCACCAAGGCCTACTAATGTAACACAACCGACAGTTTACCTGATCAATAGCCTTGTCGATCAAATCGCATGCTGACGTTATTAATGAATGAAAAAAATTATTTTAACTACCCATTAAATTCAACGTCCTAACCCTATAGTGGTTGACATGACCCTATAAGGAAATTGATTCAAGTCCATTTATAGGTAAATCTGTTTTCATTCCAAATTAAAATAAGAGTCAGCAGCGTTTGTCAGACAAGGACTTCTGATACAGGAAACTGTTCGAGTTTGGTCTTTACCTTGGTCTGACACGGGTCCGGATGGTAATTTCCTCAAAAAATTGACCATTTTCATGGAAACATCGCCTTGCCTGACCCTGGTCAGACCAAGGTATACTGAAAAATCCGAAACAGTTTTTTCCGATCGAGAATCCTTAGTCTGATCAAACGCTGCTGACTATTTTAATTGGAATGAAAAAAAATCTAATCTTATAACTACAACACTTAGAAAATTTTCAATCCATCCATCCACCTATAGGTGGTAGTGACAGGGATTCAGAAAATACATAAACACATTTTTTTCATTCAATTAAAAATAAGCTCAGCCAGCGTTTGACAGACAGGATTCTGATCAGAAACTGTCGGTTTGGTCATTATACCTTGGTCGACCAGATGGTCAACGGCAAGCGATTCCCATGAAAAATGGTTCCAATTTTTGGGAAAATCCAGCCCTGCCCGGTGGTCAGACCAAGGTATAATGACCAAATCCAACATGTTTCTGATCAAATCCTTGTCTGATCAAACGCTGCTGAGCTTATTTAATTGGAATGAAAAAAATATGATTTTTGTATTTCTGAATCCATGCCACCCCACCATATAGTGTAAGGTTGAAATTTTCTAATCGTTGGTAATATAATTATTTTTTTTCATTCCAATAAATAAGCTCAGCAGCGCTTGATCAGACAGTGATTATGATCAGGAACTTTCGGATTGTTCATAATACCTGTGCCTGGGCCAGGCAAGCGAGTTTTCCATGAAAAATGTCAATTTTTGGGAAATTCATGCCCTGCCCATTGTCAGCACCAAGGTTAATGAACCAAATCCGAACACGTTTCCTGATCAAATCCTGCTTGATCAAACCGCTGACTGAGCTCTATTTTAACTTGAATAACAAAAAATGCTTTTTATACCATCTGCGACCTTTGAAAATCCCAACTTGGTCCCTTATGGTGGAAAGTTGGGTAAGGATTACTGAATATTAAATTAATTTTTTTGTCATTCCAACAATAAGCTCAGCAGCGTTGTGATCAGACAAGGTTCTGATCGGAAACTGTTCGGATTTGTACATATACCCTTGGACTCTGACCATGGGTCAGCAGGCAGTCTTTCCATGAAAAATGGTCACTTTGTTGGGAAAATTCGCATGCCCTGACCCGATGTCACAACAAGGTAATAATGACACAAACCCGAACAGTTTTCTCCAATGCTCAAATCCCTTAGTCTGACTCAGACACGGCTGTGAGTTTATTCTACATTACTATTATGTTGAATAGTGTTTTATTTATAGCAAGAGATTTTTTTGGTTTTCAACCGGCATTTTTCAGACTATTCAGATTATACAGGAATTTTAGAGAATTCCAGGATTCTCGACAGGAATTTTCTCTCACGACTTTATTTTTTTTCAGGGTGGGTGTGCTCGGTTTTTCTTTGCTCGTCTTGTGCAAACCGAGACAGAAAAAAACCGCAGGAAGAAAACGATCAGGTTTTGAAAATAATTTGTTTTAAGCCTAACCCTCAGAACGACCTTCTATGAGCCTCCCCCCTAGCGTGTATAAAATGCAAAAAAATCATTCCTGGCCCCTGACCCTATGAAACACACTACTTTCGACCACATTTTTTTTCCATTTAATCCGACACAACAATCAATGAAAATAATCATTATTAAATAAAATACAATAAAATTGAAGGTCGGCGGGCCCTTCATCTCTCTCTCTCACCATCACGTCACTTGGCCCTAATGAGGGCTTTGTGGGTACAAGGGACCCTTTTTGGGTCCCCTGGTTACGAAAAATTTTCGTTTTGTTCACCTACAAAACCCGCGCCGTCCCAGTGGGGACAAGCCGCGGTTGGCTGGCCCGCCGCCTTCAAAAACAAAAAACACAAAAAAAAAAACACAAACAAACAAACACCACCGGGGGCGGTTTCTGAGAGCCTCCAAGGAGCCACCCCCCTCCGAGAGGAGGTCGATGCCCATTTTGTGGTCAGCCACCCCAAACCGACCCCTCTCCTCCAGACGGATCGCCACCCAACATCCCACCCCACCCCCGATCACAAACACATCCACACACCGGCCCTATCTCCATCGCAGCCGCCAGCCCTGCTTCTTCTCCCCTCCGCCCCTACCTTCTCCCCATCAGTTCTCTTCTCCACTCGCCGAAGCTCTTTGAAGGCCCTGCTCACATTTTGCAATCCCATCTTCCTTGCTTTGGATGGCATACTGGCGTGTTGTTTAGCGCTGTGGTCCCATACCAATATGCGATTGGCATCATCTGCTGGTTTAAGCTGGCACAGTTGTATATCGGAGATGGTGTTTCCAAGTTTACAACGGTCTTGTCGCCTATGATGTGTCGCGCAAATAAAAAGCTTGAACATATTTATAAGCAACTAAAAGATAACCGAATGGTGGTGAGCAGGACGGAGCAAGCCCCATCTCTTCGCAGCAGTGCCTTATCGGCCTTCCGCCCTTCCCTGGTGATGAATACCAAAAAAATGGTTATCAACTGAGGTTGCGACGGGATGTTGCTGCTTCTTCAGACACTTGAAGAGATCTTTCGTCGTCTGAACTTCCCATCCTCAGCAGTCCTGCCACTGGCTAGCTTACTGCTTTCAACAAGTTCAACGTACAAAACAGGGTTTTGCACCAGAGACTCGTTCAAAATCAGAAACCAGTATTTGTTCTTGATGTTC
Source organism: Heterodera filipjevi (assembly GCA_039877585.1). Lineage (NCBI taxonomy): Eukaryota > Metazoa > Nematoda > Chromadorea > Rhabditida > Heteroderidae > Heterodera > Heterodera filipjevi. Next base: position 25,648 of record JBDPZO010000452.1, on the reverse strand, counting down.
AGATTCTCGCTAGGGATGGCAATCCGCCGTCACTTTTCCTCTTCCTTCTCCCTCGGAACACTTGTTGCCGTTCCTTTCAATTCCACTAGCAGTATTTCTCTCGCAACACGTTCCCTCGGCCTGTGTAGATCAGCAACGCAGCATTTGTAACTACCGCGCACTAATGCCATTTCGGTTCGTCGTAGACTCCACTGTGGCACTTCATCCTCTTTAGGCACAAGCTCTCGTTTGGCTCCATGTTGTTGGCCACCACTCAGACGACACCAGGATCGCCGGTAGCTCCCTTTCACAGCGAGTTGTTCACACAGCGTGGTAGTTCTCCGCCTCTGCTCTCGCTTCCGCGTCATAGCACGCTCCGAACATGATACCCAGCGTGGTGTCCTTCTCAATATTCAATGGTTGGCCCTCTATCCCTGTCGTCCGCTTTTCACGTTGCTCCACTTCGGCAGGGGACAGTTATACGCGTATCCAAGAGTTCACACTGCCTTCAGCATGACGAGCCTTTCTCAGCCCTTCATCGATCAGGGAGTCGGGAGCACTTTCAACAGGTTGTAGAAGCGTACCAAAGTTTGATCGTGGCGAACTAAACCACTGGCGACAAGTTTCGCTTAACTCATATTTGCTAATAATCACACCTCACCTAGAAACTCAAACCTTGAAAGAATATCTAAACGACATTTCAGAGGCACACGGAGTTGCGAAATAGCACTCAGTCAAAGACAATGCACGCGACTTTGTAGGTCCTGCACCACAGCTTGCACACCGTTAGTTGAAACTTCACCACAACTTAACTAAAAGATAGAATACAATTTCATTAACTCACCGTACTACCTCTTGAGTAGAAAAGTTTGACAAACGTCACCGCGTGTTGATGCCATGTTTTTCACAATTTTATAGTTTGACATTCTTTTTAATTCTAAGCTTTTTTATAATAACTCACAGCTGGTCACCAAGTATAAATGATGTTTCTGACGATTACATGATCAGAAATCCTTCACTTGATCAACGACGCTGCTCCTCTGCACTACCTACAGGAGATAAATCGATAACAAGAGAGTTGGCGTCCTTTTGCACTTCTTGCTCTTCAGATCATTTATTTCAGCAATGGCTAATGCATAACCTTTATTTTTGTTTTTAATATTCTTTTATTCATGTAGTATTATGATTTTCAATAACCATATTAAACTTTTAGCAAATATCCAGTATCAATTAAAATTATTAAAAATATGCCAACTTTCTGCGTTCTGGCTGCAACAGGCCGCCGCCGGCTTTGGCACCCTAGGTGAAAGCGCCGATTTTTGGTCTGAAGCTGCCGTCTGGTTCTCACGCGCGGCGTTTTGGAGGCATCAGTGCGCATGGTTGTGGTAGAGTTTTTCGTTTCCTTTGTATCCTGTTAACACCCTATTAGCATGGGTTGTTTAAAGAAAATTTTTCACGCAGTATTGTTTTAAAAAATGTTGATGAGTGATGATTGCTGAGCCTTTTCTGAGAAAACCCATGCCTACCTAGGGTGTTACGCATGGTATCTTTGTTGTTTGTTTTTATATATGCATGTTACAAACCCTAGTTAAAGCATGGTTTTAAAGAAAATCTTCAGCAGTAAAATTGTTTTAAAAAATGTTAGGAGTGATATTGCTGAGCATTTTTCTAGCAAAAAACCAGCCTACCCTAGGTGTTCGCGTAATTTGGATTGTTTTTTTGTATAATGCATGTAACACACCCAAGTTAAGCATGGGTTTTTTAAAGAAAATTTCAGCAGGAGTAAGTTGGTTTAAAAAATGTAGGATGATATTGCTGACTGCACTTTTTAGAAAACCCATGCCATACTAGGGTGTTCGCTGTATTTTTTTGTTTTTTGTTTGAATAAGCATGTTAACACCTATTAAGCATGGCATTTTTTTTTGTTAACCAAGAAAAATTTCACAGTAATTGTTTAAAAAAGTGTTTAGGTATTGATATTGCTGCGCATTTTCTAGAAAAAACCCCATGCCTACCTAGGTGTCGCTGTATTTTTGTTGTTTTTGTTTTTCTTATTACTGCCATCGTTAACACCCTAGTTAGCCATGGGTTTTTTAAAGAAATTTCAGATGAATTGTTTTAAAAGTTTTAATGTAGGATGAGATATTTGCTGAACATTTTCTAGAAAAACCCTGCCTACTAGGGTGTCGCTGTAATTTGTTGTTTTTGTTTTTAATGCTGTTAACACCCTAGTTAAGCAGGGTTTTTTTAAAAGAAAATGTTCACAGATAATTGTTTAAAAAATGTTTAGGAGTGAATTGCTGAGCATTTTCCTACAAGTTATTGCCCCATTTCAGGCCACCACTTAGGATGTCGAACACAGCGCATGTTGCTGTGATTCCCTCCCTGAAGGAGCGGCCGCTACCCCCGCTTAGCCGGGAGCACCAGGACGCTTTCATCCATTCACAAATATGTAGGTTTATTCCACTTTCGTTCAGCATAACGACATTTAATAATGACAAAGATGGAGGCTGTGCCGCCAGGTGACCGAACACGGACAATGCGACGGACGGAGGACGCAGGTTCTGGTCCCGGCAGCCCCCACGCCCGAGAACACGCCCCTAAACTGCGTGGCCGTCCGGCTAAGAGGCGAAAGGCGCGAACCGCCGTAAGGAAGCAGAAGCGCGAGATTGCTACGGCATCAGCGGCAGTGGCGCGAGTTCTGCTGCGGCACTTCAGCAGCAACATGAACCAGGAAGAGAGTGGAGAGGAAGCACAGGAGGAATGGAGGAGGAAGCAAACAACAGGAAGAAATGGAGGAGAGCAGCCAACAACAGTGAGAAATGGGAGAGTTCGATCACACCACATGAAGAGGAGGAGAAGATGAGGGTAACAGTGAGATGCACATAAATTGGGGAAAAACGACCCTTTAGCATGGCGAAAGGGGTGTCGGATGACAGCATCACTAATTCGTCGCCTATAGCGATAGCGCGATGATGATAGACACTGAGCAGGAGGATGTGAGGACCAGAGGGACGAGCAGCATACAATTCGTTTGGACTGCTTGGTAACAAGAGGAGTGAGGAGGAGAGGACACAGACAGAAGAAATGGGGGAGGTAGCAGCAACAACAGAAGTAATGGAGGAGGATCAGCAACAACAGGACGAAGTGGAGGAGGAGTTCTCGTCGACTCCACCGCCACTTCATCTACAAAGAGAACGGTGGAAGCAGAATGGCAGCCGCAACGGGCATGGGCTACATGTTGACACTAGCGAATCAAAATCGTAACCAAGTTTTGGTTTTAAAGTTGAGGAGTGAGGAAGAATAGGCGGAAGAGGAGTGGAGAAGTGTCGGCAAGAAGAAGGAGGAAGAGGAGCAGGGCAGCCAGGGACCATCGGCGCTGCGGACAAGAAGCCGCCGCAGAGCCAAGAGCGAGAGCGGAGGCGCACACCATGGAGATCGGTGATCGACTCCAGCGACAGCTCATAAGTGCCGGCGAAAGCGGCGAAATGGCAACGAAACGTCAGCGCAAGCCGACCCTGAACGCGAAGTGAGCGGCTGAACACGCAGTTGGAGAAGAAGAAGAAAGAATGAGAGCGGAGGGCAGAAGAAGAAGGAGGCTTGGGCTGCTGAGGGGGAGGCGGTGTGGATGTGTTGTTATCGGATGTTGGTGGTTTGACATGTGGTGGAGGAAGAGGGGAGGGGGCGTTTGGGGTGCTGACATGGGGCCATCGACCTTCCTCTCCGAGGGGTTCTCCGTTGTGATGTCTCAACCCGCCCCCGTGTTGTGTTTGTTTTGTGTTTTTTATTTTGTGTTTTTTGTTTTTGAAGGCCGGGCGGTCCGTCAACCGCGGCTGTACCCCCTGGACGGGCAGTTTTGTAGGGGAACAACGAAAATTATTTTTCGTAAACACAAGCACACCCAAAAAGGGTCCCCTGTACCCAAAAGGCCCATACATTCACAAGGTCCATTATGTGGGTGAAGATAGAGAGAAGGGCCCCGCCGCCTATTTTATTGTATTTTTATTTAAATATTAGTTTTTCATTTTTATGTGTCGATAAAAAAATGGAAAACAAATGTGGTCGAAAGTATGTGATACTTCATAGAGTCAGGGCAGGAATAGATTTTTTTTGCATTTTATAACACGACTATGGGGGGACTCATAGAAGGTGCGTTGCTGCAGAGGTTCGGCTTAAAAAAAATTATTTTCAAAACCATCTCGGTTAATTTTTCTGCTACGGTTTTTTCTGCTCGGTTGGCATCAAAACCGACAGAACAACGAGCACCCACCCCTAGAAAAAAAATAAAAAGTCTGATAGAAAATCCTGGTCTCAATACCTGGGAAAATCTCTAAATCTCCTGTAATAATCTTAATCGTCCTGAAATAATCCGGTGAAAACCCAAAAAAAAATCTCGCATTATAAATAAAAACTATTCAACAATAAATATTAGATAAACTCAGCAGCGTTTGATACACAAGGATTCTGATCAACCGGACGGTTCGGGGTTGGTCATTAAACCTTTGGTCTGACACCGGGTCAGGGCATGGAATTTTCCCAAAAAAATTGACCATCTTTTCAATGGAAACGTCCTATGCTGACCCATGGTCACCAAGGTATAATGCCAATCACAACGTTGCCTGATCAAATCCTGTCTGATCAAACTCCTGCTGTACTTATTTTAATTGGTGGAAAAATTCAATTTAATATTCAAATCCTATACCCAACTTTCACCCTATTAAAGGGACAAATTGGGATTTCATTTCAAAGTCCCTGAAATAGGTTAAAAATACCACAACTTTTTTTTAGTCCAACCTTAAAATAAGCCAGCACGGGTTGATCAGACAGATTCTGATCAGGAAACTGTTCGGAATTTGGTCATTCTACCTTGGTCTGACCATGGGTCGGCATAAACAGCACCACATATCCCCAAACAAATTGAACCATTTTTCATGAAACTCGCTTGCCTGAGCCATGGTCATACCAAGGTAGAATGAACAAATCCGAACATTTTCCTGATCACATCCTTGTCTGATCACGCTGCTGAGCTTATTTTCCAATTGGAATAAAAAAAACTTACATTTATCTTACCCACACTTCGACATTTTCACCATTAACCACTATAATGGTGTTAGTGGACAGGAGTCAGAAATACAAAACACTATTTTTTCATTCCAAATAAAATACGCCATCATAGCGTTTTGATCATACAAGGTTCTGCACAGGAACCGTTCGGATTGGTACATTCTAACCTGGTCTGACACGGGTCAGGGCAGGGAATTTTCCCAACAATTGACCCATTTTTTCCTATGGAACTCGCTTGCCTGACCCATGGTCAGACCAAGGTATACTGACACCAAATCGAGGCGAACAGTTTCCTGTCTGAATCCTGTCTGATCAACGCTGGCTGAGACTTATTTTAATTGGAATGAAAAACTGTGTGTTGTTTTTCTGATCCTGTCCTAACCACCAGATAGTGGTTAATGGTTGAAAAAATTTCTAAGTTTTGGTAAGTATAAAGTAATTTTTTCATTCCAACTTACAATAGCTCAGCAGCGTTTTGATCAGAACAGATCTGATCAGGAAACTGTTCGGATGTGTTCATTATACTGGGTCGGACCATGGGTCCGGCAGCGCGATATTCCATGAACATGGTCAATCTTCTTCATGGTGAGAATTCCATGCCTGACCGATTGCACACCAAGGTATAATGACCAACCCGAACAGTTTCCTGATCAGAATCCTTGTCTGATCAACAACGCTGCTGCAGCTTTTTTAAAAAAATTTTTTCAAATTGGTCGACTAAAAAAAAATGCATTTTTAATACCTTATGGACTTTGAAAAATCCACTTTGGTCCTTATAGTGTGAAAGTTGGGTAAGGATTCTGAATAAATATTAAATTTAATTTTTTTCATCCAATAAAATAATGCTCACAGCCGTTTGATCAACAAGGATCTGTATCAGGAAACTGTTTCGGGTTTTGGTCAGTATAACCGTTTTCTGACATAGGGTCAGACCAATAACGCAGTTCATCCATGAAAAAATTGTCATTTTTTTGGTGAAAATTCCATGCACCTGCCCATGGTCAGACCAAGGTATATGACCAAACCGAACAGTTCCTGGACAGAATCCTTGTCTGATCAAACCTGCTGATCTTAGTTAATTGGAATGAAAAAAATTAATAATAGTCAGATCTTACCCAACTTTCCACCTATGGGCCAAAGTTGGGATTTTTCGAAAGGTCCATGATATAAAAAATGCATTGTTTTTTTATTTCCAATAAAATAAGCTCACAGCGTTTGATCGACAAGGATTCTGATCAGGAAACTGTTCGGATTTGGTCATTATACCTTGGTCTGACCATGGGTCAGGCTGGAATTTTCCCAACAAAGTGACCCTTTTTCTGGAAACTCGCTTGCCTGACCATGTCAGACCAGGTATAATGAACAATCGAACAGTTCCTGATCAGAATCCTTGTCTGATCACACGCTCTGAGCTTATTTTTAATTGGAATGAAAAAAATTAGTTTATACTTCAACACTTAGAAAATTTCAACCTTAACCACTATATGGGGATTAGTGACATGAATCAGAAAATCACAAAAACCACATTTTTTTCATTCCAACTTAAAATAAGCTCAGCAGCGTTTGATCAGACAAGGATTCTGATCAGGCAACCTGCTTCGGATTTGGTCATAATAACCTTGGTCTGCCAACGGGTCGGCATGGAATTTTCCCAAAAATTGACCAATGTTTCATGCGACTCCGCTTGCCTGCCCAATGGTCATACCAAGGTATTACCACATCCGAAACAAGTTTCCGATCAGAATCCTTGTCGGATCAAAGCTGACTGAGGCTTATTTTAAATTAGGAATGAAAAAATGTGTTTTTGTATTTTCTGAAATCCTGTCCACTACCCCATCTAAGTTGTTTATGGTTGAAACCATTTCTAAGTGTTGGTAATATACAACCGTATAATTTTTTTTCATAATCCAATTAAAATAAAGCTCAGCAAGCGTTGATCAACCACATGGAATGTCTGATCAGGAAACTGTTCGGATTTGGTCCTTATACCTGTTCGTACAACGGGATCAGGCCTCATGAATATTTTCCCTCCAAAAATTGACCATTTTTCATTGGCAACATCGCTTGCCTGACCCATGGTCAGACCAAGGTATAATAAAAAACCCGAACAGTTTCCTGATAAACTCCTTGGCTGCTCAACGCTGCTGAGCTCTTCTAATATTGGACTAACAAAAAATGCATTTTCAATACCTATCATGGACTTTGAAAAATCCAACTTGGTCCCTTATAGGGATAGAAAGTTGGGTAAGGATGCTGTATATTAAATTACTTTTTTTCATCTCAATTAAAATAAGCTCATCAGCGTTTGATCAGACAAAAGATCTGATCAGTAAACTGTCGGGTTTGTCATTATACCGTTTGTCTAGACCATGGGTCAGGCAAGACGAGTTTCCATGAAAAAATGTCATTCTTTTTGGGAAAATTCCATGCCCTGCCCCATGGTCGACCAATTATAATGACCAACCCGAACAGTTCCATGATCGAATCCTTGTCTGATCAAACTCTGCTGAGCTTCTTTTAATTGGAATAAAAAAAATAATAATTTTGACATATTCTGTATTGCCCATCCTCCCGCCTATTGGTCATAGTCAAAATTTCCTAATCCCATATGGGTTATACACATTAATTTTATTTAATCCTACTTAATAAGCTCAGCAGCGTTATCCAGCTGCGGATTCTGATCAGAAATGTGTCAGCAAAGCGTCTGATTTTATCGTGAGTCTGAGGCTTGAGGTCAGGCATTTGAGTTTTCCATAAAAAATTGTCACTTTTTTGGTGAATCCTCGACCTACCCAAGCTCAGACCACATATATCAGACTTTCTGAACATTTTCCGAGTCACGAAACCGCAGCTGAACAAACGCTTGCATGACTATTTAGAAGGATTAACAAAAATAATAATTTTGACACTTCTGAATATTTGCCATCAGTCCCCTATTGTGGTTCATAGTCAAAATCTTCTAAGTCCCTATGGGGTAATCAAATTAATTTTTTTAATCCCTTTTAAATAAGCTCAGCAGCGTGATCACCTTGAGTTGATCAGGAAAAGTTTCAGAAGTCTGATTTTATCGTAATGTTAGAGGTACTGAGCTTGGTGTCAGAGGCATTTGATTTCATAAAAATGGTCACTTATTTTGGTGAAATCCATCGACCACCCAAGCTATCAACCACATATAATTCAACTTTTCGCAACATTTTCCTGACTCAGTAAAACCTCAGCCTGGAACACACTGCTGCTGAGCTATTTTATAAAGGATTAAAAAAAAATATAATGTTTTGTGACTTCTGACATATTTGCCCCATCAGTCATCACCGCATTGTGTTCATTGAGATCAAACATTTTCTAATCCATCTGGGTATACCTTAATTTTTTTTTAAATTTTTTTATTAAATAATCCTTTTAAAATAAGCTCAGAGCACCGTTTGACTCATCTGCGAGTATTCTGGAAATCAGCGAAAATGTTCCTAGCAAATCGGATTTTAAAAATCGTGGTTGCCTACTCTGAAGCTTGGAGGTGGATTCAGCTTATGAGTTCCTAAAAAAATGGTCCTTTTTTGGTAGAATCCCGCTCGACCTAACCGAAGCTACAGACCACGATATAATCAGCCTTCCTGAACATTTTCTGATCATAACCCAGCTAACAACCCGCTGCTGAGCTTATTTAAAGGATTAAAATAATCTTTTATGACTTACTGAATATTTGCCCATTCAGTCACCCTATTGTGGTTCATAGTCTCAAATTTTCTAAGTCCCATGGGGTATACAAATTTAATTTTTGTTGTTAATCACTTTTAAAATAAAGCTCAGGCAGCGTTGTCTCAGCTGCGGTTATCTGATCAGGCCATGTTCAGAAAGTCTGATTATATCGTGGTCTGAGCTTGGGTAGGATCGATGGGATTTCACCAAAAAGTGACCATTTTTTATGGAAACTCAAATGCCTGACCCAAATCTCTACCCGATACACTCAACTTTCTGAACATTTTTCCACAGATCAGATCCTCAGCTGATCAAAACGCTGACTGTGAGCTTATTTTAAAATGATAAAAAATTCATTCGTATACCCCATAAAACACTGGGGACCTAGAAAATTTTGACTATGACCACATAGTGTGACTGATGGGCCATATTCAGAATTCAACATTATTATTTTTTTAGATCCTTTTAAAATACAGCTCATCCCAGGACCGCTTTTGTTCCAGCTTAGGTTGCTGATCAGGAAAATGCTTCATCAAAGTCTGATTATATCGTGGTCTGAGCTTGGGTAGTCGATGGATGTCACCAAAAAGCCGTGACCATTTTCTAAATTGGAAACTCCAAAAATGACCTGGACCCAAAGCTCAGACACGATAAAATCAGACTTTCTGCCGAACATTTTCCTGATCAAATCCTCGACTGATCAAACGCTGCTGAACCTTATTATTTAAAGGTTAAAAAAATTAATCTGTATACCCATATGGCTAGAAAATTGACTATGAACCACCATAGGGTGACTGATGGCGGCAACCATATTCCAGAAGTCCAAAAGATTATTATTTTTTAATCCTTTTAACTAAGCTCAGCAGCGTTGTTCGAGCTGTAGAGTTTCGATCAGGAAATGTTCAGAAGTTCGATTATATCGTGGTCTGACCTATGGGTATGTCGATGGGATTTCACCAAAAAAGTGCACATTTTTTATGGAACTCAAATGCCTGTCACCCAGCGCTCATACCAACGATAAAAAGCAGACTTTTCTGAACCATTTTCCTGATCAGAAATCCTCACTGATCAACGCTGCTGGCTTATTTAACAGGATACAAAATTAATTTGTCTACCCCATATGGACTTAGAAAATTTTGACTATGAACCACAATAGGGTGCTGTGGGCAAATATTCAGAAGCTCAAAATTATTATTTTTTTATTCCAATTAATAACTCAGCAGCGTTTAATCAACAGGATTCTGATCAGGAACTGTTCGGGTTTGGTCAGTATATATCCCTTGGTCCTGACCAATGGGTCCAGGGCAGGAATTATATCCCAAAAATTGACCATTTTTTCAATGGAACTCGCTTGCCTGACCCCAGGTCACCAATCTATAATGACCAAACCCGAACGTTTTCCTGATCAGAATCCTTGGTCTGCATCAAAACGGCTTCTGAGCTTAATTTTAAAATTATGGAATGAAAAAACTTAATTTATATCTCATAATCCTTACCCAACTTTACACCTATAACGTGCCCAAAAGGTTGGGGATTTTACAAAGTCCATGAATAGGTATAAAAATGCATTTTTTTATTCGCAATTAAAATAGCTCAGCACGTTTTGATCAACGAGGAGTCTGATCAGGAAACTGTTCGGGTTTGGTCATTAATACCTTGGTCTGACCATCAGGATCAGGCAAGGAAGTTCTCCATACAAATAGTCAATTTTTGGGCACACACATTCATGCCCATACCCATTGTCAGTCCAAGGTATAATGACCAAAATCCGAACAGTATCTTCCTGCGCATCAGAAATCCTTGGTCTATACAAACGCTAGCGAGACTTATTTATAAGTGCTGTGGAAGAAAAAAATATACATTTGATTACGTACCACACTTAGAAAATTTTCTCACAACCATTAACCACTCAACTATGGCTGTTAGTGGCGATAGGATTCAGTGAAATACAAACACCATTTTTTTCATTCCAATTAAAATAAGCTCACAAACAAAGCACACACGAAACCGACCAAGACAGCGTTGTTGAAGTCAACAGGCATCTGATCAGGACAAACTGTTCGGCATTTGGTCATTATACCGATGTTCTGACCATGGCCAACATGCAAGCGATGTTTCCAGAAAAATTGTCAATTTTTTGACGGAAAATTCCATGCCTTGACCGCTGGGCAGACCAGGTAATAATAGACCAAATCCTACCAGATTTCCTGAATCAAATCCCTTGTCTGATCAAACGCTAGACTGAGCTTCTTTATAAATTGGATGAAAAAATGTGTTTGTCTTTTTCTTACTCCTTCCACTAACACCATATAGTTGTTAATGGTTGCAAATTTTTCTAAGTTTTCGGTAAGTATAATTAATGTGAATTATCCTACTTATCCAATTAAATAAGCTAATCCAGCAACCAACGACAAAAGAGCAGGAAGAACCCAAGACAAGCACATCCAACAAAAAAAGCAAAAACCATGGCAGAAAAAAAAGACGCAAAAAAAACAAAACCCAAACAGACCAGAAAAACGTTATGTCGAATAATCAGACAAAGATTCTGCGATCAGACGAAAACTGTCGCATTTGTTCATTATCCTTGGTCTGAACAAAGCTGTCAGGCCAGACGAGTTTGCCATGAAAACAATGGTCAAACTTTTTGGAAAATATCCAAATCCGCCACTCGGTCCAGCACCAAGTATATGCCCAAATCCGAACAGTTATCCTGAACCCAATCCTGTCCGAATCAAACGCTGCTGGCTTTTTTAATTGGAATAAAAAAAAATGCTTTTAAATACTATCATGACTTGAAAAATCCCCAGAACCCAAAAAAACTTTGTCCCTTATAGGGTGAACGTCTGGGTAAGGTTCTGAATATTATTAATTTTTTTCATTCCATTAAATAAGCTCAGCAGAAAGGCGTTTGATCGACAAGATTCTGATCATGAAACTAGTTCGGTTTGTATTATACCTTGGTCTGACCCTGGGTCAGGGCATGGAATTTTCCCCACAAAAATGACCATTTTTCAGGAAAACTCGCTTCCTGCCCATGGTCAACCAAGGTCATAATGAACCAACCCGAACAGTTTCCTGTGCATAATCCTTGTCTGATCAAACGCTGCTGAGCTTATTTTAATTGGAATTAAAAAAATTAATTTAATATCAAATCCTTAACCACACTTTCAACCCTATAAGCGCGGACAAAGTTGGGATTTTTTCAAAGTACCATGTGATAGGTATAAAAATGCTTTTTTTTTCTTCCAATAAATAAAGCTTCAGCAGCACAGCCAGCAAAAGAAGATAATCACAAAAAGAAAAGCAAAACCAAGAAACAAAAACCAAGCACAAGAAGCAAAGACGGACCAACAAGAAAGAAAAACACAAAATCAAAAGGGAAGAGAGGCAACAAAACATCATAGCAAACAACCGGAAAGGTGCAAGCACATGTGACAGTTTGAAGTAAGGCAGACAAGGATTCTAGTGCTGTTGCTGTTCGGATTGGGTGTGGTGTGCAATTATACCCTTGGTCTGAACAACGGGCTTGCCGTTGGATTTTCCCAACTGTTGACCTCTGTTTCATGGCTAACCGCACACAGCTCGTGTGCTCCATGGTCACCCAGGTATAAGGAACCAAAAGCGACGTTTCCATGATCAAAGTCTTGTACTGATCAAACACTGCTGAGACTATTTAAATTGAATGAAAAAAAATTAATTTATACTTACCAACACTTAGAAAATTTCAACCATACCCACTATAGGGTGTTATGGACATTGGATTCAAGAAAATACAAACACATTTTTTTTCATTCCAATAAAATAGCTCAGCAAAAAGATCGTTTTTGATCAACAAGATTCTGAATCATGAAAACTGGTCGGACTTTTGGTCATTTATAACCTTGTCTGACCATGGGTCGCGCAACGGTGGAAAGTATTCCATGAAAAATATGGTCACTTTTTATAGGGAAAATTTCATGCCCTACCACCCGTTGATCAGACCAAGGATATAATGACCAATCCGACCAGTTTCCTGATCAGAATCCTTGTACTGATCAAACGCTGCGGAGCTTATTTTAATTGAATGAAAAAATGTGTTTGTATTTTCTGATCCATGTCCCACTCACCCCCCATATAGTGTTAATGGTTGCAATTTTCTAAGTGTTGGTAAGTAGAAATGAATTTTTTTTTCAGTCCAAGTGAAATAAGCCAGCATAGCGTTTGATCAGACACAAAAGGATTCTGATCAGGAACCTTTTCGGAAATTTTTGTTTTTCTATATAAAACATTGTCTGCCACATGGGTCAGACGCAAGCGAGTTCCATGAAAACAATGGTCATTTATTGGGCGAAAATTCCATGCCCTAGACCATGGGTCAGACCAAGGTATAAGACCAAATCGCACAGTTTTCCTGAATCAGAATCCTAGTCTGATTCAAACGCGCGAGCTTTTTAATTGGAATATAAAAAATGCTTTTTATACCTTCAATGGACTTGAAAATTCCCACTTTGGTCGTATACGGGTTAAAGTTGGGTAGGATTCTGATATTATATTAATTTTTTTTCAATTCCCATTAAAATAAGCTCAGCAGCGTTTGATCAGACAGGATTCTGATCAGGAAACTGTTCGGATGTGGTCATTATACCTTCGTCTGACCCTGCCGTCAGCAGCACGAGTTTCCATGAAAAATGTCAATTTTTTGGGAAATTCCAGCCCTGACCCTTGTCAGACCAAGGTCATAATGACCTAACCCTACAGTTCCTGATCAAATCCTTTCTGATTCAAACGCTGCGAAGATGTATTCCTACATACGTTTATGTTGATGTTTTTTATTTATATAGCGAGATCTTTTATTGAGTTTTTCACAGGATTATTTCAGACTATCAGATTATACAGGAGATTTTCGGAGATTATTCCCAGGCTTCTGACCAGGATTTCTCTCAGGAACTTTTAATTTTTTTTCTAGGGGTGGGTGCTACCGGTTTATATTCTGCTCGGTTTGAGCCAACCGACAGAAAAAACCGAGCAGAAAAACCGATCAGGTTTTTGAAAAATAATTTTTTAAGCCTAACCCTCAGCAAAGCACACTTCTATTAGCCACCCCCTAGCGTATAAAATGCAAAAAAAATATTGCCTGCCCCGTGTGACCCATATGACCACAACACTTTCGAACCCCATTTTTGTTCTCATTTTTAATCCGACAACAAAAAATGAACAAATACAAGTATTTAATAAAAATACAAACAAATTAGAAGGCCGGCGGGCCTTCTCTCTCTCTCCTCTCACCATCCAATCACGGCATCATGAGGGCCTGCTTTGCGGTTACAGGGGACCTTTTGTGGGGTCCCCTGGAGTGTGCGTCTGCGAATGTCGTGTTCCCTACAAAACCGCCCGATCCCAGTGGGACAGCCGCGGTTGTATCGGCCCGCCGGACCTTCAAAAACACAAAACAACAAAACAAAACACAACAACAAAACAAACCACGAGAGGGGGTGAAGCAGGATTTTGAGAGCCTCCAATGGAGCACCCCCTCCGCAGGAGTCGATTCCCCATTGTCCGCACCACCAACAGCCCCCCCCAACGTACCACAAAAACAACATACCCACCAAGCAGCACACACCCACGTCCCCCCTCTTACCTCCACCAATCACCACCACCACACCGTCACAACACATCCACCCGCCCTCCATCTCACTCATCAGCCCGCCAGCCATCCTTCTTCACTCTGCCCTCCGCCCGCCGTCTTCTCTCTTCTTTCTTCATCCCACTGCTGTTCATCTGCCTCCTTCGCTTTCAGGTCGGCTTGCTCTGACGACTTCGTGCCCTTCGCCGCTTTCGCCGTCCTCTGGCGCCGCGCTGGAGTCGATCACCACTCCAGAGTGTGGCGCTCCGCTGCCCGCTCCTTGGCTCTGGCGGCGTCCTTGCTTTGTCCAGCGCTGCCCGATGTCCCTGCTGCTCCTGCTCTCTTCCTCCTCTTCTTCCTCACTCCCAACTCTCTTCCTCCCTCTTCCTCACCTCTCCAACTAGTTTAACCAGCCAATTGTTAACGATTTTGGCTCGCTAGTAGTCAACATTCCCCATCTCCCGGGCGGCCTGCTCCGTCCTGTGCCCCGATCTCAATTCGTCAGATGAAGTGGCGGTGGTCGGACGAGAACTACTCCTCCCTCCTCCCTTCTTCCTAAGTTTGGTGCTGCTCCTCCTCATTTCTCCTGTTGTTTGCGGCCCACTTCCTCCATTTACTTCCTGTTGTTTAATCCCTGCCTCCTCCCCTCCTCTTTCCAAGCCGTCAACGAATTAGTGCTGCTGTCCCTCATGGATCCTCCACTCCTCCTGCGCAGCTTGCTCATCATCATCGCTATACAGCATAGTCGACGATTACTGGATGCTGCATCATCCGTACCCCATTTCGCCATGCTAAAGGGGTCCGTATTTTTTTCCCCCCAATTTATGTGCCATTCTCACTGGATTACCTCATCTTCTCCTCCTCTTCAGGTGCTTCTCCTCCTCCACCCATTCTTCCTGTTGTTGCTGCTCCTCCCGCCATTCTTCCATGTTGTTGCTCACTCCTCCTCACTATTCGTCCCTGTTTACTTTCCTCCCCACTTCTTCTGTGTTCCCTGTTGCTGCTGAGTGTCGCCGGCAGCCACTCGCGCACTGCCGCCTGCTGCGAGCCATCTCGGCCTTCCTCACTTCTTCGGCGGTCGCGCCTTCGCCTTCCTTCCCGTACGCCCAACCGCCAGTTTGGGGCCCTCGCGCGCGGGCTGGCCGGCCCAAACCTTGCGTTCCTCCGTCCGTCGCATTCGGTCCGGTCACCTGGCGGCACAGCCTCCATCTCGCACTAATTAATGTTTCTATTATGCTGAAAGAAATGGTGAATAACCTTACAAATTTAGATGCTGCAAGCGTCCCGTGCTCCCGGCAAGCGGCGCATGTGCTCGCCTCTTCAGGAGGGAATCACAGCAAACATGCACTGTTCGACATAACGTAAGTGGGGGGGTTTTGCCTGAAAATAGGGTCAATTACATTTTAGGAAAAATGCTCAGCAATATCGCACTCCTAACATTTTTTAAAAACATTACTGCTGAAATTTTCTTGTAAAAAACCCATCTTAACTAGTTTTACACTGCTTATACAAAAAAAAAACACCAAATAACAGCGAACACCCTAGGTAGGCATGGTTTTTCTCGAAAATCTCAGCATTCACTCCCTCACAACGATTTTTTTAATTTTTTTTTAAAACAAGTCCTGCTGAAATTTTTCGTTACAAAACACCTGCTTAACTAGGGTGTGAACACTGCCTTATAAAAAAAAACACAAAAATACAGAGAACACCCGAGGTACGCATGGGTTGTTTCTAGACAAATGCTCAGCAATATCACTCCTAACACATTTTTTTAAAACAATTACTAGCGAAATGTTCTTTAAAAAACCCATGATTAACTAGGGTGTTAACATGCACTTTAAAAAAAAACAAACACAATACAGCGCGAACACCAGGTAGGCATGGGTTTTTCTAGAAATGCTAGAGCAGTCCTCCTAAACATCTTTTAAAACATTACTGCTGAAATTTTCTTTAAAAACCCATGCTTAACTAGGTTAGTTCATGCTTATAAAAAACAACAAAATACAGCGACCACCCTAGGTAGGCACATGGGTTTTTTCTAGAAAATGCTCAGCAATATCACTCCTACACATTTTTTTCAACACTTACTCGCTGAAATTTTCTTTAAAAAACCCATGCTTAACTAGATTGTTAACCATGCATTATAAAAAAAACCACAACAAAATACAGCGAACCGCACCCTAGGTAGGCCAATGGTTATTTCTAGAAACATGCTCATCATATCCTCCTAACATTTTTAAAACAAGCGCTGAAATTTAATCTTAAAAACCCTGCCCTAACGAGGTGTTTACCATCATTACAAAAAAACGAAAACTCCCACAACCTGCGCACTGTGCAGTGCCTCCAAAACAGCCCGCCGTGATGAACCAGCAGGCCGCTGTTTCACCAAAATCGGCGCTCCTTCACAGGTGCACCAACCGCGCGCCTTGTTGAGCACAGAAGCAGCAAAATCGGGCATTTTAAATAAAACTTTAAATTGGTTGACCTAAATTGCTAACATTTCAATCTGTATATTTAAAACTGTCGAATAATACGACACTAAATAAAGATAATTAAACAAAAATAAAGGCATTATGCATAGCATTGCGAAATAATAAATGATACTGGAAGAGAAAATGCAAAAAGACGCCAACTCTCTCTGATTATCGATTTCATATCTCTGTAAGTTTGCAACAGAACAGCGTCGATTGATCAGTGAGGATTACTGAATCATGTAAATCGTTCAGAAAACTCATTATACATTGGTCTGACCCTGCGGCTGCGCTATTATAAAAAACGCTTTAAGAATTAAAAAAAATGTCAAACACATAAAATTGTGAAAACTGCGCCATCACCACATCCGTGCATTTTGTCAAACTTATCTACTCCCAAGGAAGGTGTATTACGTCATGAATTCATGACAAATGTTATCTATCTCTTTAGTTAAAAGTTTTTGTCGCGAAGTTCCCACTGTGTCGCAAGCTGATGGTGCAGGCCCTACAAACGCGTGCATTGTCTTTGCTGAGTGCTATTTCCGACAACTCCGTATGCCTGCATGTCCGTTTAGATATTCTTTTCAAGGTTGGAAGTTCTAGGTAGGTGTATGAATTATTAGCAAATTGGTTAAGGGGAACTTAGTCGCCAGTGGTTGTAAGTTCGCCCACGTCAACTTTTGAGTTCGCTTTCTACAACCTGTACACGCCCGCCTTGCTGATGAAGGGCCGGCTATAAGGCCGGCGCCATCTGATGCGTTGGAGAACGTTGGTCGCCTCAAGCCGAAGTGGAGCAACGGAAGCGACACAGGAAGAGGGCCACAATCTGAATATGAAGAAGACACCACGCTGGGATCTGTGTCGTGATAGACGGTCCTATGGACGCGGACGTTCGAAGACAGCGACGGCGAGGAACATCACCCGCATCTGATGACACTCGCTGTGAAATAACTACACGCGACCTGGTGCGCACGAGGTTGCCAACAACACGGAGCTAACAACGAGAGACTGATGCCCAAATAGAATATGAAGTGCTCACAGTACGTCTGCGGGTGCTGAAACGGTGGCTGATGTCCTTGATGTGCGCGGCTACGAACATGCTGCGGTGCTGACATCTAGTCGACAAGGTCCCCGAGGGCACCGTGGTGCTAAGTGCGCATTCGAATTAGGGAAGGAGGCCACATTCCGAGGAAGAATAGAGAAAAGCTGACGGCGGTGCCCATCCCGCGAACAAAATACAAGACAAATACCCATTGTTTCTGATTCTTGAACGGTCCTCTGGTGCCACACATGGGTTTTGTCACGTCGGAAGCGTGTGTTGAGCGTAAGCTAGCCATCCGACGCCATACAAGGCGTGTGGTGGTGGCCAAGGACGACGAGAAGCTCTTCAATTCCTGAATAAGCAACAACACTCCCACCACCTCCACTTAGACATTTTTAGGTATTCACACCAGGGCGGTGCGGGAAGGCCATGAAGGCACTTCTGCCCGAAGAGCTGGGAGCTCTGCTTCCCGCCTCCACCACATTCCGTTATTTCTATTGTTAAAATATGTTCAAACATTTTTTATTATGCAGCAACATCAAGCGACAAGACCGTTTGTAACTTGAACACATCTCCGCTAAACCACGGCTCAGCGTACACCATCAGATGATGCAAATCGCATTGTATGTGACACGCGCTCAAACAACCCGCGCAGTATGCCACCAAGCAGGACATGGATTGCAAACAATGTGTGCAGGCTTTCAAAGAGCTTCGCAGCTGAGAAAGAACCTGATGGGAGAAGAGGGCGTAGGCAGACGACAAAAAGGAGAGCAAATGGCGGTGCTGAGGAGAGGAGGTCGGTGCTATGACATTAGGTTTTTGATCCGCGAGTAGTTGGTGATGCTGATGTGTGTAAGGAATGGGGGGTCGGCCAGGTTTAGGGGTGCTGACAATAGGTGCATCGCCTCCAATCATCGGAGGGGGGCTTAAACCAAACTTGGAAGCTCTCAAACCGCCCCCTGGTCTGTCGTTTTGTTTTGTGTGGTTTTTTATTTTGTTTTTTTGTTTTTGAAGGCCGTCGTGCCGCCATCAACCGCGCTGTCCCCAACTGGGACGGCGGTTTTAGGAACTTAACGAAATTTTCGTAAACCAGGGACCCCCACCCCCCCCACCCCCCCCCCCCCCAAAAGGTCCCTGTAACCCAAAAGGGTCCCTCATTATGGCATGAGTGATGGTGACAAGAGACGAGAGAAGGGCCCCGCCTTCAATTTTATTGTTTTTAATTAAATATTGTAATTTTTCATTTTTTGTGTCGGATTAAAAATGAAAAAATGGGTCGAAAGTATGTTGTCATAGTGCCAGGGCAGGATGTTTTTTTCGCATTTTTACACTCTAGGGGGCTCATAGAGTGCGTTGCTGAGGGTTAGCTTAAAACAATTATTTCAAAACCTGATCGTTTTTTCTGCGCGCGTTTTTTCTGCGCGGTTGCATCAACCGAGCAGACCAACCTAGCACCCACCCTAGAAAACACAATAAAAGTCCTGAAGAAATCCTGGTCGATCCTGGGAATAATCTCTACAATCTCCTGTATAGATCTGCATGTCCTGCAATAATCCGGGTGCAAACCAAAAAAATCTCGCTATAAATACAAACTATCAACATAAAGTCATGTAGAATACACTCGCATCGTTTGATCAGACAAGATTCTGATCAGGAAACTGTTCGGTTTGGTCATTTACCTTGGTTCTTGACAACGGGTCAGGGCATGGAATTTTCCCAAAAAATTGACCCTTTATTTTTTTTTTATATGGTTTTTTTTCATGGAAACTCGCATTGCCTGCCCATGGTCAGACAGGTATAATGACCACCTCCGCGAACGTTTCCTGATCAAACTTGTCTGATCAAAACGCTCGCCTGAGCTTATTGTATGGATGAAAAAACATTATTTAATATTCAGAATCCTTACCAACTTTCACCCTAATGGCGGACCAAGTTGGATTTTTCACAGTCCATGATAGTAATAAAAATGATTCTTTTTTTATTCCAATTAAAATAAGCTCAGCAGCAGTTGATCCAGACAAGGATCTCTGATCAGGAAACTGATTTCGAATTTGTCATTAACAATTGGATCGTGACCATGCGGATCAGGCATTGAATTTCCCACAAAATTGACCATTTTTTCATGGAAACTCCTGCTTTGCCTGAACCATAGGCTCAGACCAACGGTAAATAATACAATAATCGACAGTTTTCCTGATCAGATCCTTGTCTGTTCAAACGCTGCTCGAGCTAGAACTTATTTTTACTTGGAATGAAAAAATTATTTCTACTTACCAACAACTTAAAAAAATATAAAAGAAAATTTTCACCATTAACCACTATATGGTGTTAGTGACATGGACTCCAGAAAAATAACACAAAACACATTTCTTTCATTCCAATTAAAATAGCTCACACCAGCAGAATTCTGCGCAGACAAAGGCACTCTCACTGGATCAGACCAGCATTTTCGGATTATGTTCATTACTACCCTCTGGTCTGAAACGGGTCAGGCATCGGAATTTATTCCCACAAAAAAATTAGACCATGTTTCAGTGGAAACCATCGCTTGCCTAGACCCATGAGTCCAGAACCAGGTACATCCCAAATCCGAACAGAATCTTCCTGATGCAAATCTCCTTGCTCTGATCAAACGCATGCACTCGAGATCCTTATACTTATAAACTTGCTATGAAAAAAAGTGTTCTTGTATTTTCTGATCCATGTCCACTAACCACCCTATAGAGGTAATGGTTGAAAATTTTCTAAGTGTTGGTAAGTATAAAAGTATTTTTTTTTTCATTCCAATTAAAATAAGCTCAGCAGCGTTTGATCAGAAAGGATTCATGATCAGGAAACCTTTCGCGGATTATGATCATCATTATAACCTTGGCTGACCATGCGGTCATGCAATCGGTTTCCCAAGAAAAAAATGGTCAATTTTTTGGGAAACTTACCATCCCTAGACCCGGTGTCAGCCCACAGGTATAATGACCAAACCCTAACAGTTTCCTGATCAGAATCCTGTCTGATCAAACGGCTCTGAGCTTATTTTAATTGGAATAAAAAAAAATTCTTTTATCTATCAGGCCTTTGAAATCAACTTGGGTCCCTATAGGGTGAAGTTGGGTAAGGATTCTGAATATTAAAATAATTTTTTTCATTCCATTAAAATAGCTCAGCAGCGTTTGATCAGAACAAGGGATTTCTGGGTCGTGCTGAGGAAACTTTTCGTGGGTTTGGTCAGGGTGGGGTGAGTGGCGGGGGCGTTGTGCACGCTGCGTTCAGCCGTGTGCTAGAGAGAGTTCCATGAAAAGGTCATTTTTTGGGAAAATTCCATGCCCTGACCGCATGGTCGACCAGGTATATGACCAAACCCGAACAGTTTATTTCACCTGATCAGCAATCCTTAGTGCTCTGATCAAAATCAAAAACAAAAAAAACATCAGAAAAAAAAACGATACAAAACCGAATGCTGTCCTCAAACGCAATAGCTGGCAACCATAAACGATCTAACAGACTAAGCTGCTGCGGCTTTATTTTAATTGAATGAAAAAAAAATTAATTTAATATTGCAGAATCACTTACCCAACTTTCACCCTATACACAAGCGCGACCAAAGTTGGGATTTCTTCAAAGCATGTAGGTATAAAAAATGCATTTTTTTTTTATTCCAATTAAAATAACTCGCACGTTTGAATCAGACAAGGATTCTGGATCAGAGCACACGTCGAGATTGGTCATATATACCTTGGTCTGACCATGGTTCCGGGCATGAATTTTCCCCAAAAATTGACCATTATTTCATGGAACTCGCTTGCCTGACCCATGTCGACCAGGTATAATGAAACAAATCCAAAAACAAACAAGCCCCGAACAGTTTCCTGATCGAAATCTGTCTGATTCAAACGCTGCTGAGCTTTTTTTAATATGGGAAGAAAAAAAATTAATTTATACTTACCACACACTTAGAAAATTTTCAAACCATAACCTATTACCTATATGTGGTTAGTGGACATGGATGCGAAAATACAAAACACATTTTTTCATTCCAATTAAAAATAAGCATCAGCCAGGGATAAAATAAATAGATCAGACAAAAAACACAAAAACAATAAAAACAAAAAGGATATCTCGAGCAGAACTGTTCGGAATTTGGATCATTATAAAAAAACCAAAACAATTGGTCTGACAAAAACAGGGGTCAGGGCATGGAATTTACCCAAAAAATCTGAACCATTTTTCACTGGTCAACTCGCTTGCCTGACCCATGACAGACCCAAGGTATAGGACAAATCCAGAACAGTTTTCGACGGATCATAAATCCTTGTCTGAAATCAAAACGCTGCGTCGTCGACTGAAGGAAAGGCTTATTCTGGGCTTAATTATGAATGAAAAAAATGTGTTGGTGGGTAACTCATACATATAGTTCTGTGGAATCCATGTCCACTAACCACCATATATTTCAATGGTTGAAATTTTCTAGTGTTGGTAAGTATAAAGTATAGTTTTTTTCCATTCCAATTAAAAAATAAGCTCAAGCACGCGTAATATAATGATCAGACAAAGGATTGCTGATCAGGATAAACTGTTCGATTTGGCTCATACATACCATTGTTCTGACAACGGGTCAGGTCATGGCATTTTCCCAAAAAATTGAACATTTATTCATGGAACCTCCATGCACCTGACCCTGGACAAGACCTAAGGTAATAATGACACGCAAACCCGAACAGTTTCACTGATCGAAGAATGACCTTGAGCTCTGATCAAAACTGCCTGGCTAAGAGCCTATAGTTAACAAATTGAAGCACAAAAAAAAATGCATTTTTATACCTCGTCATGGGACTAGGAAAATGCCCAACCTTTGTCCCGCCTTATCAGAGGTGAAAATTCGGGTAAAGATTCCTGAATATATAAATTATTTTATTTTTTCTATCCAATTAAAATACAACTCAAGCAGGCAAGCTATTAGAATCAGAAACAAACGGATCTGATCAGGAACTGTATCGGTTCGGTCATTATACCTTGGTCTGCACCATTGGGCTCAGTCAGCGAGTTTCCATGAAAAATGGTCAATTTTTTTGGGAAATTCCATGCCCGACCCATGAGCTCCAGAAACCAAGAGTAGTACATGACCAAAACCCGATAACAAGTTCTCCTGAATCATAATAACACTTGGTTAGATCGACACACAAACACTAAAACAAAAAAAATCAACCAATAAAAAAACAAGCATGGCTGACATTACAGGGTAATAAATTTTCAATAAACAAAGGTGGAGAGCGGGGTGGAGGTTATGACGTCTGAATGTTGCCACACTCACCACTAGTGGATGCGGGTCAGAGGCAACAATGAGTCATCAAGCGCTCTACAAATGTTATACAAATTAAATTTTTTAAATACCTTATAAAATAGCTCCAGTCGCGGACGTCACTAAAATGAGATCATCTGAGGTTCTGATCAGAGAAAATTTCACAAAGTCTTATTTTATCGTGGGTCTGAGCTGCCGATCAGGGCATTTTGCAGTTTCATAAAAATGTGCAACAAACTCTTTTTTGGTGAATCCCATCGACCTACCAAAGCCAGACCACAAATATATCACTTCCTGAAACCTTTCCTGATCAGACACCTACCAGAACCTAAGACCACAGAACCAAACGATGATAAACATGACTAGCTAGTCGAGACTATTGTCTGTGGGGGTGGAGGTGTAAAAAAAAAAGGATTAAACACCAATAATATTATTGACTTCTCAAATATTGCCCAGCAGTCACCCTATTGTAGTTTCATAGTCCCACATGTTTCTAAGTCCATATGGAGTATACAAATAAATTTTTTTACATCCTTCTTTAAAATCCAAGCTCAGCAGCACATTTTGAAAATCGCTAGCAGATATTCTGATCAGGAAAATGTAGCAGAAAGGTCGCTGGGCTGGGGGAGGAAAAATAGAGGGTGGGGGGGGGGAGGGGGGAAGGGGGGGGGGGGGTCGGGGGGGGGGGGGGGGGGGGGGGCTGGGGGGAGGGGGGGGGGGGGGGGAAGGGGGGAGGGGGGGGGGGGGGGGAGGGGGGGGGGGGGGGTGGGAAATAAAATAATTGGGGGGGGGAGGGGAGGGGAGGGGGGGGGGGGGGGGGGAGGGGGGGGGGGGGGGGGGGGGGGGGGGGGGGGGGGGGGGAGGGGGGGGGGAGGGGGGGGGGGGAAAGGAGGGGGGGGGGGGGGGGGGAGGGGGGGGGGGCGGGGGGGAAGTGGGGGGGGAAAAAAAAGGGGGGGGGGGGGAGGGGGGAGGGAGGGGGGGGAGGGGGGGGGGGGGGGAGGAGGGGGGGGGGGGGGGGGGGGGGGGGGGGGGGGGGGGGGGGGGAGGGCGAGCGGTCACTGGTCTGAGCTGGGTCAGCATTTGAGTTCACCATAAAAAATGTCACTTTTGTGAAATCCCATCGACCTACCCAAGCTCAGAACCACATATATCAAAACTTTCTAGAACCATTTTCCTCAGAAACCCTCAGCTGAACAAACGCTGCTCTTAATTTTTAAAAAGGATTAAAAAAATAATAATTTTTGCGACTTCTGAATATTTGCCCATCGTCACCCTCTTGCTGTGTTCATAGTCAATTTCTAAGATCCATATGGGGTAATACAAATTATTTTTTATCCTTTTAACAAATAGCTCAGCAGCGCTTTGATCAGCTGACGGATATCTGATCAGAAAATGATTCGAAAGATCTTTTTAATCGTGGTCCCTGAGCTTTGGGTCAAGGCATTTGAGATTCCATAAAAAATTGGTCCTTTTTTTGGTGAAACCCATCGGACTACCCAAGCATCAGACCACGATTATAATCCGACTTTCTGACATTTTCACTGATCAGAAACTCAACTGAACAAACGCTGCTGAGACTTATTTATAAAAAGATAAAAAATAATAATTTTGACTTCTCGAATTTTGCCCATCCGTCACCCTATTGTGGTTACATAGTCAAATTTTTCTAAGTCCATATGGTGGTATACAAAGTAATTTTATTAATCACTTTTAAAAATAAACTCAGCAGGCCAGTTTGATCACTGCGGATTCTGAATCAGAGAAACTGTTCATGAAGTCCTGATTTTATCGTGGTCTGACTTGTGGGTCAGGCATTTGAGTTCCATAAAAAATGAGTCACTTTTTTGGTGAAATCCCATCGACCTACCCAAGCTCATACCCCCGAATAACGACTTTACAATGACAATTTTTCCTGATCCAGAACACCTCATCATGAACAAACCTCCCTGCGAGACTTATTTTAAAAGGATAAAAAATACAATCATTTTTTCGACTTCTGAATACATTTGCCATCGTCTCCCATTGTCTTCTACACATCACATCATACAAAATTTTCTAAGTCAGATGGGTATAGTGAAGTGTAAATTATGTTTTTAAATCCGTTTCAAATACGCTACAGCAAGAGCGTAACTCGTTAAATGATCAGCTTTAAGGGATATAAAATCTGAAAATCACGAGAAAAATGTGTAAATTCAGAAAAAGTCTAGATTTAAATACGTGGCAAGTCGGAGTAACTGGAGCTTGTCAGCATTCATGACAAGTTTATCCATAAAAAAATGGTCACATTTTTTAGGTAGAAATACACACCCAATACGAACCATAGAAATACAAGAGGAAAAAAACCCCCCCGCCAACAGCCCGCTCAGACAACAAGATATTAAAAACTCAAACACTTGTACTGAACAAAATATAAAAAAAATAACAACCAAATGAAAATCAAAGAAATACCCCAACCACTAAAACAAATGACTAGAAAAAAAATCACAAAAAACAAGAACACA